>CM069858.1:126790546-127390546 GCA_036172795.1 Pelodytes ibericus | reverse complement strand
TGGTGGCTGTGACGAAAAGCCAGGTCCGCATGCGATGGGTGCGGATGCCCGGCTGCTGCCCGTTAGTTACTGTCTCTGTGTGAGACAGTCACACAGGCAGCGGGGGCCCACGGGGCAGCTGCCTTGGGCCCCAAGAATGAATGGGCCCTGGGCAGCTGCCCCGTTTGCCTGCACATTTTTTTTTTTATTGTGCATGGGTCGCAGGGCGGCCGTTCCCCTGGAGTGACAGGCCCGGTCGCAGCTGCGACCCCTGCACCAGTGATAGGTACGGCACTGCCTACTTGCCTATTTTGAAAAGTGGCTACTTTCTAGCATCCTGGTACCTCCTTGCCAGATATAGTACTTTGGAACTTTTATTCTGTCCAAAGCGCTGGATGGAGAGGCTCACACATGTGCATTAATGTGTCCAAGCACTGCTAACTGGGAAGAATGATACAAAGGCCCTCCATATTAAACCCAATAATGCACCAGAAACTGGAGAAATGTTGCAGTTCACTTTTTAGTTCCTAACATTTTAGACATTAACTGCGAGTTGGAATATTTCCCCAATTTACCTATCTTTCCAACTCTGCTATTAATGCCCGATTCTTGCAGTTCATCATGGCTGACCTTTTTGTGAACAGAGCCTAATGCGATCCCTTCTGATAATCATTTCAACCTCTGCAGAATCAGAAATGTAATAAATAGAATGGAGAATAAAAAGAAAATACAATCGTCAAATCCAAGCCAAGCTGAATAAATAATCCAAAAGCAGACTTTATTATATCTGGTTCAATAACACAGATAGGATGACATTACATCGCAGGAAACACAATAGGCTCTCTTATTCCATGAACCCCAGGGAGAGCATCACAGGATACACATGCGCTCTCACATGTGTCTATGAACTATCCTTACTGACAGACTTGCCATTTAGAACGGCAATGTGGAGGCTTCAAAAACTGGCAACACAAGCATTCTCAGTCATTAAAGGTGGAGTAAGTTCATATTTTTCGGAGCAGTGAAACAAATCAAATAATCAGAAAGATTGCCCATGGAAACTCTGAAGGAACACTTGCTGAGCTCAGTGGCCAACTCAGCTCAGTGAGGAAGGCCTGTCGATGCAATCTCTGTGATGACTGATGACTGGGTCGAGCAGCTGACCCAAGAAAGCAGAGTAGAAAAGCTTAATGTCAGTAAACATGGTGGGGCCTGGAAAACACATGATCGCAAATCTCTCTCAGATGAGTTTTGGAAATAATTCAAATCTACATGCCCACTATGACATGATCCCTATATAATAATTAGTTCTAAAAGTGGAGTAGTTGCCATGGAAACCAATGAAATGCCCCTGTTGTTAAGATCACTTTTAGAACTTTACCCAAGAACTGACTTATATAAAAGCACCCAATAGGTTTCCTCAATGTTCACTTATGTGATGCTAAACACCGACGGAATTCCACTCCCGTTTTTCTTTCATACACTGCAACTCATGAGGTCAGTTGAAATTGAAAGGAAATCCTTTTCTCTAAGGAATTTGTTAACAGATAGGCAGGATGAAGGGGTGAAGACGTGGTACATAAACAAATAACGGAATCAATGTCTAACAACGTGTGCCATGTCATAATTTCCAATAAGCAATGAAAGGAAACATCTGTATGTATAACGTTATATATTGACAGAAATATTTTTCAGGTACATACACTGCCACATTTTAAAAGCACAATACAACAGGGTATTGGAGTAAATGAAATAATAGAAGATTAACCATCCCTACGCTTATTAAATACAGAGTTGGGATTGAGGACAATCAGTGTTAATGGCAGACAAAAACCAGAATGGCTGGGATCAAGGGACAAGTTACATCAATTTCGAGCCATATTTGTAAACAATCCAACTTTAAAACTCAGTGAATATTGAATGGAACTATGGAACTACATATTTAACTTTTATGCTATAGCAAAAACAATGTTATAATAAATCCCATTCCTAGCAATACACTGGAATAATAGGCATTAAACTGACTTTGGGGGTAGCGGTATAAAGCATTTACTGGAAAGAACTGTCAATAAACATATACCGTTATTTCAAAGTATACACCAATAAAGGTGCAAAATAAGATGTTGGAAAAACATTTTCTGGTACCAGTTTATTAAAATTTGGGATGGGAGTAAAAATAATAAAATAGACCTAGGGCTCTGCCTACTCGATCTGCCTTAAAGTGATCATGTAATCCAGCCCATCTCTGTTGAACTTTACAATGCAATTGTGAAAATCTAATAAACAAAAAAAAATAATAACATAGATTTAAGACAGCAAGCATTACTCTATTTCATGCATCGATCGGTCTCTGTTCCAATTTCCTTTATATTTTCTGTACCAGTTACGGGGTAAATTGTTGGCCACATTTGCTCAAATGTAAGATGACCCTGATTATACGACAAACCTCCCAAACTTTGGATCTTAATTTGTAAGGGGGGGTGGGGGTGGGACAAAAGATGACCCTATAGGAGACATAGGAGATGACCCTATAGGAGACATTTTTTTTACTAGTAATTATTCCTTGCTTGTTCTTCAGTCACCTTATATTATTGCATAGCAAAATATTCAACATACAGACTTGCCAATGCACCCACAGAACTTGCTAATGTAATGAAAACAAGGTTAATCCTATTTGTGTATATTTAAGTGTCCTTTTTGTGTTTATGTAATGATAGCAGGGCATCATAACAGAGATGATATCACGAGTGATCTGTTTATACAACCTCACGGAACAGAAAAGTCAATAAGGATTTCGATTAATTTGCTTTGAAAAATAAAATAGTAAACATATTCTGTGGGAATTATAGCACTGAATTAAATTTGGTCAAACTCCAAACTTGGTAATGTGAGAGACAGTAACTGTAAAACAAAAAGCAACACAAGATCACCTATCCACAGGGATTTCAACAGAGCAGTAATACTATTAAGAATTTGACTCACAAAAAATTGTGTGAAATGCTCTTAAATAGCAATTTCTCCAGACTGTTCCTGCAACAGCTTATCTCACACAGCACTTTGTGTTTTGCATAATTTTAGGGGCTCTACATAGAAGTGAAGGGTAGTTCCAGGAGCCTTTGCCTATTGTGCCTAGAGGCATCCAGCTGTACCTCACTGATGAGGTCTATGAGAAGATGAAACCTAAACCTGATGTTGTGCAGAGAGGGACTGTCAGACATTTTGGATCTAGACAGCCTTTTGTGGGAGCTTTAGTCGGAATGACTAATTGAGAGTTTCTTTAAACCTGACAGGCATTACAATTTTAGGACAGTGTTATTGAAAAGCTCCCTTTTTAATATGAAATTGTTGTGTATACAGGTTGAGTATCCCTTATCCAAAACGCTTGTGACCAGAAGTATTTTGGATAATTGGTCATTTAGGATAACGGATCATTTTCATCAATAAGATATATTAAAGCCTCTTAGCACTTGTGAAATACAGCAATATCAGTGCTAATATTGTACAGAACAATTCAAGCACCTTTACTGCGATGTAGCTGTGATGTGAGCCATTGTATTACCCTTTCTGGGTGTGGGAAAATCTGTGCATCAATGGAAAGGTTAAATCACAGTTAAAGGGGCTGGACACTGAATACACTGTTGTGCACTTGCATTCTGTGTGGGAATTTGAAACTTGTGGCAAAACCCCCAAAATATTTTTGGTAAGAGACACTCCACCTGTTACAGTAAACAAAAGTAATTCCAAAAACAGTTTTACCAAATCAAAATAAAAATCAAAACCTAAACTTGTGTCCTTGCTCTAGAAAATAGTCACATTTCCCATCCCCTAACCCTTTTGTCAAGTTGCTAACAAGTGACATTATTGTGGGCAGAAGAGCAAGTAGAAGACACAAGAGATGGTCTTCACCCTTGTTATGCCAAATCTAACTAGATTGAGATTACAAAAAACAATGGCTCTAAACACAACAATGGAAATTATTCATGTAATTATCATACAACTCAACAGAATATAGGATTTCACTGCCATCCATAATTCATCCCAGCAAGTGCTTAGTAATTATGAATAACTGTTTTACAATATGTGTGTGCAGTGGATCTTAATTATAGTCACAGCTCACAATACAGACTATGCTTAACAGCTGAAATATGAGAAGTAATAATAACAAACCTATTATTAAGTCAATCTATCAAGTGTTTAGAAAAAAATAACGTGATTCCTGTAGAGAATTTAAATTGCTCCAATATTAATGTTTAACCAGACAACCCTTCATTTGTATTGTCTACAAGGTTGAGTTGTGAGATTTAAATCAATGTGTGCAATCTAATATTAAATACCTTGTCATGTCTAGTGGAAATTGCAGATTACACAGATCTGCTATTTACAATCATAGACAGGGACAGGCAAAGTGTCATTATGAGGACACCATTGTCCAGGGCAAGATCTGTTATGGTCTGTAGCTAAGGTTGAGACCTTTTGTTCAAAACAATACCAGCCTTGGTACTGTCTCCATAGACTTAACATTGGCCTGATGCCACATTTTTTTACCTGCCTGCAGGTAAAATACCGGCCAGGTGGCAACCCTATCTGTAGGACATCGTTAGACTGTCCATCACAAGTCTACTATGAACAATGTTAGTGCCTCCTCCTGATCAATTTTATCTGAAATGCAAATCCTCCATGATGATCAATGTCTTGGATGTCTACGAAAATGACTAAGAGGCGTTCCTCTTTAAATTAGAGCCTTAAGCCTTACCTGAGGACAACAGGCTGCCACTACTTCCGCTGATAATTTTTCCTTTGCTCCCCATGTTGGCAAGTTTTGAGGTCTTTAATGTCCCGGTTTCGGTTAGGTCAATGGCTATCTCACTTAGACTTCTTGCGGCATGTATTTTGGACTGCAAATAGAGAAACAAAGTTAAAAAAAAGACTACTTCCAGAATCCAAGCAAATCTGTACAGTATTTAGAAGTAAGAGAAGCATACAGAAGAATTACTTTTTATCCACTTTTATTCTCTTGTAACAGGGAGCAAGTCTATCAACACATGGAAGAGGCAGCAAGTGAGCTTCATGGTAGTTTTTATTATTTTAATGTTTTTTTTTTCTTTTATAAAAACCAAAACCACATTAGAAATAAACCATTGTAATATCTTTTAAAATCAAGCAGAGCTTTGAAACTGTAAGCATGTGTCAGTCCTATTGACCTTTTGTTCCAGTATGTCTAATTGTTACGTTGTTAGCAGAGTACTTTTGCCTATTGTACTTTACTGATGCAGAATTTATAAATAATAATGATGTCATTCGCGGATACCATGACGACACCTAGTAGAATCGCTAAAAAAGAAAACTGGACACAAACAGGCATATCTGGCAAGAAGATGAATAATGCAATGACAGAAATGTACCATCAAGCTGTGACTATCTGCCCACAGTGGGACAGACACAAATCACAAAATATAGCTTTCATTTGGTCATCTGGTTCACATATGGAACTATTTACTTCAACTTTCTAAGGTTTTCAACAGGAAGTTTGTATTAACTTCAGTCGGAATAACAGACAAGTATTTTACATGCAATGGACTTCTGTCAGACGGTGTGGAGGAGAAAATCCCATGACATTTGTATATTGTAAGGATCCTTTGGCACCGTACATTGTATATTGTGAGGATCCTTTGGCACCGTTTAAAAGTACAGTCATACAAGGGATTTTTAGCAGCAACATTGGCCACTTTGTTCAGATTGCTTACTACATTTGTGGTTACTTTTGTCAGGGACTGTATGTGATTATTTTCTTTTCTGTCTATGCTAAAGCTTGGGTATAACACTACTTCAGGTTATTTGATTCAATTATCCTAAATAAGTAAAAATAATATCACATTAGGAGATATTACGCAGTGACTTTGGGTATTTTTAAAATAGGACTTGTGGTTATTGGAAGACAAGTATAAGGAAGATGAGCACAGGAAGCAGACATGTTTCCCACAGCTGAACAGATGGTAACAGACTGTGGCACCAAAGAACTGAAGTAGACTTTTGTTTTATCATAATGAAGTCAATTTACTGGTATTGCAATGCTGACATAGTAGTGTCATTTGTCTTCTGCTCACATAGCATTCCATCAGTAAGCTACTTGATTGATCACTGAAGGGTGGGTGTTAATGTACATGTAATGGAAGGATAACATCCACAGCCACAACCTCAAGGGGAAATAAAATCCCCAGTATGTGCAGTACAATAATCCATTTTCACAGCAGATACAGCCTCGGGAGAAAGGTGTGGTCCTGATTTACTGGGATTTTTCACACGGCTGTGTTTGTGGGAATTATAAGTAATCCTAACGTTTATGGGTAGTTTCATTAAAGTTTGAATGTGACCCGAATAATGTAAAAGAGCTGAATGAGAAGAGAGCCTGCACTACACTGTAGTTTGTACCATTTTTACAGCATTATTTCACCTTTTCCCCTCCTTAGAAATAAAGAAATAATAAAAGAGACTAAAAATAGTATCCAGATTCTGGCTAGAGACCATTTTCATTATGTACAGACTCTGCCATGATTATTATTATGGTACTAATGAGAGCTGCACTCCTCAAAAACATTTAATAGATATAAGAACCATATAATCCCTTTAAATTCGAGACTCTTATGCAAAGTGTATGCTGCAGGGTTGCATATACCCTGCAGGATATAATATTATATAAGTGCCATTAATTAAAGGATCAACATGGCCAGCATAAATGAATGACTTACTCTAAGTGCGGACAGAGCCCTGCAGCCAAACTGGAAACAGCATACTGTTCAGTAAGGTCTGTTTTTTGTTCTTCTCAGCATGGTGTTGCTGGGAGTGAAAAGGTTTGGAACCATGGCCTAAAGAGACAGCTTCACATAATTGAAATAGTTTCCTGATTTCAGGTAGATGTGACTGCTGTGAGTCTTCTTTTCTATAGGGACAGAAGTCTGTGCTGTATGGCTTGGCTTTTAACCCTTTTGTGGTCTCCTTAGAGTTTTCAGACCTGTCAATAGACTTTGCTAAGCTGGAAGAACCAGTCAATGATTTATCTATGTAAATGTACCTTTAAACTCAGTCTGTAATAAAAATGGATTATGGCAAAAAGCACACAATGAAAAAATTGAATCCTAATCTTGAATTGGCTTCAAATGTCAAACAAACACACATTTGGACTGATAACAGAAGAATGTAATCATTTCTTTTCACCTAGGCTTTCATAAATCTAACACAAACAGACTGAGTGATTAAGTCAATACTATGGAAGTATTAATCATTAGACTTGTCTCTTGCTTTATACTACACTTGCAGTGAAGTGATAGGTGATTATGGGAATCAGAGTCCACAGCCCATCACTCATAGAAGTTACAGCATAACTGGTATTCAGACAGTAACTACTAGTTACATCTGGGAGTGATGTCAGAGGTCAAGTATCAAATGTATGCATCAAAAGCTTTTAACAAACATATTATATACATTTAACAAAATCAAATAAAGCCACTAGCACTCAAAGAGTTCATTTTCCAGTTTATCATGAGGAATTCTTAAACTCATCTGCACTGGTATGAAAGTTTGTACATACATGCTCAATAATGGAGTGCATGGGTAAAAGCAGAATACACATGCTTAGTAGCATTGAGTAAGATTGGCCAAAAATAGACATGAGTAGGCTGTGTAAAGGCCCAAAAGGTTCAGTACCCAACCATCTAGTTTTCCAGCATCACATAACTGGCCCTCTATATTAAAATGGTGAAATAGGAAACAGTCCGAGATCTAGTATATCACCTGCATTTATCTTGCAATGGTTATATCTACATGTCCTGAATTAACTGGTAATAGGGAGGGAGGATATTCAGTCAGACCCAAGAGGTTCATTTAAGGACAGGTTCAGGGGAAAAATAATGCAGATGGCAAACAACTGTTTAAACATGTTAAGGGTATTTATACAATTTGAATTAATCATTCATTGTAAGAGTGATTGATTGCATACTGGAGTCAAATTTAGTGAAAAGCATAAGTAGCACTACTTCAGAATAATCATTTTTGCATAACCATGTAATTTATCCACCCTGCCCTTTTACCAGAGGAAGGGAATTCCTGCTGCTAAGAGACGCCTCATTTAAAAGTTATTATAACACAGAAATGCACTGTGGAATGAATCTGGTCCAACATTAGTCACTTCAATGACATTTTGTGAAGGTGATGCATTGTAATCTATGGGACAACAGCAAACCACTGCAGAACATGGACTCAGCATGCTAAACATTTTTGTTGAAGAGTAATCATTGCTGACTAAAGCATCTCCAAGCTTGATTAATTAAGGAGAAAGCCCTAGAATGTGGCTTCCATTAGACACTTCCTCTTTAATATTGAAAAGACAAACACATGAAGTGATGACACAGCTCTAATCTCCTGATGATCATCTTTGCCTGTCATGCCTTCTAAACAAGTCATTAGCATTATGAACAATTCTATTAAACCAGTGGCATGCCTACATTGTAACCCAATGCATGCCATTTATGACAGTCATTCAGCACTTGCACAGTTAAATCCATCACATGAACTTCTTACCTTGCTTTGCTTCCTATCCAGATAGAACTGATGTTGGCTAATGGCCATAGCCCATATGGACTTTATGAGTGCAGGGCAGGCATACCATGTGTGAACAGCAATTCCACCATGTCCAAAAGTCCTCCTAGTAACAGAGGCCCTGTGCAAAGAAAAATGAGCTGTGATTTCCTCTGGACACATAAGAAAGACAGGAGAGGAGGAAGCATAAATCATTTTACAACTGCACTGAACAAAAACAGCTTACTTCCTGCAAATAATTACACTGGTCACCAGCTTCCATGAACCTATTTCTTGCTAAAGATCCATCCAAACCTCCCACCTTCTGTGTACTTTGGGCACAGCTAACAAGTGATTCATGATAATGTTATCACAGGAATTTCTGACATTCTTTTGGACAATGAGCTTGGCCCGCAAGGGATATTAGAAAACTATTCTACCTTTAAGTGAAATTCAAGACGCAAAATTGGCTCTGCGTTTCTTGCATGTACTACACACTTACTGCCTAAACAGATATAGGATATCCATGTCTGCATCTTTTATTACACTATATGATAACTATCGAAAGAGCAAATCCTCATTTTACATTTGATTTTCTGAAAATGTCCACACTACATCTGAAAAGCCAATATCTTATGTCTTTGTTCAGCAAGCCGCCAGAATTAAATACTAATATTATCCGTGAACCCTAAGACAGGAAACAGGTTTAACCCTTTCCATTCCAGGTGCCACTTTCAAAACAGTGTATCGGGCATCTTTCTGGCAGTCAAAGGTTAATAAAGTCATGTGTTGTGTGAGAAACAGCGTGCTACCCCTTTGTGTGTTTTTAACATGCTACGCCTACAATGGGAATACATGGCCTGCACAGCTGTGAAGGGCTGATTATGTGAAACAATAAAGATATAACATAGCGCAGTTCAAATCTCTGCTCAGTTACAATTTGATATTAATCATAGCAAGAAGGGGAGAGGGTATGTTTGAAGACAAGACATTTGAAACAGAAGAGACCGAGAAACTAATGTCCAGTATCAACCATACAAGTTTATGGTTTAGTGCTAAAAACATGCAAGTCATTTATGTTTTCATTTATAAACCGATGAGTCAATCTGAGTGTGAGTGTCCGTTTAATCTCACTGAAAGCTAAACAAAACATCATAAAAAATAAAAAAAATCCAGGAAAAAAAAAGTTTCAAAAAACCTGCAGTACAATAAATACCTAGAGTGGCATACAAAAATATAGAGCATGTGCCAGTCATCTCAGACTAAACACTGATTAAACTATTTGTCCTCTGTAGTGTGCCTGATACAGCTAGATCAATAAAAGGAGATTATATATATATATATGTACAGCTTGGACATGAACCGTGTGCTTGTTCTCTAGCACTCAAACAGTTAAAGCAAGACACAAATCTGCCTTTAACCTACCTAGTTATCTGATCAAGTGCCACCACACAGAACAAAATAGATACACCAGTAACTACAGATAAAAAAAAAAAATCCATGCACATGTACACATATGGTATATGATCTGATTTGAATTTGTGTCAAAATCTGTTACCAATGGATTACACAATAATAAAAAAAAGAGACATGGTTATCTGTGCAAATCTCTACTAAAACTAAATAACATGCTGTAATGATTACAATACTATAGATGAAGGCAATAATTCAGCAGTGTGTTGGGATTTCTAATAGCAAACATGGCTGATCAGAGTGTTGCTGTGCTTTCATGTGAGATAGGATGTGAACATGTTAAGAAGATTTCGGGGTCAAGGGGGCATTTTTAGTGAATATTGTAACGCTGCAGGACACACTCAGCAGCATAGGATCTCCACCCCACACCATTCTTGAAAGCACAACCTAGAGATTTCAACCTGAATAAAGAGAATTTGTACAAGTGTATAAAAAGGTTACTAGAAGTATTGTGTCCTCAGCGTCACGCCAATCCTGTTTACTTTCACTTGCTTTTCTCAGATTTATTCAAGCAAAGTGGGTCAGTGAAATCTGAACAGGCGCAGTCCTACAGCCAGCACAGCTCAAAAACAGTACAGTGTAATATAATACAAAAGCTCAATGGCTTTTCTTATAGATCAGTCTGATCTTTTGTTCTAACATGAACAGAACAGAAGAGGAGAAACTTTCACATTAAACCCAATCACTGCCAGAAGCACTCCTCCTCTACCCTTTGACACCCAACGAGTTATTCTGGCAGGATGCCGGCTTCTCAGACCATAGATGTCTATTTTCTGTAACACATCCACTGCGCTTACCTGCGAGGGTCATGAACTTCTACTGAGAACTTTTTTTCTCTGAAGTACAGGTTTTCCAGCTGCCGCCATTGGAAGATCTAGAGAAGAGGACAGCTTGAATCAGTCACCATCTTCAGTACCAGTGTAGTCATTCATTGTGTCTCTATAATCCCATGTCTGAGAACAGAGTGAGTGCAAACCCAAACGCACCAAGTTGCCAAAGAAATCAAATAGCACAAAACTGAATGTAATCCGTCTGCTCAGAGTATCTGTTTCTTTTATTTGCTAGCAACAGGATTTTTACTCCCCCCCCCCTCCACTAGCCTCTGCGAAAGCAGGGGAACAAACAAGAAATCTCAGGAGCAAGCAGTAGCCATCTGTGAATGCAGCTTCCTACTTTCAGAGTGGTGGAATAGCAAGAAATTCAAATTCCCCTGCCTCCCATTGGAACAGCCACTTCCTGCCCACTAAATGTGTAATAGTCCCTGACAAGCACTATTGCTTGAAGCAGCTTCTAAAAAAACTCAGGAGAGGCGGGGGCTGAGGGCTGACCTTAATTCAAGGCAAAGCAACATGAGATAACAATGTGAGCTTGTAAAAGCCTCTCTATATGGAGAGGAGAAAGCTTTTTTTTCACAACACATCTTTGACCATTAAAAAAGGATGTCTAGGTCAAAGTTGAAAGGTGTTAGACTAATGTGACCCAGTGCAGTACAATGTAATAATGCAGACTGTGGGTCAGCATTTAATTGAGAGTTAATTTGGTGGTATTTTAGGCTATTTCAGTGAGTGATTCACACACCACTGATTTATTCTCTGTCACAGAATGAATCATTTGCACTCCCTATACAGCCTTAATAGTGCCTAAGACTGAATGAATATACCTCCAGCAGAGTGTTACTCAAAGAGGACCACAATTATTCCCTTTGAGCATTAAATATGTTATTAACTGGCACCTTTATCTGTAAACAGAAATCAATTTTGTAACATATCTGTTGCTATTAGAATTGATTCTAACTAAGCTATAGTGTGACTGCAACAAAGCACTGGCTTAATCTTTACATTTTCACGTGCGTTTGAATTCTTATTAATACTGTGTGTTAGCAATGCTCTACAGATATTTGGGAATACGCATCTGAATTACCCCCATCATTTTCTAATTAAACATTTGCAGTTGTAGAAGAATTTCACCCCATTATATTTTATAAATCCCATTCACATGTTCTAAACCCTGCAAGGTTTTTTTGCTAAGAAAAATATCAAGATTTTAATGTTGCATCAAATTTACTAGCCAAGTTATGTCTGCATAATGATTAAATAAGCCCATTAGATTTGATACACTTTATCATGGCAGAAGCATATCCACAGTAATGTTGATTCAGAACCACACCTAATCAATAGCTTCAATTAAAGGTGATTTCAACAACACAGAACAACAGCGTATAAATAGAAACATACATAAGTACAGCGAATAACAACAAATTCAACCATTAAGTCTGCCTATTATGAGACTTCATATTTTTTTTTTTTTAAAGGTACCAGCAACATTATGGACTATTACACAAACACATAATGAGCAGATCAGCTATGTTACTAGTTCAACGGTTGAAATGCTTTAAAACGTAAGTGTTGCTTTAAAACTCTGAAAAGTTAATCTTATTTTGTGTGCATGGCATTTGAAGTAGCTACAAGAAAGCAGGAATCCCCTCTGTCCTTTGTTAGTATCTAATTTCACAGCATTGAACTGATGTCTTGGGCCACTGCCATTAACTGGACCATTTTTAAAAAGACAGTCACAATATATGTTAAGGTTCAAGGTATATTCATCTCCTCTGCCAATTAGGGTGACCACATCAAGATTTTATACAGCAAGACTTATTAAAAATGCCTAATCTAGGGCTAAATTGAGTAGACTAAAGACTGCAGACCAGCATTTTAATGATTACGGCCCTGGAGTATGCCTAAAACAGCTGTGTGGTCACCCTACTGCCAATTTCTGTGGTTGTACACTGTATTTGTTGTTCTGCTTTCTCATGCCCAGTTTAATGCATATTAATGCACTTAGCTAAATTGTTTTGTGTTGGATAACTCATTGCCTAGTAATTTTGCATCTCAAATCCATTAAGATAACTTAAAAAGATTGTATGGTGTTTGTAAAGCTGTGACGTTGGCTGATTTTTCTTTAAAGCATATGTTAGATGCATCTCATCCATTTTACAGGTAGAAACTATGCTTTGCTGAAGAAACAAGTAATATAACCCTATACATATCTTTATAATCATTTTCATTTATACAGTTCAAACCTGATCTCTGAAGTCTTGCCTCCAAGTGCACATTATAAGATGCAATGTGTTTGGGTTAACTCTTGCTGGTGATATACAACCTCATTTCCATTTTGTATATATGCATGTATGTTTACACCAACGTATACACCTTTTAAATGTGACATAACTAAGTTCATAAAAGATCTGGTGCCAGATCCCATGGTACAATTTAGTAAAACATTGATTACATTTTCATAGACATACACATAAGCATCAAAGAATCCTTTCTACCCAAACCTTTTGGGCACGGGGAGCTTCTTTCCTCCTGGCTTAATGGGAGACAGAGGTCTGTGACATCACCGTTGCCACATGCCTGAATAAATCAGAGCATCAGGATGTCATGTGACTAGGGGTGTAAAAATCACATGACAACCAGTAGTGGGTTTATGCAGTCATCAGGCCCCTTGCTACCATGTGCTGTGCCCAATGAGGGTCTCCTAGGAGAGATGTCCTCTAACTGGCATCTTGTAGCCCTAGGGGCTGAATAAGTGTTAATTCATATGACAAGACACTCAGGCAACCAAGTGTCATGATCAGGGTTTAAGCCCTCTTAGTCCCCTAGTGACAGTAGTGCCTTTTAGTGTAAACCTGACATGGCCTTGCACTTTTTCTCTCACATTGCTCCGTCACACCATCTCTAATGAATTCAAAGCATTCGTCCAGGTAAAAAGCATTTTGTTTCTAGTATAAACTGTAATATGTTATAATAATGGGAATACTGTTTCAACCACAACACATTGCCAAGAATGAACAACTCCCATCATAACACATTGTAACAAAGGAAATACTTTAAACACAAGTGACATTTTATTGATTCTGTAGCTTTGTTCTATGCTGTCTTCTCTTTTGCTACAATGTTTGTTATATTATTAGCTGCTAATAAACAAAGACGCATTGAGTCAGACCCAGCACAGAATTGTAACTGTGGTAAATATCTGCCTATCGCTTCCTGTTATTGTCTGAATAATAGTTTTAGAAATGTGGAGCACTGCATCGCCTGTTCGGAGTACAATCAATTTCCTGTTTAGCCAACAGGATTAAAACATGAAATGGAATGGCCATTTCAGACACTTAGCAGAACAAACTGAGAAGGTTCCATGTTTACTAAGCAGTGCTAGGCTCTATTTACCAAACAATGATTTCCTACTCTTAAACGCTACTTAGAAGCTCTGCTACATTTCTCGCATACCTTTATTTAATATAACTTTCTTTTGCAATATAAATGACACTAGCTAGGTTAAAAGCATGCTTTTTTTTTTTTTATTAACAACCTACAACTAACTACGAATATGAACCATTTCTAAATGTGTGACTGTCAATAAAAACAACAACAATATATAAATATTATACTAATAATTTACTCATCTGACTAACAAAACATAATCTACTGTATGTTTGTAAAAACATAATATACCTTTAAACATTTATAGACAAGGAGTACTGTGCAAATTGTGTATAAACTATGGGTAAATACTATCCTTGTACTAACCTTTTGAGCAGAGTTAATAGATTTGTTTGCAACTGAAAATAACAATTCAGTCATGGTGACATGTACTACTAAAACATATATCTCAACATTTGCCTTTTATCTCTGGTCAGTTTAAACCCCAGATTCTCAAAATTAACGTGTCCAGTAATTATATTGTATATACATTGTACTGACTGGGGATATGTTATGTGAGCTAGATGCCCAATTATTTTATTAATAAAAGTGGAACTGAAAGGCTTTTTGACATTGTGAAGAATTTTCCAAGCATAGAGTATAGGGGTCATTGGCCAAATCTCTTCAGAGTGCATTGACCTGTGTCACATGGGGTTACATACCTCATTCCATTAGCATGAAACACAGCAATCTTATGTAAAGGGGGAAGTCTCATAGGCTGATGATAACTGCTGATACTGAAGAAGCTGTTATGCTACTAACTTCACAGTAAGAGTAAGGCACTTTTGCTGCTACATCTGTGTAGATTAATAATTTCATTTTAGTCAAGCTGTAAATATTTATAATACATAGAAATATCAGCATACAACAAAAATTGGTAATCTCTCTTAAAACTACTTTAAAAGCACCTATCCTAGATGAAAAAAATAATGGAGATTTAGTAACACCACAAAGCCATACTTAGTCCAGCACTGCATCAAGGTACTCCAATATTGGTGGGTCCAACACTGGACACAATATATAGAGCACCTGTGGGTGGTGGGGGCTACACGCAAAAGCTTAGTCAAGCTTCAAATATTCATACAAATTCAAGGGAATTGGGAGGACAACTCTAAACCAGCATATTTAAAACAGTGTTCTGTTGATGTGATCAGAATGTATACACAATACTTAGATATATCAGCACACAACCAAAAATTGCTAATCTCTCTTAAAGCTACTCTTACAAGACTACAACTGAAGCCAATAGGATGGCTTAACATCATAGGAGTGGTGGTACAATCAAGCTGTCACTGCTTGTATATAAAATGCCTAAGCATGAATAACAAATATATTAGGTGCAGGGACATGTTTGATAATGAGAAGTTCACATTTATGAATGCCTTTGTATATAACTGATCTTCATACGGTTAAAGTAACCCACCTATTCAACTAATGAATAATGAAAACATCAAACATAAAAAATAGCTGAGAGGGAGACATTTAGAATATATATTTCTGTTTGAGCTGGTATAATGGTCTGTGCCACACACATTAAAAGCAGCACATTCCACTTACTAATGCCATAATTGTGCCTGAAGGCGTGACCACTGAACTAAAATATTCTACCGCACGACATCCTGAAATAAAACCTATATTATAAGCAACATTCAAATCTGAGGAATATCACAACAAAGTGTGCCAAGTTCCCAACTGCTTATTATATGTATGTGCAAGTTCCATGATATAGGCAACTGCCCTAAACTATGCAACATCATTGAGGGGATTTTTCATTTGGCACAGTTCCCATCAATACAGTTTCCCTTCAATCCTCGAAATCATGCTGACACCTGTTTGGTAAGCATCATATTGTACATTTATATTATTTGAGCCTGTGACTAGCTTAGCACACCAAAATTTTTCTTTTCCCTGTTTATGGATAGGCAGCTTTGACTTTCCATATAATTATCAGATCACCTTTGGCCATGAATATGGACGTTTGGTACAACCATAGGAGTTACAAGACAACCATGCGCACGAACATTAGCTTATATTTAATTAAACGATTACATTAAATGTAGATGGTTTATCTGAGGATTGTTTAATGAAACAATGTAATGGAATAACTCACTAAGGTACTGTTTTTTTTTTTAAATAGTATTTGGGAGTAAAGAAGAAATATATAACTGCTACAGGATGCACACACCACACAATGTCCTCCTGCCAAATCACGGTAGCTTTGTGGATTGTCGAATAGCTTGCATTAAAAGTATGGAAACTGGGGCAAAGGTAGGACAAAAAGCAAGTGGCACATTGTCTCCAAATATGTTAATGGATGGAACTTCTACTAGTCCTGTTGTAACTTCCGTTAAACTTTGGTCCAGTAGAAGGTTCACAAGATATATGTACATTTAGATATATTATATAAGCAGTTCAGGTTTGGTCTATTGTAAATATTATTACTTTCTGTGTGTTCTCTGTTTTTGAAGCAGGGATATGTTTCCCGCTAATCATCTCTCATTCCTATAAAACATTAATTATACAAAAAAAAAATGTGAAATAGCGATTGCATGTGTAGAGCTGACCTAATGCTTATCACAGTTTCTATCTCATGTTTGCAGAGCATAAACATATTATATACGTCTGAAAGACATCCACACGGTACATGTGTATATCGACTGAACTAAAGCAATGCCCATATATGAGAATCTTCTGGATGTGTGTAAGGGGAAATAGAAGAAACCATTTGACATTACCATCTTTCAGTGTCTGGCATTCATCAAGGTTTTCAGATAAAACCCAGGTGCCAGCAAAATACATTGCTCGCTTTCCTGCCTGCCATCAGGGTTACAGTGAAATTATTTTATTACACTAATTAAATCACTATGTTTGCTCATGCAGCAAATTCATCTGATAGAATCATAACCCTTTTCCCAGTTAACCCTTTGACTGGCAAAGGTCTGGCTCTCCTGTGACACATAGGGTTCTATTCACTAAAATTCGAATTTGGAGGTCGACTTTTATTTTGAGACAAAGTCAAATTCGACCCCCAAGTTTGACTCCATCTCAAAAATAGCTTCAGTATTTTTGCCTCCCAGTACTTTCAATGGGGAATACTTTCAAAATGAAAGTCGACCTCCAAATTTTAATTTTAGTGAAGAGACCCAATAGGTTTAGACAACAACAAAAATATGACTAGCATTTAATTTCATATATTGGGATTATTTATACTTACGTAATCCTAATAGATATAGTGCATATACTTGTATGTACCAAACAATGAAACAACATAATGAAATACTAAAAATAATATATGTGGGCAACTGGCTATGAAAGCAGTTTTTGGCACGCATTTCCGACCTTCACAGTATAAAGATGAAAATCAATGCATTAAAAAAAAATGTAAAGTTACAGTCATGGATTTGTGAGGTACTTTGTTTAAATGCAGGGTCATTCTGGGGCTAGTACTGCTGAAAAACAAACTGACTACAGGCCTTGCCTTGTTGAATTATATAAAATGCACAAACCCAAATGGGTCCACATCAAAACAAAACACAACATAGAATGTGTCAGCAGATAAGAACCATTCGGTCCATCTAGTCTGCCCAATACCCAATATAATAAAATGGCACTTAATGTAAACATTTTACAACGTATACAGTACAAATGTAAGCTTTTATAATATGTTTAGGTAACACAGACACATTTTGATAGCTCTATAAGTAATCAAGTAATTTATTCAAGATGAGAACAGCGCATGAGAACACATTAACTTCAGCTGCAACATACATGATATGTGCTTTTTGATTGCTCTAAGTCTGTGTTAAACACTCAAACATTGTGAGTTCCTAGAACAGAAGGACACGTTATGTGAGATTAAAATACCATTCATGTAAAAGGAGACTTAAGAAACATGTTAAATTCTCAGTTTTGAAATATACAACTCATGTGATCCCGCATCTTACTTCCTCATTCCACAAACTGACAGCATAAAAATAAACTGATTCCAAAATAACTGAGCTTTCTCAGCTATTAAATCAAAAATTAAAAAAATAAAGTAGTTCAATTCACCTGGATAAATTAAAAAAAAAAAAAAATGTTTATCTCCTTCCTAGTAGGTACATGTAAACATCTAGATGTGCTACAGACAAAAATCTAAATAAACAAAAAACGAAAATGAGAGGAAACCAAAAACTACAATACCAAATATATATATTTATTAAATATACATGAAATATAAATGGCTGAATAGAAAAACTAGCAAATGCCCAGTAAACACCCTCCTCTAAAACTCAACTAAGGTTTAGATGAAGATTGCTAGTTTTTCTATTTGGGCATTCATATTTCTTTATGTATATTTTAAAAAATTATATATTTTGTATCATAGTTTTTGGTTTCAATTTTCTCCAGAGTACTCTTACAGCAGTGCTGTTTCCTCCTGAGAAGTTCTCATCTACCAATTCACCTCAGTGCAGTACCGAGTGAATGTACGCCTATGTAAAACATACAGTCTATGAGATATTCTGAATCTCATCAAACCCATAATTCTTTAGATGTTATTCTCCCCGGTGGCCTAACCTTCCCTTATTCTCCAGACATTAATCACCAGCTCCCTAGCCACACATAGACCTGCAATAAATGTTGCGGTCTCTGCCTACTCCTTATTAAATCCCACCCGAATCATGCAAATGCCTCGACTCTGAATAATGAAAAAAGACAAAAAAAAAACTAAAGTGTTTCCAGTGAACTGCTGGCATCCTGCTTCAGAAGCAAAAGCTGGTTTCCCGTTCCAAGATGACCTGCTAATATAACCAAGATGTTCTCTTGGATGAATACCTCGCCTATCAAACCACATAGAGTCTGAGCTCCCAAATTGGTTCTGTTAATTCAGTAGCAGATGCACAGTCTGACATTGGCATGACCTCTTACTTCATTATATTTAAACTTTAAACATTTCTTTCCCCAGTCCCCTCTACATAATACTGTAGCTGTTGAGTCGCTTGCTAAGTTCAAAAATATATTTAGAGCAATCTAAAGGCTATACATTTATTGAGATTAGAATGTAAGCTTTCAGAATAAGTTAAACATATGCTGTCACATTTTATATATTTAATTCTCATATCTGTCTTCAATTAACAAACTTTCATATGAATTGTGAATTATTAGATTGCACAGATGTATTGCTCACTGTAATTATCGTGTCTGTTCCAGATCCATCCATTAAATGATATTTGTTATTAATACTGTCCGAAAATTGTTTCATATATTTGACTGTTTAATTGTTTTCACATTGTATTTTTTTTTATCTTTCCAAGGTCCACCTTGTGAACTTCTTTGGAATGAAGTTCAGATTGTGTGCTTTGTATGGCTGTATAACAGATCAAATTAATATGGATATGATTTTCTTATATATATCAGATAAGTATTGAGGGTGAGGCAACTGAGGCACATAATTGATGTGGTGCAGAGATGACAGCTACATAACTAGGCTCCTCTCAGGCTGCAGATCTCTGCCCCTTCTGGCCAGCTCACTCAGCACTATTGTTCACTAGGATTAGAACCAATGGAGACCAACAGCGAGGAAATTAGCCTTTCAAGCTAGCTGTGCATCTCAAGTAAGGGTGTATCGGAATTCATTTTTTGACAAAATCACTGCTTTGAAACAATCAATGGGCTGAGGTGGGTAGAGGGGTGTGATTTTCTCTATAGAAGCATTGTTTAAAAGCCCTTTTAGTCTGACAGAAGTGTAATTCTTCTCTTTTTATGTCCATGACATTACACCACATGGACTCCAATGCTCGTGTTTATTAACTCTCAATATTTGCTCCGTATGTTCAGTGCGTAACATCTCAATGGCAAAACCCTGGTTTATTACATATCATCTTGGACCTTCCTTTTGTTACCTTTTGTACTGTTTTATTTAGTACTGTTAAGGAAGCATTTCACACTTTTATTTCTGTAACTGAAGAATTTAACTCTCATTACTTTTCATTCATTTAGATTGCACAATAGACTTGTAACATATGTCACAAATGGTTAATCATTCTCAAAATGCATGGGGTTAGGGCAGTTTTCCCTTAATGTACAATGTGCACAGTACTTGTCTGCAGTTGCCTGGCTCTACTTAGCTAACACCCAACATGGAAGTCTGCCATTGAAGCTTTGTTTATCCTTCCAAATAATTAAGAGCTGCTGGAAGAATAACTGTTTATGATAAGACAGCTTATGCAGCAACGGTTTAACCACCCACACTTTTTCTTCCGCATTCAGTAAGCTGCAGGACCAAACCTTGTGAGTGGTAAGATATTCAGATGAAAGCATAGATACCATATGGCACATGACTCGTGTGCAACTTTTTGAAGAAATCATTGCATTTTATCCCCATTCTGACTACGCAAGGTCAAATCGTGCCTCACTTCATTTGGAGGGATCACCAGCAGTCTAATAAGGTTAAATTATATTCACATAAAAAGAATACAGATAATAAAAAAAATGTACTTCCATCCAACATCCCCCAATATCTGCATTCCTTGTATATACAGGCAGGTGGGGTGTTTTTTTGGTGAGAGTTCTAAGACTGGAACTCGCCATTCACATTTAGCAGACTATAATGGTGTACTCAGGATGCTACAGAACAAAAACTATTTCAAATATATATAAACAGGAGAAATGAGTGTCAGTCCCCTGTGGGTCTGTTAAACCATTAATAACAGAAGATGTGATATTCTACGATTCTTGGGACCCTTGTTTTACCAGTACTTCGAGGGGATACTGAACTACATTTTTACAGGTTATAGTATGGCGATTGGATCCAGTTAGGGATGCAATATATTCGTAGACTTCTGTATAAAATACTTATATAAACAGTAACATGATTCTAATTATGATCTTGTTGGCTTTTAAAATCCAGATCCGCCCGCCTTCCCAACAGTGTGTTCTGCATATGTATTTAAAGAGGGACTAAGCCCTAAAATCAATTTTATCCAAGCAAAAGCAGTTGAGTGTCCGTCTTGCATGTGATTGGTGAGTGACATGTGGATTGAACTGCCCATAACCAATAGCTGAGGAAGCGAAAAGCACCACTTCTTCAACAAGCACCAATCACTATTTGTATGTCACAGAGATGCAGCTCGTTGACATGGCCGACTGGAAGTCTCACCTTTGAAAGGTGCTCCCTATGAGCATTGTTGAAAAGACTTTAAGACAGAACCATGGTTAGTCCATCTTTAAAGAAGATAGCGCTAGCCTCTTAATAATAAACATGCTGAAAGGACTCAAGTAGCCTTGAACGTTTGCACTCAATTCTCAGTTAATAAAGGTAACATTTTAACTCTACTTCATACCTGTGTGTCCATGGCTACCACAGTAAACCCTTTTAGATATTCCCAGCTGCTTGCGGATACACAATTTCACATGGCAAAATACTTTCCCTTTAAGTCTCTCCAGGTTATGAGTTTCAAAAATCTAATTAGAAGAATATGAATTAAGGTTTGATAATCTTAGGTACCTGCAGGCCTGTCTGTCATTCAATTCAGACGGGAATTAGATTAGAAAAAAACCTCTTTTCCGCTGTCTGCTTCTTATAAAAGAACTTATGATGTGCACAGAATCCAATAACATCTAGTGATCCATCCTGCTTACTATCCACTGGCTCAGTCTATCATAAGACAGATGTGTGCACCGATATATACAATGTCTGCAATAATGTCTCATTCTGTCTCTGCACTAAAGGAAGCTGAATTCTTTTTACCAAGTATTTTCTTATTTTTATGTAAGCATTACATTTTATTTAAAAAAAAGTATATTATCTGTGAGAAAAAAAAGTCAATATATCTTCAGTTAAAAAGTTCTAAAAGTCAACAAAAATATTGGTAGAATCCCAATCTATTCCTTATTTGATGGCTCTAGATTATAGATGCAGCATAGTGTTCACTGCTCTAATGCAGATATGCTGACACTGTAAACAGGCATGTCAATGGGCCAATCTGGAAGTGACTTAATAGACTGATGGGCGCTTAAGTTAATATATATTTTATATAGAGAGAAAGGTTTTGTTCTGAAACATTTTAACTGGATGCTCGCAACATATTTTGAAGTCACAGGCTGACTACTATCAAATATATTATGCAATTTGGTCTAAGCTATGATGATAAGATAGCTATGTTGGTAAATACTTTCACTGCAGGTTTGAGTACCAGCAGGGTACTTCCCATGTCAATAAATGAGTAACATTACAATGGGAAATAATAACATCTATTATTAAGCTGCTGATTCAGTAAATTCTGAGAGAGTGCATTAAGCAGCCTCCAGTCCCACTGGGAGGACAGTGCTATTTCCAACAGTGTTTCTATCACAGTAAAGGAAGAGAGTATATTTAAAACGAAGAAAAACTACCACAACTAGAGGACATAGTCTTAAATTAGAGAGCAAAGATTTAAAAGTGATATCAGGAAGTATTACTTTATTGAGAGGGTAGTGGATGTATGGAATAGCCTTCCAGCGGAAGTGGTAGAGGTAAACACAGTCAAGGATTTTAAGCATGCATGGGATAGACACAAGGCTTTCCTAGATATAAGAAAGAGAACTGGGCACTAATAAAAGTATTTAGAAAATTGGGCAGACTAGATGGGCTGAATGGTTCTTCTCTGCCGACACATTCTATGTTTTTATATATATATATATATAAACTATTATATATATAACTATTTACAAATGTTATTATATGCCTTGTACAGCTACCCTCTGTGGCTACTCAGTGGTTTTCACAGACACCAACTGTTTTACACAGTGCACTAGCAATAAATAATAACACACATCTCTAAACAGTCACATTACCAATAGCAAACATGATTTCTCACTATCATTACTGACAGAAAAATCCTCCTGTTTATTTTCACTGCTGTCCATCAAATGAACAGATACATTCTTCACATACAATTGGATGTATGATCTGTTCTTACACACTTAGGCAACAACATAGTTTATAAAAATCTATATGCTGCTGTTTTAACGAATAAGGGCTACAAAATGGTATACAGCATGCCACATATCAAATAATTCATTTGATCAATAATAATTATTCTAATTCACTGTACATTTTTGTAGCACAATTAATCAGTCAATTTATGTTTTGTATAGTAAAGCAAAGGTATGTTATTGACTATTCCAAATATAAAGTGGGATGTTTATACAAAAAAAAAAAAGCAACAGGAAAGGAAATCTGAGTTTACATGACACATTTATTTGCTATTTCTTTACATGCACAGCTAAGATGCCTGCTAATTATGTTTTACATTTACTAGAACAAGAGGGCACAATTTAAAGTTAAAGGCTAGAAGACAGAGGGGCAACGAAGTAATATTATTTTACAAAACAAGTAGCATATAGATAGAATAACTTTTAAGTGGACAATTTACAACTAATACTATAAAGGAATCCAAGAATGTCTGGCATATGTATGAGGCTAGCCCAAAGAAAAAACTATTCTGAATGTTCAATATAGACAGACCAGATTGTGTCCTTTTGCCAGTATAGGTTTTCCTTTCTGTGTTTCGGCAATATTGCATGAACAAGAGGCAGTTTTTATTGCCTACAATATATTGTCTGGTTTAACCTAGAACTAAAAGCTCAGACACATGTTTTGTTTTCTATAGATGTCTACAGGCAATATTCCTAGTGGGGGGGATAGTTAGCCTTATTTATCAACAGGGGGCTAGACCAATATTTACACCGTCCCTACTGTGGGATTCCTGTGATATGCTAATGACACCATAAATAGATTTCTTGTGGAAACCATCACCAACCATCTTCTGTATAAACCACAAGGGACACTATTAGCATTACCTTTTTCAAATACTAGATATGGTATTTACGCAATGAGATTATTCATTAATGAACTTCACTGATTAAGGACTAACCACCTAAAGAGTAACTATTGTGGGAAAGAAAATCAGTGTTGTGGTATTAGGAGAAGCATAAGCATTCCTTTGGTGTACAGAAGATGTTATGTGGAGTTATTACCTGTGTGGGACCCTCTATTAAAATAAATGATGAATGCAACATGGCTAGGAATTATGGGACTTAAGCTAAGAAAATACAATTAATATAAAATCACTTAATGTGCATATTCTCCACAATATTTAAAATTCGACAAAGGCCCTCAAATTCTCCCAATGTTGTCAGACATTTTAAAGTTATCATGTAAGAATTAACACTTGACTTGTAAACAAAGATCTTCTTCTAGTATCTTTAGATTTTTTTTCCTAACATAGTTGACTTTTGTAAAGAAGTATACTGCTACAGACTAACATTTTAACTTTCTGTAACATTTTAACACAGCATGATATGCCCATAGGCCAAGAAGCTGAAAGCATTCAGAAGTAGCAACAATGTTTAAAATAATTATACAGCATATACTTAACATACGTTTACGGTGTAATAAAATGTTCTATGGGTGTGAAACGTTAAAGTACAACAATCGCTACAGAAACCAATGACCATGTTAATTGGTCCACTGGAAGAACTTAGCACCAGAATTCGTCTTGTCCATCTTACAGTAAACCTACTCCAATTGAAAGTAATCATTTATCCTTGTCATGTTCTGCACACATGAATAAAAGAAATGATAGTTGTGTAGTAGCTTCGTTGTGAATATCACTAATGAAAAGTCATGCTCTTTACTCGCAATTTGTACTTATGTGGGGATGATGACACACTTTGTTTGTACTTTCCAAAGCAAGTATGATACAGGCCTGGTGTCTTTTTTGCCAACACATGTCTGAATGCATTCCTTCTAGAGCAGTATGATCTGCAAAATAAAAAGAGACATACCTTTCGCGGTTTAACTTTATCATGGTGATCGTACTGAAAAATCCCTTTGTAGCTCAGCCCCAGCCACCAAGGGATTCCCTGCTTGTCCTGTGGGATGACAAATGGAGATTCAAGACATTGATTACATTTCAAGTTCAACAAATTCCCACTGTACAAAACACTAGATATCATTATATAACTACTGCTAGCACTAGGCCAAATGGAGCTAGCAGTGTCATAGAACTACATTGTAACTAGTGTTAGTGGTGACTGAGGGAGTAAGCAGATTATTATTTTGGAAGTGCTACTTTTGTTTCCTTTGGGAAAGACTAAAAATGTCTTTTAATTGATAATGACAGACCTGATGCAGTTATGCTTGTTTCACTGTTTCCTATACATTTTTTTAAACTTCAGTAGCTAAGAAATGATGAATATATAGCATATTTCTATGGTGTCCAGTCTTTAAAAAAAAAACTTCACAGTTTTTAGTACATTACACTTTGCTTTTACTGGCCTGTAGGTTATCTATTGCTCACCTATTCTCAGCTTTGAACAGCAATGTGTATACAGTCTACTTTAAATACCTTAACTGTAAAAGCACTAGAATATGTGTTACTATTAGTCCACATATTAATGGAAAAAAAATGTTTTAACACATGACATCAACAAAACCTGTCCAATGTAATATCTCCAGGTATAGAAGGTAACTAAAAACTCTCTTCAGGAGTGTGTTTTTAAAGGGACTGCTTTAACCTAAACATTGTTTATACTGTGAAGGTAGAGAATAAAAAACTCTGAAAAAAATCTGCATATCAAGCCACAGGTGACATCATATACTGGAGACACCACAGATACATTTAAAATAAATTTTTCTCCTATTTTATGCATTAGCATGCAATTCTGCAACACACAATGAATAGAACATTTTTATTCTCTGCATTCATAGTATAATCAATGTTTAGGTTGACAGAGTCCCTTTAATTGGTTTAACAAAGATGTATAGTATCACTCTTACTCTCACACTGCCCCAGCTAATTGCAGACTTTATCAACAGCTGGGATTCTGCCTGGAGTCCATGTCTAGAGATGATTCATTATTCACTTTACTTAATGTTAGAAATGACTAATGTATGTCTCTGGTGGGATCCTAGCTAGTTTCTTATCAATAATTCAATAACTTCCTTCTCCTTAGCCACGTGACCAGGGTTTTACTCTGGGGTAAAGTGAAAACATGTATAGGTTGAATTAAACACTAGCAAACACATGGCTTCAAAGAAACATCAAAACCATCTGTTGTAAAATAAAAATAAAAATTGTTTTAAAAAAATTGGCGCTGGAGATAGCACATTCCAACAAAATTCTTGTTTTTCACATCACTGAGCTACACGTATAGTGGTTTGTGACAGCAAATAGCCTTCTCTTAATTTTATAAATCCAAGTTAAGACTGCTAAAACAACACAACAGTAACATCACAGTGTTCAATTATTTGTATACAATGTCCCATTTTATCATAATATACATAAAAAAAACACAGACAAAACTTAGTCTGAATTCTAATATTTCATCAACGTAACCAAAATTATATGGTCTAATAAGCAAAGTGACATTTTAGTCAGGTCTATGGCTTGTATATGACTGTAATAAATACATTATTTAATGATAACTCTCACCTTGACTGCATAGTAATGCACTCCGTATGTAGGAAGGGACTCAACAACACTCATGTAACTGAAATAGAAAGATTACAAAAGTAAATAAATTTTTAGGTACAAAATAATCAATCAATAAACAATAATATACACATAAATGCTATAACAGACTATCTGTACCCAGAGAACTGTGGATACAAAATGGATGTTACCCTTTTGCTCACTAGCTGTGTCAGGTAGAGGAAGAAGTATAAAAGACACCCATTACCCCCCCCCCCCCCCCCAGCAAAAAAAAGTACTTGCAAATTATTTTAGATCTCATGGTCTGTTTCACAGAGCTTACAGTTAGCAATATAACAGGGCACATGGTTTTCTAGGGCCCAAATGGCATGAAAAAAAAAACAGTAAAAAGTGATGCGCGTGATAATAGTGCAAATAAGGTGTATAAAAAATATATATTAGTAATGTACCAGAGCCCTATAACTCGACTCTAGCTAAAAAGGCTCTGGGGGGAGACACAACTCCAAATGGAAGGCAAAGTCTTCAAATATCACAATCCAAAACGGTTAGGCTGTCAGGGAGGAGGAAACAGGACATACTGCAGGATATAAAGGCAAAAAAATACCAGGCTTACTTAAGAAAAGGTTAAAATTGCATATATACAATAGCTAAAAAGGTCCTTTGTTTTGTGTGGACGCAACCACTGGAAGTTTGTTCTGAGAGTGAAGTATGGCACGGCATCCTGTTACAGCTGCACAATCTTGATACTTGTCTCCGTTCAGGCCCGCTTACTGGTATGCCCCGTCTCCGTACTGCGCACTCCGCAAGCCTTTTTTTAAACTAGAGTCGCGTTATAGGGCTCTGGTATACTATTAATATATTTTTTATACACTTTATTTGCAATATTATAAAGCGCATCACTTTTTACTGTTTTTTTATGATACTGGTGTGAGGGATCACTATAGTGTCTGCAGCTCCATTTATTATTAGTCACTATTGCTGTTAATTATTGAGTGGCGTCCATTTACTTTTTTTCACCAAATGGCATCAAGTTTGAGCCAAAAAGAATACATTGAATAGAACTCACTTTACAATAGCTTGTCCTCTTGTTTGTCCATTCAGCTTCTTGTAATGCTCTATGACTCTGTCCTCACTGTAAATAGAGAAGACCAGAGACTATATTCAAGAGAAATACCTACAGATTTAGGAACAACTCTCAATCACATAACTAGACATATAAGAGAAATATTACAGAACATAAATTATGAATTCACTAATGCCAAGCTTCCCATCCACATAGCCCAAATCAATGGATATCATTTTAGTTCGTGTCTGTGCACCCTTGCCACTCCCAGAAAAACATTAAAAAATAAACCTAGAATGAATGTGTCATGTGACTCATGTTGAAGGTTCATTTGTCATTAGAATTTTACATCACAGGGATTCAGAGATTGTTCTTCAAGCTAGCATTTAAACAACAATGTAAAGTGATAGGAAGTAGTATTTCCTGGAAAAAGACATCCAAACATTTGGTTAGAAAGTAAAATACTGTACATATCTTATCTAACTACATTGCCATAAATAACAAAGTGAAAGCATGTTTTAGCACAGCATATGCCATATAATATAGGTTGGGATTATTGATCTAAGGTGTAAGCGTAGACTTGCCATGCCTCCAATATGTGGTTTTGCTATACACAGATGCAACTTTGCAGTTTTAAAAGAGCTTTAGGCAGCAGAGAACGTTTAAATTAACTACAGAGGTTTTGTGCAATAATGTTTTTGATTGATGTGCGTGACATTCTTCCTGTAAGGTAAGCCCAACAATAAAGTCTAATTTATTGTTCCACACTCCTGAGAGCATACCTTTGCGGGATTTGGGTCCAATGCTCTTTATTGGATACTTTACATTTCAGACACCGCACACCAAAACGGCTCTCCCCAAGAGCATCATTTAAAAGCCCTTTAAACCAGACAGAAAAGTTGGCTTTTGTCTGATTAGAAGGGTTAGTCTTAAAATACTGGCTCTATCGATCACAGTCCATGTAGAAATGAGGACAGTAAACCTGCTAAAAGACTAATTCTCCCTCCAAACCACTAAACTATACTTAAAAAAAAAAACAAAAAAAATAACTCCTTTAGCATAGAGGTGATAGTCTGGAAACATTAGCCACATCAACCAATGACAGTTCCACTATTTGATACTGAACATCAGCAGCTTCAGAACTACTTAATCAGTCAGTCTGCTCCTCGGTCTTTCCGTATAGAACATTCCAGTATTAAGTGTAAAGTATACAAAGAGACGTCTGCAGAGCCAGGGAGTTCAAACCAAGGATTACTTTTATAATCATACTAGACTTTGTAAAGAGCTGTGAGTCTCATTCTGTCTTCCTCTTTGCATAGACAATTGCTCTGTGGAGATTTGGCTAAAGCCTAAAATTTTCCTGAATGGGGTTTGCAAATAAAAAAAGTAGTAAGAAATGTTACCAATCATGAAGCCAAGCAGGCCTCCTACTAACCAGCCAAAATCATAATTTGCGCTCAGTAAGGAAAAATAATGGATGTTATGGACAGAGATCCAGCACTTCTAAAGCCAGTGGAAAGCACGTCCTGTCTTCTCAGCTGTTCTTCTCCTGACTGCTGCGCTGTTAACAACTACTGGCAGCTGTGAAAATTTCTTGTCTGGCACCGGACCACCTGCCAATGTGAAGGCCACGAGTAGGCCATAGTCTGGCGCCCCCTCAGTTACATACATGCCCCTGCGTGAGATCCCATCATTGTACGTACATAGACTGAATGATGCAATGCCCATTTATAAAATGCTAATTATTTGCAGAATAATAGGCATCAAACCACACTGGTAGTAAACAGGTGATTTCTGCAAGGACGGAAACACGTTTTTTTTGTCTGTATGACAAAATCTTCCCATCAAGAAAACAGTTCTATAACTGCCTTGTTGTTTAGTGGTTTCTGCATGCACTGTCTAAATTTCAGCATTGTACAGATACTGTAGACTGTATTTTAAAGGGATGCTTTTTAATTTTTGTACATGCAGTTAAATATAGCTTGTTTAAAATAGTCCGTAGGAAAATGATGAGCTCAGCAAACACAGCTATTTAACAGGTATACTTACCTTAATGATCACATTTGAAACATTAGAAGACAACAAAGATCGTATTTGCTCGAATATAAGATGACCCTGATTATAGGACGACCCCCCAAACTTTGGATATTCATTTAGGAAAATAAACTAAAAGCCTTAATATAAGACTACCCTATAGGAAAATAACTTGTATATTTTCACATGTAAATTGCTTTTTCATATTTAATATGTATTTTTTGTTTTTATTTCCTTTTATTTATCCATCTGCCCCCCAGACGTAGCCAATGCAACTCCCCGACAACCATCTGCCCAGACTTGACCAGTGCTGCCTTCCCCTCCCTCCCCCGGACTTGACCAGTGCTGCCTCCCCCCCCCCCCCCTCCCAGAATTGCTCAATGCTGCCTCTCCCCCTCCCCCAGATAGCTGCAGCTCTGCTGGGCGTCTAAATCCCAGTCTTATAATCAGACATCGATTTGAGATTATAAGACAAACCTTGGATGTAAGACGAAGGGACTTTTTCAAAGCATTTGCTCTGAAAAAACCTTGTTTTATATTTGAGCAAATACGGTATGCATAATATATACAGACTATACCAGCAAGTCCAAAAAACATACGGCGTAGGCTCTAGTTTTAAACTATAATACTTTTATTATTTGCTTTTATTACACATCAGACATCATATTGATATGAATATCCAATCAGATATTACTAATTACCAGTAAGCCAGGGAAGGGTGCTCCTTCAGTGCCTGTGTTGGTAGGGCCGGCAACTTCTTTAAATCCGTTCTTGTAAGATCATCACTAAAAGGACAGAAATCATACAGAGGATCAGGATACAAAACAAAGCTGTCCGTTTGACCTGCACAGCTGGTCCGATTCTACAGTATCACATATGTTACTTTCATGTGTGGCTGTGCGTGTAACCTTTCCCCAGAATGTACTGGAGGATAACTCACAGCCACATGGGTTAATGAAATCCGAGAATGTTTAGAATCTTGCTTCTTTTAAAGGGGATTTAGAACAAAACATGTGCAAAGCAACATTAAATAGACAATCATTACATCTGATTTGCTGAAGAGAGAAGGTTAGCTTTGAATACCTTGTCAATGCAAACTATATACAAGTTGAGTATCCCTTATCCAAAATGCTTGGGACTAGAAGTATTTGGGGTAACGGATTATTTTGAATAACGGATTTTTCACTAGTGAGATATATTACAAGCACTCGGGAAATAGTAATATCAACACAAAAATACTGTATAGAGTAAATAAATCCCTTTTACTGTAGGTATGATGTGAGTCATTGTTGGGAACCAGCTGTTGGCGCATCAGGCCTGCATATATGCCATTGTATTACTCTTTTTGGGGGAATCTGAGCATGCATGGAAAGGATCGCAACTTAAGGGGGATGGACACTGAATAACCTGTATGCTTGTATCCTGACAGGTGTGTGTGGAATTTGTTGAACCTCATTAATTTCAAGTAATACTACTTAATTAATTGCCTTCTCATCACTTAACAAAAAACTTGAGGGTGAAATCAAGCACGCGGACTAACATTAGTTATATTGAGAAACGATGATTGGAAATGGGGACAGGAAGGATAGTGATAATGAATCTTATAAGAAGCATAGTCACACTGGGTGGGAAGCATGGAAATGTAATGATATTAAAGTGAGCAGACTACAATTGCTAGTAATATTGATAATAATTCATAGAATATAATGTACAAGGCATAATGGCGACAGAGAACAGATAATGACAAACAGCATGATAAGAATATTATATTATATATTATATCATAATAGGTTTACCAAACAGAAAACCAAAGGAATTATGGTTGGAAACTATAAAACAGCATACATGTCCAATGGATGGGGGAGAACTTTAGTAGGAAAGGGTAGTGATCAATTCCATGTCAGTGCAAACTACAATTACATCTATAACAGACAGAAGGAGGGGAGAGTTGGTGCTGCTTTAATCCTAACGGGTAATCATGTATCTTGACTATTAGTTTGTGGTCTCCTCCAAAATGTGATCTAAACAGCAGAAACACAGCATGGTTTTCAACTGCGACTTATTTAGAACTTTGTCCCGAGATTTACAATTTATAAATAACCCTGAATGTGAGATTTATAGCTGAGAATGTTGTGATGTAGTCACATCGGGTTTGATAAAAACAAACTAGTAAATACATATTGGCCCTTGATGAAGCGTCAGTCTATATGCGTGAAACGCGTAGGCTCTATTGCCCCACTGGGTGACTCTCACTTGTTGATGCTTTTAACTGTGGCATTCGTATTTTATTAAACATTTATGCACAGCTAGTTCCTGAAGCTTTGTCTTTTACTCTTCTGCATGAAGGCAACCCTCTACAACTCTATGGTATAAATACTTGGAGCACCAGATGAAGCTGATGGGCGAAATGCGTAGTGCCACGCCCATCCCGGAAGTGAAACACCGAAAGCAGTTAAACTACACATGCGGACTTTTCATCAGCTGAGCTAGTTACACAGAGTATTCGGTTAGACAATTCATTTGTTTTGGAGCAGTCTGCAGTGATTTTATATGAACATCCAATTCCCCTGTGGGGCTCCATAAGGCTGTTATACTGAGTAGTAAATCTGCTCAGCAATAACTCCAAGCACAGAATAAGATTGACTCACAATATAGTGGTGTCTTGAAATCAAAAGCGCAGCACCTATTTGTTTATTGTTTGTTGTTGTGAATGCACACCTGTGGCGGGTGTGTCTGGGTTGCAGCTACTATAAGTGTTTAACACAGTAATTGTTTTGTGTCCTATACATAGCACTGTTTGTGCACACATCATTTTCCAGTTTCTATAAATACTTGTTGTACCTCTGTAAAAGGTGGGAGAGTGAGACACTCATGAAATGTGTTTAAAAAAAATAATAACTTAGTATGCAGGCTTAAGTTAAAGATTAGTAAAAACAAAAACAAAAAAAATTATTATAATTTCCCTTTAATAAAAGTTCTGTTGTTCTTTCTAACATCCTCTCAAGATATTTACTTTTAATAAGGAATAATAATTTCAACATGTTTCTGGTTCTTCTGGCTACGAAGAGATGAATATTTCCACATTTTAGACACTAAGCATCCTGTAAAATGCAATGAATGGGATCTGCAAGCTGAGTAAGTGGGAACCACTATTTGAAACTAAAGGAGACATTTCTAGAAATGATGAAGCCAGCCAGAAAAAGCACTGGGATTGCAAAAATAAAAAGCAGCAAATGACATCTTTATTAGCATGTTTCTTTTTCCTTGGGAAAACTGTGCTATATGAATTTATTTCTGACGCTAACATTGTGCATAGGGGATGAAAGTCAAGTGGTTCAAGTAGAGAAGAATATTTTCCAGTTGTAGACAGGACACATGCACTAAATTGTACTTGGAAAATCAACCAAGGCAACCAAGGGTAAACCAGTAAGGGAAAAAAGCAAGACAAAGGACACCTTTGTGCTGCACCTCATTCTCCTTTTCTGCAGCTTTAAGAAATTATCGCTCTTTTTCTTACTTTGGCTATTGTTTGCTTAAATAATGCAGACCTGTTATTAGGCAGCTGATATTAAAGGATCATGCTTCAGTTATTCTTCTGCTTTCTGTCCACATAATAAAACATGAAATACGCCGATTTATTTCCCTGAAGCGCTTTTTGATGCCTTTGTGTCAATTTAAAAACCTAAGAAACCTGTTTGCTTTTATCATCACTGTGGACTTGATTTGTTCAGGAAGGGTTCTGGAACTGAAATGGATTACTGTAGATGGTTACAATAGTTTTTTACAGTTTGTTATGTGTCTGAGGGGAAAAAATGTATGTACAAAAATACTAGTTTTACGGCTTTAGGAGATTCTAGTTTCATCCACTGATTTATGTTATTGGGGCAAAATCTGTGGCATACAGTATTGAATTCATTGTTTTGTTTCTATGTATCTGGTTAATGTCACCAAAGTACTTAAACACACTTTGCACTGTACACAGAAAATAGAAAAAATATACATCAGAAATATTCATTATATACTTCATATTAGGACAGTTGATAAATAGGTCTCAATCTATTGCAAATTTTTTCCTATTTGCATTATCCCCAATAGACACATACATTTGCTTTCACAACCTAGTATTGGTACCTACATGCTTGAATTAAAAATTTGATATGTAGAAAATAATCTACATATACATTCTCACTTCTCAAATTATTCCTTTAATAGAGGAATTGCATTCCCCCTATTAACCGAATAAGTCTCAAAACGGTTTGCCATCTCCAGTACAACCTTTCGTCCTGATTGAATTTATTGCAACCTGGGTTTAATGATTAGAGTACTTAAATCAGGGCTCGACAAACCCCGGGCGCCCGGGTGCCGGTACCCTCATGTTCCTCTTGCCGCTGCCATTCGTTTGTTTCTTTTGCAGCGCGAGGGGGGAAAAGTCTGTGCAGATTGCACAGACAGCAAGCTCCGTCCCCTCGCGCAACGCGTGTGTGAGTGCTGGGTGTCGTCACTTGACAACCCAGCACTCAGCCGAAAGAGCAATGAGGATCGGCTGCAGCACGAATGTTCCCCACTCCCCTGCAATGAGGTAAACTAGCTGGAAGAGGGAACATTCGTGCTGCAGACGATCTTCATTGCTCTTTCGGCAGAGTGCTGGGTTGTAAAGTGACGACACCCAGCACTCACACAAGTTAAGAAAGGGGGAAAAAAACTGTGTATGTGTGAGGTGTGTATGTGTGAAGTGTATATGTGTATGTGAAGTGGGGGGGTGGTGTATATGTGAAGTGGGGGGGGGTGTATATGTGAAGTGGGGGGGGGTGTATATGTGAAGTGGGGGGGGGTATATGTGAAGTGGGGGGGTGTATATGTGAGGTGGGGGTGTATATGTGAGGTGGGGGGGTGTATATGTGAGGTGGGGGGTGTATATGTGAAGTGGGGGGGTGTATATGTGAGGTGGGGGGGGGTGCATATGTGAAGTAAGGGGGTGTATATATGTGAAGTGGGGGGTGTATATGCGAAGTGGGGAGTGTATATGTGAAGTGGGGGTGTATATGTGAAGTGGGTGGGGGTGTGTGTGTTTATGTGAAGTGGGTGGGGGGGTGTATATGTGAAGTGGGTGGGGGTGTGTGGTATATATGTGAAGTGGGTTGGTGTGGGTGTGTGGTGTATATGTAAAGTGGGTTGGTGTGTATGTGTGTTTATGAATTGCGTGTATGTTTGCGTGATTGTCTGGCTCCTAAAAAAAATTGCTGGCTCCTAGAATCAAATTACATTTGTCAAGCCGTGACTTAAATCAAAACGTAGGCTTTTAATATGTCTCTGAAATTGGTGTATTCTAGTGGTACATTGGTTGTAGCAGACCTACTTAGATATTGCACTATTATGTTTTATTGTTGTGTCCATTGCATGCTCTATACAATTTGAGATAATATGAGATGATTATTGATAGGCTGTAGAAGCTTTTGCATTAGGCAGCCCATATAGTATGGCATGTGAGCAAGAAATACACCCAAATATCACAAAATAGTCTTTGAAAAAGATGAATATTCATTCCATGGTAATGCACACTATGGCGTCTTGCATTTAATGCTCAAAGACAACCTTCTAATACTATCAGTCCCATAGCGCATCCACCATTTTCAAATACCTGCTTCGAAATCCCATAGTTCCCGACAGTCTCAGAATTGCCAGGACAGTTCTGTTTTTTTGGGTCTGTCTTATCTTTACTGCTGCCTGTGCAAACACAGTATGCATTTAAACTATGTATAGCTTTTAGGGCTATATATAGTCTAAACCCTAAAGAATTGAGCTCCAGACTTCCTGGTAGCCATTGTTGCAGCACAATCTTGTGGCATCAAGTAACCTTGCTTCTTTTGGCTCTGCCTCCTCTCACACTGTTCCTCAAAGTTGGCATGCATGCAATCCTAACTGACTTTCTATACCCACCTCTTCACAACCTGTTCTATACATTAAACTTTAGATTCCCAAGAACATAGACCAGATTGTCTCTTTAGGCAAGGTGACATGGTTATAAAAAATGTGAAATAAGGATATAAATTGTAACCCTCCCACGATGGAGTAAAGCTATTTAACTTTCAGGAAAGAGATGGAAGCATCTGTTTTAAGTCACAGTGAATTATTTTGTCCTGCAAACTACCAGACTACTGAAAAGTTTCAAACTAGATGAGGGTTAGTTACTCCCTCAGTCTCTGCGCAGGTTTGTGTACTGTTTGAGGATGGCACAATAACAAAATGCAGGTGAAGTCCCTACTTAAACATGTGTTCAGCCAGAACCGCTCAAATGTTTTTTTCAGTTTGAAACAGGTTTATTGGAAACAAGCGAGCTGTGTGTTTTCTCTGCTTGTAAATCTTGCTAAATTGCTCACATGCGGATACTTCTTTCATCTCTCGTCCCTCACCTCTGCTTTCACAAACACTTGTATTGTATTTCTGGAATTTTGCAGCCAACAATGTTGAATCTATTTAGATGTTTTATAAACTGTGGTTCAGGTTGAAAACACAAATATTAGATTAGCATATTCAACATGCAACACTAGTTCTACGCTGGAGGTTAGCATTTAAAGGCGCAAAGGAGAATTATGTGTTGAATGGGTGAAAAAATAAAATAAAAAATGAACTGAAGCAGCAGGGAAGGTGGGTTCTAATCTCAGTTGGTGATGTTAACAACAAATTGTTTTGTTTATATTCATGGGCATAATTTAAAGCACACTGGTAACTCTCAGGCTGGTGTGCAAGTCTGATTTAATACTCCAAGAATTATTCAGCTAAAAATTCACAAAAACCATCCCACCAATGGCGATAGTTATGATGATAACTACTGTATCCAATGGACACAACCTCGGTAGGATAATTTTGGACCCAAAGCATTTCCTTACAGCCAGGGATAAAGATAAATAACTTAGAAAGTAAGTGTCTATTTTCCATTGTCATTTAGAGTGAAAGAATATCTCAGTCACAGTTACTCACACTTAGTCACACACATAGGAGACAACCATACAGCAAATGCGGCACTGCAGTCCTCGTATAACATTCACCTTTAATGCCAGGGATCACACTCCAAAATATGGCGACACTAGAATCACAACGTTGGTCACAAAACAGCGCTTCACCATAACCCGCAGACCTGACACGTTTTGTCCTCCAATCAGGTCTTAATTGTAGATAACCGCCATTCGATAAATATCCAGTGGTTACGTGCGATCAAGCAATTTAAAAAACGTGTTTTAAAACAACTTAGCATTTAACATCAACAGAAGTATAATAAAGAATCTAACAGGCACTTATCCTCACTTGAAAAGTAAGGGGAAATATGTGCATGTGCGATCAAATTGGTGCCACCTGTAACAAGTCCAGATGGAAACGAGAGCTGACGATGGCTTGACAACAGTTTTATAAGAAATTGAACAGATAGGTATGCATGGGCATCTAGGGACCTAGGACAATGTGCCTGCCAAGCCTGGAGAATACCATAGTTTCCCAGTGACCCCTGTAGACATTATTCTTTATTATGACTATGGGCAGGTTAGGGATCATATTTAAATTTCATGTATCATTGTTATATGGTTTTTTTTACCATTTACAAATTTCCCAAATTCAAAATGGTTAAAATCACATAGAAAGATTTAAGATTAGGATATAAATTCAAACAAAGACATACATAAAATTCACCTTAATCATTTTACTCTTATTCATATAACATTTTTTTCCCTAAACTATAACCTGTTTTACTGCATTGTGCTGTGAACATATACGTGTTTCTGGTTCGTGCTGGGATGAAATGCCAAAAGAGTCAGACCAAGTAGAAAGTGATAAGAGATTCTGTATAGTCATGCTGGGACATGTAATTTAGTAAAGTCCATTGTACTCATTAATCCTTGCGGCAACTATGCGTGAGAAATCATAAAAAGCACTTTAAGCTTAATTTCAACAAATGCTTGGATAAAATCTATAGAAACCTCTGCAAAAGTAAGTGGAAAATGTTGCTCTAGTGATTTTAAATGGTGAAGTAAATAATTTCAGCAATCCCAATGTCTGGTCACTTTATGTCACACACATAGAAAAACTGGACAATGTCTAAAAGGTAATGTTGTTATCCTGTGCACTTTGATATTCTCTTGTTACTGTGACTAGCAAGAAAGAGTGTAGACAGACAGTTTAACAAGTGCCGCACCAAGGTATTGAGAACCTCTTTAACTGAACAAAAAAATAACAATCCCATAATGGATACTTCCAAAATTAGGGCCTAATACTTTGTAACATCTCTGTGGTTAGTCAGAGAGCCAACAGCTGCTACACTATGCTATGGCTATCAGCTGCTTCAAGCATTCATTTCTCTTGCTTTTCTCCCATGGCAGCTATATATATATCCCTTGCCCTATGGTACACCTATTCTATGTTCTGTCTGATTTTCCCTGTCCTCATTTTCACACTGAGAAAGTAAGGAACCACACTAACGAATGATCCTCAAGGTCACAATAGAGTGCACATTTTCCAACACACATTTAATTAACATCTACATCGATCAGCCATAACAGCCCTAACAGCGTAGGTTCCCGTTTGCCGCCAAAACAGCCCTGACCCAATCGAGGCATGGACTCCACTAGACCTCTAAAGAGGTGCTGTGGTATCTGGCACCAAGTTGTTAGCAGCAGATCTTTAAAGTCCTGTAAGTTGCAAGGTGGGGCCCTATGGATCGGACTTGTTTGTCCAACCCATCCCACACATGCTAGATTGGATTGAGAAATGGGGAATTTGGAGGCCAAGTCAACACCTTGAACTTGTTGTTGTGTTCCTAAAACTATCCCTGAACCGTTTTTTGCTTTGTAGAAGGGTGCATAATACTGCTTAAAGAGGCCAATGTTATCGTGGAATACCGTTTTCCATGAAAGGGCGTACATGGTCTGCAACAATGCTTAGGTAGGTGGTACATGTCAAATTAACATCCATATAAAAAGCATTACACTGCCTCCGCCACCCGTCAGTTGTCATAATGTTATGGCTGATCCGTATATAGTTGAATATGTGGTATTCAAACTGTGTTTAATGAATTTACAACTTTGCCTGGGAAATTTTGTGCTTGGAAGCATGTTAGAATGGTTAGTAAATCTGAAATGATTTGAAAACCTTTATAAAAGAATTAGCACAAATATAATAGAAAATAGAACATAACTTTAAAGAGCTGCAGTAGGTGGGCCAGATGCTTTTGTTTTATAAACCTAGAGGTATTCTTCATATACTCAATGCTCCAACAGCTTATGTCAGGCAGGAAGAATTGTAAACTATTTGGCTATTGTATATCACAAGCACTCAATGGACCACAACAACATCACTTTTGGAATGGTTTTGGTTTTATTTCTAACACAAACATGCCTTGTTTAAATATAAAGTGAACACCACTTAATGGCACAGGCCCAAGGCTAACCTTTGCTATGTCAACAACTATCTGGAAAGGCTCACATTTCAGCTTTTCACCTATGTGATTAGCGTGTTTAGAAAGGTATTGACATTTGTTCCTGTGCTTACCTGTTTACAGGAGAAAATGTCCTGTTTGACTTAATACTCATTTTTACCATGCACTGACCTTAAGGACTTACATGCCTAAAACAATTCATATGCTAGTATGGAACACTATTGAACTTGGAAACGTATTAACAATGTTGGGCTATTACTGTTTTCTAGATTGCTTAAAAAAATCTATACAATATGAGTATATGCATATATGTACATATAATTATATGTTTATGTGCATATCTACATTCATATACAGTGTATATATCATTATACATATAATCAACAAAAAGATAGATAAGATAGACATAGAGATAAATAAAGTGTTCTTGTTTCTGTGCTTTTGTTTCTGTGAGAATTAGTCCGTGTCGTGTATTTTATTTTATGATATCACATTTCCTCGAGAAGAGCAATTAATCCAACAAATAAAGGTATCTCTTTCCATTGCTGATTAAACACACTTTCAGCTTTCCTTAAAAGGCTTTTTGTGCGTCTGCTTATGGGAAACATCAAAAAAAAAAAAAAATCCCCCACCCCATATGGCATGAGATGTAACGGAAAGATTAAAGCCATATTAAGTTCCCTGGCCTGTTATACTGGATTGAGTTAACCACTTCACCACCAGAATGCAAGACACTAGTTTTGCACAACACAGAATTAGGTTTCTTGCTAACTTCCAATTTAAGTCCTGTGGGTGGTGTGAAAACAAGTCTTTACTTGCAAAAACCGAGTGGTGACCGCTTTAGGGGTCACGTGGAGGTTTCCACCTCTGCTGTGTTTTGGATGTTTCCCTTTCTCTGGCCACTTTTTTTGTATATTACAGGGGTGTTCAAGTTTTTTCCACAGGGGGCCACTTCACTAGAGAGAATGAGACACAGACACACACACACATATTTATATATATATATATATATATATATATATATAAATTCACAGTAGTGTGTGTGTGTGTGTGTGTTTATATCTATATGTTCACAGTAATGTGCAGTGTTAGTGTATCACAGACTCCACAGCAATAAAACTCACACACTGCACATTGCTGTGGAATCTGTGATACACTCACACTGCACATTACTGTGAACATATAGATATAAACACACACACACACACACACACTACTGTGAATTTATATATATATATAAATATGTGTGTGTGTGTCTGTGTCTGTGTCTCATTCTCTCTAGTGAAGTGGCCCCCTGTGGAAAAAACTTGAACACACTGTGCAGTGTGAGTGTATCACAGACTCCACAGCAATAAAACTCACACACTGCACATTGCTGTGGAATCTGTGATACTATCACACACTGCGCTGGACTCCACTGCAATAAAACCCAAGTAATGTGCAGCATGTGAGTGTATCACAGACTCCGCAGCAATCACCATAAAAAATAAACAAAAATCACCTCAAATTAAATACACACAGCCACACATTGAGAGTTATACATACAATGCCACAAATGCACACAGTGACACAAATACAAATAAACAGTCACACTTAAACACTCAAATACTCTTTCACACAGACTCACACACACACAGTGACACAGATTCACATACATTCACACACACAGACTGACATATTCACACACAGAGACACACTCATACATAGAGACACTTTCACACACACACACACACACACAGAGACACTTTCACTCACACACACACACACTTACACACTCATACACAGAGACACTTTCACTCACACACACACACACACACTTACACACTCATACACAGAGACACTTACACACACACAGACTCACACAGAGACACTGACACACGGAAATCTATCAGAGATTTATTTTCTTTGATTTTCACAAACCGCACACAAATAAAAAAAGGCCGTATGTGGCCCTCAAGGCTTTTTGTGTGCTCAGGTTTAATGACATGCGGGCTTTGCAGTGTCTAAGATGTATAACCAGTTCTCAGTTAGCCTCCAGATACCACTAACCTGCTTAAATGCCAATCAATAATGCCCATTTAATAACATTAAATGGCAGCATGTAAAGTATGTATTTGCAGTATTTTTCATATCCTTTTTTGCTTTGCTTTCTTGTTTTGCTTCTTACTCCTGCTTGCTAATTCCTTTGGTTTGTATCTTTGTTTCTTGCTCCTTCCTTGCTCGTCCACAGGTTGGTGCCCCAACTGTTCCCTTGCTCGGCCATGGGGTACTCCCACAGAGTGGAAACCCTTCCCTTGACGGGCCACATAGTGGAATTCCCACAGAGGGCAGTCTTTTCTCTGTTTAGCCCTAGAGCAGCACCTGCCTAAGCATAGCCATAAGACCTACACCTGCACAAGGCTAGCCATCGACCGGTACCTACCTGAGTCTGGCTTTTGTCTGCCACCTGCCCAATCTGGCTACAGTCTGGATCCTACCCTGTTCTTTGTATTCATGTACTTGTATCATGCAACCCTGTAATGGGTCTGCCCTGTATTGTTCAGCCCTGTATCAGTAAAGCCCTGTCTTACAACCCTATTAAAGGGTTTCTTTGTGTCCTGCTTCTGCTCTTTTTTTGTCTTGTTCCCATCCATTTCTGGAGTTCCTTCTATTTGTTACACTGTTGTTCCATTCCATTCTTAGTTTCCTCTTGCTTTTCTCTTATCTCTGTTTCCAATTAAAGGATTTAGGATGGATTTGAAAGAAACATCTCCTCACCTATATTAATTTTTAGTGATATAGAGCAGGAACTTCTAATGTCTGCACACACACTAGGCCCTATTCAATGACACAGGACTTCACAAATTTCTGGGTTTTTCCCCTAACTTTTCTAATACAGCATCTGGGATTCAATGACCTGAGATCCCTTAACCCTTGTGTACTAACTGTCCCTCCCATAGACTGTATTGTCAATATTGAAGCACTGGCACACCTCTTGGTACTATATAAACGGACTGGGTTAACCGATCTTTGAAAGATCTATTGTGACAATCTTTAATCATGGATTTCGAAAACTACTCTGACATAACTGACACCACCTGAGGGATTCACAATGAAATAAGATAAGACAATGAAAAAAACCAGAAGGAAACCTAAGGTCAATTCCCTAATGAACACAAAGGGTATTTTTCATATATTGAGTAAGGGAAATGGGACTCATAAACTAATGTATGGAAATCACTACCAGGTGCATATCGCTCAACTTTCTCCATGCCAAACTATCCTGGCAATGAAATGGTTATACAGTCAATGCTTAAAAGAGGCAGAAGGAATCTGTGCCCCCGGTAGTATCAGTATTTTTCAGGCTCTATTATTTCTTTGAACATGCTTCCACTGAAAGCAACACAATTGGCCATTTTGTGAAAAAACATCTAATGATAATGATATATTATTATACATAATCAAGAAATGTTTGTTACATTGTTTACTCTTAGACCACATGGAAAGAATGGAGCTGCCCACAAAGCATGGTGGGAAGGTCCACTGAGGTTTTAGGCAGGATTTTTTTGATTGTGTGCTAATAGATAGTTAGAAGATAATGATGGCTATGAAAGTAGACAAACTATAAACACTGCTGCATATAATGTTCATATTCTTTTATAGCCTCCACTACCTAAGTGACTGTATTCTATATATTTATTAGTATTTCATTATTAATCTTTTTTTCATTCCCTGTTTATAAATAGTTTGAAACTTTAGATGTTTTTTTTTCATCATGATACATTTTATAGGTAGTCCCTGGGTCTTTGTATGATTTCAAGCGCATAGAAACTAGGAGTTCTACAATTCAACAGATAAACAGGATGGTATTCGGCAGTGTGTGGAAAAAGTAATCTGAGAAAGACAGATACAAAAATCTCATCGCCGTCTCTGAATTATACAGGGCTGTTTGTTTGTTTTTTGACAATGTAAAAGGAAGGGCATGAAATATTAGAAACTGTTCCAGTAGCACAAAGGGGATGCAGAGAAAAGGAACTCCCACAGAAACCAATGGAATGCAAGCTCTGATACATGTGGTTCAGTTGTGTCAATTGAGATTTTGGCCCTGCTAAAAGATCCTCGCAGATTTAGGGCATATTGCCAGCTCTTTCTTCCTGTTTTGTAACTATATAGTATTTTGTCAGTTATATTATGGTTGGAAAGGAGGGATCATAGATAGAATTATAAGGTCTTATCATCTTATTTTAAATGAGACCTCTATACTCGCCTTGTTACTTCTCTTGGTTGGTGTATCTTTTGACGCAAGCTTCTGAATTTTCTCCCTAAACAGCTCACAGCATTGTATTCCACTTATTCTAAAATATTAACTTAAATGTTGGTCTTTGTTTTGTCATATGATAATGTCCATACATGATAGGTCACTTATTTTGTCATCCTGATTTCATTTTCAAGTCTCTTCTATAAACTGTGATTTATTTTCAATAGCAGACAATTGTCATGCTATCTTTCATTCTGTGTGTGTGTTGTATACCCAACTCCTTCAAATGCACTATTGACACGAGCTCCCAAGAGAAGCTGTCAATCTGCATGACTGACAGGCAGGACTTCACAAATCAAGGATGTAGACTTTAAGAATTGACCAAAGTGATCAATTAAACTGTTAGTGAAAAGAAAGTGAATCTGGGAGACAGAGGCAGCACACATTTACACTGCAGAGCACCACACTGAATGCCAAAATCAGAAAGACAACACAAGTTTATGTATGTGCAACTTTGAACAAGCATAAAGCACATAATACATAAAGATTTACGCTTGCAGATTCTCTATTTTTTTTTAATTTCCCTTTAATGTATCTGCTGATCATTGTGATCTCTGGAAGCTTCACTGCATCATAAACTAAATAATACAGTTGTTATTGTTTCAACCATTCCTGGTGGTTACACTAGGCGCACAAAGGTGTCACAGTGATTCACTGTGCTGCTGGTGCAAGGAAGAGTCAAGTCTCACTTTATTATACACAAAATTTGACAAGATCAGGGGTGTTGTTAGTGACTCTATGAAAATATCAACAGTACCAGAACATAATGTGTATAGACCATTGCATACACATACACACTGCCTTCAACATTTTCCTTTAATTTTTCAATGGTCTCATGTTTCTTATCTAAAGCAGAGCATTCTATACCTGCCCTTAGCAGCAGATAAACATATGAAAGGCCATTCCTCAAAATACTCCTTAATTACATGACAACCAGTCAATACCCCAAGGAGTCTTTTTCAGAGTGACAGCTTCCAACATAATTTAATTGCAGATATCTGCTTCTGAAGCAAATGATACCCATTAATGTCCCCACAAAATGGTAAGAATGGTACTTTGAAATGGCTGAAATGACATGGATTCACAGAGCAGAGATAACTCAGCTGCTTATTATTATTCGTATTATAATACGCAAATAATTTTTCTTACAGAAGTAAAAGACCAGCTGGAGTAAGTGTGGAAGGAGAATCATGCTGCCTAAAAAGCGTAAAGTGTAGCATAAGTCCTCATATCACATACTCAATATATTAAAGCGACACTATACTGTCATTTGAAAACCAACCATCAATAAGTTACAGTAAACCTACCTTGAAAAATCTCCTTTCGCCTCCTAGAAGAGAGGAGACAACAAATGTAATTATATCACAAGGCAATGTATTTTAAGTCAGCATCATAATATTGCATCATGTAAATTTCAGATACTTTTTTACATTTAACATGAAGAAACTTTCTCTACCAAAACATTCTGTATTGCACATTCCATATGATCAGTCATCTCCAATGATCAAGCACCCCACTAGAATTAATTCAGGGTTTAAAAAAAAAAAATCACTGTGCAATCTGGGTAAACCGCATCCATACAGCTTTTCTTGAACTTACATGGCAGGGCATCTGTCTGACCATGATGATTAAAAGCTACAGGTAGTATAATAGTAATACTTGACCCATTTTATAACAGACAGCCTCTGTTTGCTACCCAATGACCTTTAAATGTGCTTGGATACCAACAAATGATAACACTAATGTTTTTAGCTGATAATCACTGGTAAACAGCCTTTTCTCACTATCTCCAGACACAATTTCCTTTGTTTTCTTACAGTGGCAAAGCAGATATTTGAATTTATTTTCTTTGGCAAGCAAGAGCATTTGTACCCTTTTTTTTTTTCTAAAGGAAGTAATTGTTTTTCAGCTACTCTGACAAAAAACAAAAATATTAGAGACAGAGTCACAATTCACTTGTTTGTTTACAATTGTAACATAATTAGAAAGATAGTTGTTACCTGAAAGTTTGAACTCATCACACAATTAAAAACAGGACTATGTTCGACATAACAGGACTCATAGGTTATTTAATAGAATTCCCATAAGAAAATGATAATTTGTATTTGGAGATATTTCTCAATAATGACATAATCTCAGCTACAACTTCATCATGCTAAGAATCGGAGATTAGAACCCAGAAGACTGCAGGGTAAGGAAATCAAAAATACTCTATTTGACATTTTGCGACACTTCTAGTGGAAAAGACACTATAGCTTAAACCAGGATGGGATGATGTTTGACATCATCGGGTGTCCAACATGCTGCCCACGGGCCAAACGCAGCCCGCCAGAGAGGTGCGGTTTGCTTGAGACTAGCAGCGTTAGACGCATTTCTGAGCTGCTCCAACAAAGTGTGCACCAAATTCACTGACACCTGATGCTCCAACAGGGTCAGATTGTGCCAGTGACATCCCGGTGCTCAGATGGAAAAATCCCCCTCCCTGCAGATAAAAGGTAACCAAGCAGGGAGGGGGAACAAACAAAATAACATGGTATTTTTTTAATTTAAAAATAAAAAAGAAGAAGCAAAGTCTACGTGTGTGGAAGTGTGAATCAGTGTGTGTGGATGTGTGATTCAGTGTGTGTGTGTGTGGAAGTGTGACTCAGGGTGTGTGTATGTGTAAGTGTGACTCAGTGTGTGTGTGTGTGTGGATTGTGACTACTACGTCATCTACTTACTGGTAGATTTAAAATATTTTGCTGCTCTAACAATTTAGGCACAGGCCAACAAAATATTAGTAAAAGGAACAGTTACATGTATGTATTTATAACAAGACAAACTCATTGCCATTTTTGTTTAGTTTTAAAGTAAGTCCCAACCAATAAAAGAAAACATTGACATTCAGTAACTTGAATTTAAAGCTTTAAGTTTTTTTTAAATACCGGTAGTTCAAAATATTTATAGATATTGCTCAAAATAATATTTTAGCCTATTTGCATTGGACACACATTTAGCTCTCATCTTACTTGTGTATAGTGATATACATTAGTTTTAAAGAGTGATACAATATTGAAATGCTTCTATGCTGAGCAGTCAGTAAGAAAGAAGAGGCATGCTGGTAAATATGTCCTTAGTACAAAAAGTCTGCCAATGCGATTGAAATTATTATTTTAAAAATGACTGCACAGCATATTGACAGTTAATATGCTCTACTGATAAATGGAAAGTGTTATAGGTGACTTTAAAATTACTATATTACTCATCAGAAATATTAGAATAAGCACCTTGGGGGTCATGTATTTAAAGGCCTAGTGTAACTGCCTTGTCTACAGTGCGTCCCACTAGAATGGTATACTCTGTACAACATGCCATTAACATAAAATTCCCATACACACAGAGTAAGCAGCACTGTTGCTCAGAAAGATTCGCTTGCCAAGTGAGTTCTTTGACATAGGGGAACTTTCCCATGGCCAACCGTACTTTGCTTAAAGACACACTGCAGTTTCTATGAACTGTTGCATTGTAAGTGGTTTCAAAGAGGCCCAGTGAACCAATTACAGAGCTAAGTACCTAGGGCTAGTTTTTTATTCCTCTTATCTTCCCAGTGTTTACAATTAGACGCACAAGAGGCCACCACCTCCGAGCTGCAGCTGATTTAATGATGCAGAAAATTAATGCATGTTTCAGTGCTATTGAATCCCACTTTTTATTCCCATGAACTGAGAAGTATAAACACAACACAGTTGCTAGGCTCTACGTTCTGGTTTTCTCTTTTTTTTGTCATTACTTTTATAATCCAACTGGTTGCTGCCTAATGATCCGATTGTCACCTAGTAACAGATTAATAAATACATAAGTTACATAAAAATACCAGAAGCTGCTAGTGTGTATTGGGTTTATGAGAATTCACAAACGTGAAAGAAGTTCCCTTCACAGCAAGGGTTAATACCCACACTAATGAAAGAAGTGGTATTTAGGATTATATAGTTCTGTATATCTTTTGTATAAAAGATAGGGGGTAATATTGAAACCCAAATATAACGCGCAAAGCATATTTATACATTTATCAACCTTTCTCGCCGTAAGAGAATATATATTAAAATGTAATTTGTATTATTTTGATTAAAATCTGTATTTTTTACACCACCCACACCCTTTGATTAGTTCAAGCTACATACGGATAGTACACATAAATATTCATTTAATGATTCCTATAGTGGAATAAAACCCAGTAAATTAATAATGACCAATGTTAGTAATAATAACAAAATAATTAGTTGGGGATTCCCGCTGGAGCACAATATTTTTTTTCCAAATATAGGGTTAAAAGCTAAGCAGACAATTATGCAGGTTAAATAGGGTAATGTAATACATCTTATGTCCAATGCTTTATTTGCCAGCCCTTTTAATATTACAGTGCTGCGTTAACAGAAGCTACAGAGGACAATGCTCCAGTACCGGAAACAAGTATAGGCTGAAATGCGTCGGTCACTGATTAGCAATTATTAAAATGTAGTAGAATATGTCAGCTAAGTAGGATACAGGGTTTCCACAATTTCTGCCACTACACATCTGGACACGCCTGTATTTGTAAAAAGCAGGTGCGTTGGAAATATTTGGGGAGCTCAAATTAGCATCTAATTCTATGCTATACTAAGCTCTAAATTTTAATGTGCCACTGAAACTGCATCTGGAAAGCGTTTATACAGATTTAAGAAATATTTATATCTTGCACAAAGAAAATTTGAAATCATTAAATTGAAATCTACTTAAAAAACAACAGTCTAGTGTACAACATTTTAAAATCCATTCACCAGTAAGTCTTTCAAGATAGTTTACAAGATGGTGCATGTTTAAACGCTTTCATCAAATGATTCATACTGAACAGATTAATTGGATTATGACGTTAGGTAATAAAATCTTTCCTTAAAAGAAGCAGACAATCTTTCTTTTGAAAACTATTTGGGAGTAGAACGTTTAGAATAAAAGAAGTTTGCCACCTGACTGGACCAGTCAGCAGCTGCACCTTTCTGTCTTTGTATATTGAGTGCTAACTGTATAAAGGACTTGCCTTTCACACAGTAAATGTCCCAATTAATTCTTATCTTTTATCACATGCTATGCTTTTATGTTTCACCACATAGATACAGAGAAACAATTAAGTGGGCACGCTAACGATAACTATTTTCTTTCTTCCAATATAACTAATTGCTCTAGGCTAGGGTGCTAATGATAATGAGGTCTATGCACTACATACTGAACTGTGGCGAACTGACAACTAAACAGGAATAAACAGATATTAATTTGAAAACTGGAATTATAGGCAAATTTCTAATAGGCAAGAATTTTGTAAATGCCTGAAATTTGCTCCTAGGTTCTCAGGTCACCACAGTTTACGGTTTAGAGCAGTGGTGTTAGGTAACAGCCCACCAGCTGTTGGAGAACTATACCTTCCGTACCGCATTAACAGTATTATGGGTGATTAGGGGCCACAGTTTGAGAATAGATCCCAAACCACCAAGTCCTCAAACAGTAACAACCATAAACACAAAACAATTCCTTTTGTTCTGTGCTGTAGAGTTGTGTTTTTAAAAAGGGAAACAGACAAAACATTGACCTTTGGCCCAATTATTCTACAGGGGCTCACAACAGATGGATCACTAAAACCTGCTCTTACCCCTATGTGCCAACTAAAGGGCGGGAAAGAGGGATGCTCAACATCTATAGGCCACTCAAACAAACACCCTGTATTGCAAAATTGTGTTCTGCACACCAAAAACATACACACTGTATACTTTGAAAAACATAGAATGTCTTCTAAAGTAACTCCAGGTACATAAAAAAGTGACATAACCTAATAAATACACATCCAGGATTGGCAGAGTAACAATTGAATCTGATTTTAATAGCAAGATATCTATTGTTTGTTGAGCCTTGTGTTAAGGGAGCACTGATGCCACTCATTAGATTTGGAGGAGAATAGAGAAGCATGTAAAAAAACAAACATGTAAATAAATAAATGGATATTGCTTTAATAAAACAGAAGAAGGTCCATTACATAAGCCACACTCTCAAACAGCATTTAATACCAAGACCAGAAGGAGAAGCTTGTTCTTTAGCGGCACACTGGAAGGACCAGCTTTGTGTTCAGAGATGGTCTCTGCTACACTCTGCACACTAGTGGGTTACCACCTGACATCACACATACAGGGCTTGGTGCACAACTAGTTTCACCAATGTGTACCTTAGTGATGAAGTCACTGTCAAAACTTTCTATACATATGTTTGTTCTTTCATACATGTATGCTCCATACCTGGAGTTTCTCAATATATTTGGGAAGTGTGCACTGTGTGTGTTTTAGTGTGCTGTAGACTACGGTTATAGTTTATCTTTGGTTTTAAAAAGGCTGGCACATCATGCTTTCTAATCTATAACAACTGTGATAACAGAAACAGTCCGACATGGCTAAAAGTTTTAGTTCTCCGTGGCTGAATGTAGATTACAGGAGTCGCAGCAAGAATACCGCAAGACCCCATCACTGCTTCATATTTGGGAGTGAATTACATGAGGGAAAACAGCTTACCTGCAGAATGTATGCCGCTAACTCAAAGACTCCATCGCTGTCAACATCTATCAGTTCCTGTAGGAGAAAAGAGACACTGTATTAGGTGCTGATGCAGACTAGATTAAATTACTTTGTTCCTATGACTTTACCCATATTGCAGTGTGCTCCCCTGAAATACTGTGCATTACAACACAGACCATGTAAATCACATTAAACAGGTGGTAGATAGAATCTGCTACAACCAAGCACAATGTAAAACACTTGCTTCACTTTTAAAGAAAAATGGTACTTTAATTTATAGGTGCCTGTCAAACATATACATTTAAAGGTACACTTCCTTTATAAATCATGAGGTAGCTTGGTCTCGATCACTAAGAGGTGTAAATAAAAAAATGTTTACTAATGTTTACAGGGTATCAAAATGTGACATGATAAAAGACAAGGCAGGACAGACAGTCTTTAAGAATGCAAAACAAAATAAATACAAAAGTGATGTCTGCATATAATGAGAGATTTGGAGTAGATCCCCAGATTCATCTATATGAAATAGAACATATGAAAAAATTGCAAACTATTTAACATTTTCTGTACATCGGCAGCATACTGCAGCTGCGTCTCATAAATTCACTGCTATTACTAATACTAATTAGTCTACCAGAAAATGATACTTCTTCCTTTGGCTGGTAATCCTGAATCAAGCCTTCAGGAGATCCATGGTATTAAACTTCACTGTTGGCACAGACAACCAGTGACCTCAGTGTGTATGTGTACATCAAATCTTTCAGAGTCCAGCCATTAGAACATTCCCATGGATAGCCTGCAGGCATTCTTCAATGACATACAATCATTGCCCTCCTTCAAAACTACCGGTGGAAGAGATGGAGGCTACTAACCATGGACAATCAGAGCTCTGTTCTTTCAAGTTTCTTATTTAATTAAGAGCCTGTAGACATCTTGGAACTCTTTTATTTAAAAACCCTGCAGTTAAACGTGTACCTTCACATTACAGCAAATGATGCTGGTCATGACTAAATTTAATAATAATAATACCGTTTAAAGATCTAGACAACTGCTGTTAATGTAAGCCTAGAGATAATCAGTCCAGTGCAATGATCATGATTTACAAATAGCATTAGGGACTATTTCTTTTACATTGAATTATGTATCAAAAACTGCCATTGCTAAGTCAAAAAAATTGCAAGGAACAGAATCAGTAAGACATTGTCTCCTAAACAATGATTTTTCCCTTCTAATTTCTGCACCTTGTATAGAATAACTAAACTACCTTGAAAATATTGTCAGAACCTTTTGATTTGTACCAGAAACAAAAGTTTGCTCTAGAACCTCACAATGCGTGCGTAGAGTAGATGTGATTTCTTCAAAAGAAATGATAGACAGTAAAGCAAAACAATCAAATTGTAGTATTACACACAAGCTGAAATTCACAGTTGGTAAAAGAGATATATAAAATAAAACTTTTAGTTTAAGGTTAAACAATTAAAGCCATAATCTATCTCAACATATTGTGGACACATCCTGAAGCCCTAATGGACACTGTGATTTTGTGACAGTAAAATATTGTCTATTGTTGGTGAGGCGGACAAAGGCAGTGAATTTGCTGGCTGAGGAATTCCAGCACTGAGTGTCATCATATGGCTGAACTAGGGCCAAAGGAATCCAAAGGAGAAGCAGTGTTTTGTGCCCATACTGCATGTAAAGATAACTCGCGTCAGAAGCAAAAAAGGAATTTTTACAGTTTAATTGCATTTTTTAGAAAATAATTGGAAACTGATATAAAAGTCCACTCCAAGCTCCAGTTATTGTGTCTACACAGGGAGGAGCATGCTACATAATGCATGCACACTTTGTATGCTTACTCTAGTATTTTGGAGCATGCAACGTAAAATGCATTCTCCACCTTTCTGCAGTTCTGAGTAGGCACCATTGTTCATAAAGAACAATTTCTGGACTTTGTGACAGACACTTTAATAATGTTCTGTGAACCTTCACAGACTTTGTCACAGACACTTGTGTCCTTGTACGAATGCTTAGAAGCATAGAGACTAAGCCACAGACATGAGATTTGGGCATCCACACCTCTATGCGAACCACCTGACTCCTATAAGATGCTGGGGAAAACCATTTTTTAAAAACATCTGTAGAAGAGACAATGTGAAAGGACTAGCGAGTAATTCTTCAAAGAAAGGTTAGTATTGTAGCAAATAAAAACATGACTAAGTTGATACATATTTCAAAGTGTTTATTGTAATATGCGTTCGTTATTTTATTTTGGGGAAGACTTTTCGGTTCTTCTTATGATCACAAAGCTCCAGGTTGTGAACAGTGTTTATGTGTTTGTGCTATATCAGGTTGAAACCAAACACCTTAACAGAAATAGAATATTATGGCCTGTCATAGCACGATAGAAGAATCAATTAATAGAGCCTAAATATGCAGGCTATTGACAGGTTTTAGTCAGGAAGCTGCTTATCTCTACTCAGCAACATTTTGTTCAAAGACAATAGTGTTTAGTCAACAGGAATGTGTCATTTTCAATAGACCACAGTCTGCACTGAACTTCTTGGCAAGAAATCCCTCTGGCATGCTTGTAATTGTTAGCTCCGGCTGCCGTGGTTCTATGTGACCTTGTCCTCTTTGTGTTAAAATGTACACCCACACTCCCCTAGGAACACACTGCTCTATTGGACAGACTTGTGGGGAAGCAGAAAACAGATCAAGCCAACTTCTGTATTCTTACTAGGGGCCAAAGTCATTGTTCTGAAAAATGAATGTAAAATATATAAACATTACTTATTACGGCAATGCTATAGACAAAACTAGTTCATCTGCATACCTAGCAGACTCCATTTTTGTTTACAAGTTGCTTTACTTTCTATGTGTTTTCTCTCTATTGAGCAGCTACAGAGAGACCTATAAGTGTAGCTTATTAAACATCATTAATGGTTTATATAATGATTCTTAGCCCTTTCCCAGAAAATTACCACTGCTCACTGATTATTTTAATTAAATAACCATAAACACAGCTACTTTCTATCAAACACTCTTAATTTCAGTTTTCTGTCATTTAACAAAAGGTTAATGAAAATCTGGCATATTCATAAGACTTGGAGATTGGAGGAAACCCCAAGTAGAATATAACAGGGCAGCAGAACTAAAAGAGTGCCCTGGAACTTGTTAATCATTGCAAATATTAAATAATAATGACTATAATCCCCATGTTCTTTATTGAATATGTTTACATGCACCACACACAATTATTGTAACCCATTACTGTGAAACATGTGACGATATTTTATATATCCTCTAATCTTTTGGAGCTACAAGGAATATGTTTTTATTACCATCATGTGCCTTGTAGAGCTTTGTTTTTGTTAAAAGTCCATGACATTCATTTATACTGGAAGGGACCCTAATTAACTCTGTTACCCCAGGGTCCCACCTGTTCTTAATCCACCACTGGCTGGAATAAGAGAAGAAGTACAGGATGTACCAGAGGCAGTGTGAAACACTTTATCTACATGTCCTTAGGCCATGCAATTTAATTGTATTTACATCAAACAAATTACCTTGTTAATACATTTTGCTGAGTAAGGTTATTATATGATTACATTATAATGCTACCAATAATATTCACTAATGCAGCACTACAATGATTAATAAAGTGTTTGTGTTTGTGATAACGATAAGGAAAAATTGATTATTATTGGTTATTCGCTTATTTGCACAGCTCTTATTGCTTTATAAATTAAATTAGTTATAAGAAATCGTGTAACTTTTAGTACGTAGACGTCCTAATATCATATGATAAATGTCTATTTTTGTTTTTATACGTTTTGTTTATTTATAAATCTACATAAGTTCTTGATTTACTGCTCTTAATGTCACACTTAAGCTACGCCAAACTAATTATCATATTCATGAACGCATCTTCATGAAATGATATATGTGTATGATGAATAATGTACTCTTCAGAAGGCTGTACCAATTGCTGGTGTTACATGTTATAGGATGTACAAGGATTCCAGTGTATCGTTTGGAACAAGTCAGTTATTAACTATGAGCAAATGCTGCCCCCTTGTGAATAATGCTTTGCACTACATAGAAAGAAATCGGTAGTGATTTCTTTAATTGGGCATGTGTTAGGATTCTTGAATAGACTGTGTTTTAGTATAGTTCATGAAAGAAACACTAGCTAAGGAATTTGACTATTATCAATGAGTTTGCTTGGTTTGTATTATTTAAACCAGGTGATTTTCTTTTGGTTAGATACCAATACAGCTGATTTTCTATTTGTTATGTGGAATACAATGGACCTCTGATTGTACAGCTGTACATTATTTCCAGACAATGAAAACTAAATAAATACGGTCATTTACCCAGTTTTAGGTGTAATTTCCCTTCAACAACCATGAACAATGTGTTTTCTTTTTTCTTTTGCATATTTTTCAGCTTTGTAGCACCCATCCCAGAATGTTCTTTTCATATTTTTTTTTAACTTTAGTTGATAATTATTTGACATAATTTACCAGACTCATCCAGCACACTATATCGGTTCAGATGTTAATCATTTCCATTATGTACGAAAGCATGTGTGTTTGGATGATGTCCATTGATGGACTGCTTTCCTCTACAGTAGGGTGGCTATGCAACAACAATGTTATTCCAAGTATTGGGATTTAAAATTCAGCACATGGTTTCTATGGAGCTGTGTACGAATCATGAGCGTTTTGCTTTCAATATAATGTAGGCCTCATTTAATATTATTAAACAGATTAATAAGTGTCATGTTTTTGGTCCTTTAATAAACCTGCCTTGTTACTCTTCGTATTAAATAAATCAAAAATTGTTTACAAAAGGCGCAATTCTGCCCATGTAGCCCTCTTCAGAACTCTAGTTGGTTTACAAACACTAATCATCTCAGTAGAAGAACTCATAACCTTAATATCAAGTCCTCTATATTTGGTGGATGAACACGTAACTTAAATGGCTTTATTGTATGCGAGAATACAATACATTAAAGGTTATTTTTCACTTTTGCTTCTAATATAGAATATACAGAAGTGAAATTTTAGTTGTCCCTAGTATGAGGATAAACTGGTACTTTTGATAGTACACGCCAGTTTAACCTCTGACTGACAGCTGCCATGCTTCCACTAGGTCTCCCTGCTAATCCCATGCAAAAACAAGGGTCTCTCTCTGTGCTAGCCGCAAGAGACCCTCGCATTCGGATGTCAGAGCAGGACGAGTCACATGTGAGACACAGCAGATAGTAAACCTGCGTGTAACTATTAAGATACACGTCAGGTTTACTTAAATGTCCCGGGAATGTTTTGTTTAACCCTTGCTTCTTGCTAGGAATGTTTAATGTTCCTTTAAGGTCCCCTCCTGATTTTTAAAAGAAGACAAAGAATCTTACCTTATAGATACAGGACTTGGCATTTAGAAAGAACAATTCAATTGTGGCATTGTCCTTCAGATAGGATATACTCTCTATGTAAAATCTGTAAAAGAAAAGAAAGGAAACATATTAAACCAAGACATGTAACATTTACTGTATTGGGGAATGTATCTGACATCAGTCACACTACAATAATAGTCCATCATAAATACCTACATATTGAAATGGATTTCCTTCAGTGACCCCTGAGCTGCTAGAGGGCACTATAGGCAGCAACTAAAACAGATTGTGTCCCAATTAGTAATAATTCCTGTTTAATATGAATTAAATATGAAATTTGAATTTAGTAAACCGTCAAATCTGAAGCCAAGACAGCAGATTGCAGTATTTGCACTCAAGAGATTTGTGGGATTGGAAAAAACAGTATTAATAAGAACAATAACCATTTGATTGCCTCCTGTCTGGGTAATTTACAAATTATCTATTAATAAAGTGTTTGAATTATTTATTGTGTCTGTCCATTAGCATTACAAACTATTTCGGGGGGAAAAAAGCATTGCTGAGTACGTCTGAGGTAATTCTCCTTGGAAAACACAATGTACTATGTCATGCCATGTAATATAGCAGATTGCAGAGGCCTAAGCTTCACTTCCCAAAACATGGTGTATGTTTTCTTAAAAGGTGGAAAAAACAACCAAAAATACAAAAACGTATGTTGCTGAATTAAGCTACGTGTGCAAAGACGCAGCAGGTCTTTAGAAATTCACCAGCCATGTCCCACCAATTTTAGAGATATTTCGACTCCAATAACTGAGATTAGAAATGTTAAAACTGTATTGAATTAAGAACATTCAGCAAATTATTTCTAAAAAAAACCAAAAAACTTTTAACCCTAAAACTACATGGATGAAACAAATATATAATACAAAGACAAATGAAAAGTAATTTTAAAATAAATAATTAAGAAGACAATTGGAAAATGATTTAAAGCTCTATATTTGTTGGTTGTTTTTTCCTGTCTTTTTAGAGCAAAAGGTAAATACCGTAAATACAGTATTGGTTTAGAAGTTATAACACAAGTTGAACATGTAGGTCTTTATGGTGGAAAATTGATAGTTATTTATGTTAAATAATATTAATAATTGCACCTTTAATTAGCTTATTTCATTTACCAATAATATATTGGTAAAGTTAATAACTATAAGAGCAAAAACACATAATACAATTCAAAATCTCAGTTAGGGAAAGTAACATCTATTCATTTGGAAAAAAAGGTAATATTTGAATTATAATGACACTTTTGCCATCAGATGAGCTATCCATTGATTATAGCAAAATATATTCAGATTCAAAATAAATTCTGCCTGTTATGTCAAATCTATTATAATATATTTTCTTTTTATCTTATAATTATTCCTTTAACCCCATTTTAATTATTTTTATCCTTTTCGTCATTAGTAATAAACTTTATCAGAAAACAAAATCACAGTTACATTTGCAACTGCTGTGGTAATTCATATAAGGTTAATTGCCAATTAGCTATAACACGTATGACAGTTTTGATGTATGTGTTTTCAAGCAACAGGAGGCAACTGAAAAGGTGCCATAGAGAATACATAGTTTGTGCCAAAAGAGGAGTTGTATCAGTTACAAAAAAAAACAAAATATGATTTCATATTTGAAATCTCAAAACTTAACATGTAATAGAACCAGCACCTCTGTGACCCATTCTCAACTGAAAATACAAGGCCAACTTTACAAATACCTATATAACCTAGTCAAGGACATACAACACCTGGGCCCCTGGGCAATGGGAAAAACAAGTATGTTCTTCCTTGATTTCCTTCATTCAGACAGGTTTATGTTTGGAGAAAGCAAAATGGTGACTTCAACCCACAATTTCCACTGCCATCTATTAAACATGATCTAATCCACGGACAGCCATTTTGTCAAAAGAACTGCTGTACATGGTCTGTATGATGGCCAAGTAGTATGAGGCCTTATTATAAGATCAAATCAGTTTATGATGCACCCACTGTGTCCCCACTATCTTCCATTATTCCAGGATGATAATGCCTCAAACACAGTGCTAACAAATGGTTTTATGAACACCAGGATCAAACTTGCCAAGGCTTTCCCAATAACTAGATCCTAAGAATACTGAACAGTCATGGGAAGTTATCGAGCACATAATACATTGTAGATTACAACCTACATTACACTCAAATAACTGGAGCATTCTCTGCTTGAAAAATGGTCCAATATCCCCACTACATACAGTTCAAGACATGCATACTAAAGTTTCAAGAGACAAGGATGCTATAATAAAGGTGTTAATATTAGTAAGTCCTTGGTGTATATTTACATACAAGTGAAAAATAGTTTATATTCTGTGGCTGCATTAATCTCTGTAAGATCATCAAACTAACATGAAGAAAACTCACTACACAGCAGAGTAATTAAACAATCAGGTAGTTTATGGTACTGTTACAGCTCTGGGATTACTAATAGAAAATTATCGAGAATTGATGTCCACTAACGGAGCACAGAGAATGCTCTCACACCTCCAGATCTGCCTTATTATGTTTTTCATAGTTGGTGTCAACCCCTTCTCCTTATTAGGGAACATACGTTAGAGCTTACTAATCTCTTCTATCTTTCTGAATACCTGCTGACTTTCATTTAATGTGTTATAAAACTGCTAGACACACTTGACTGGGTGGCAGTGGCAAGCTGTGTGTGGGTAAAGCTGGCACTGGCAAGCTGGCATACTGGCACCATGACTTAAACGGACAAGCTGTTTAGGTACAAACTGGGACTGACAAACTGGGTGGCACTCGCTGGCTGTTTTGGGGTAAAACTGGCATTGACAAATTATGTGAGGGCAGTGTGGAAAGTGAGGGTGTATGGTACTGGTAGTGGCATGTTGTTTTGTGAGGTTGGGGAGGGGGAAGTAGGACAATTTTTGCATTGATTTCTAGTTACACTCTTGGTTAGACAACGAATTACACTTACATCATCATCAGCAGGGGGATAACAGTGAACATAAAAAACACACAAACAGAACAAGGCTTTTAATCAAACTGGATAAATAAAGAATTTGTAGCTGATCTGTGGTCAACCTCTGTCAGTTGGTACTGGTTGGTAAATTGCTACACTCCATTTGTAAAGACCATCTGTACTAAGAAAACTAAAATGGAGATCAAGGTACATGTAATGTGGCAAGATTTATTTTTTATAGGTGCACTATCCCCAAAGTTGTTCAAATTGATGGTGCTTTATACTGCAGCACACACATAACAAGGTGCAGTGGTGACTGGTAGGGTCAACAACTGCTTTCTGTATGGAGGTTAGCAAGGAGGTCAAAGATCCTGTGCCAGAGGCCAGTCTAGAAGGAATCTGATCCTGCACGTCACGCGCAAACAACAAAGCAGAGAAATATTCAGCAATACAGATGTTAATTATGTCAAGCCATTGCCAAATATCTGGCTCTGTAATGAGCTCATAGACGATGCTCTCTCCAGCAGACAGTGCCATCAAAGTATAATTTCAGTGGAAGACTGTTACTGTGAGGATCCATTTGCTTTGAAATTTTAGTCACGGTCCACAGCAAAGAATGCCTACCATTCCTCAGACACTCATAATTGCGTTCGTATCTTGGCTACTGGAAATTGCTTCAGTACATGTGTGAACTCGTGTAAATGATATAGCTAAATATTATTTACAGAGTACATTATCTAGTGCATACTGAATCAGTTAATCTAAAGAAGAGAGTATAAATATATATATAAAAAAACAAACGTATTGCAACATCAAGATCTGGCATTATGATATCCCACATTCTATCACTAGAGGGCACTGTTGTCTATATTGTTGCTACTAGTCTTTTATTTTAAAATAAACATTTACAATACAATGCATGAAGATATAAGGGTGTACGCAATAAAGAGAGAATTTCAGGGAATTGAGACGGCAAATTCAAACTTAAGGCCAAAGTAGCTGAGTTGGAACATTTTTCCAACTTGGATACTTTGGCCTAAAGTTTGAATTTCCCTGCAATTCTCTCTTTATTGAGTAGACCCTAAGGTATGCAGACTGTATAAGAAATAAGATTTGTATTTATTATAAGTGAATATGCCTAACTTGTGATATCACCACACACCCCTCTCAATGCAATACAAGGCATGTTACAGCATTTACAATAGAAGTATGTACCCATCTAAAAAAAAGGTGAATTGTGATGTTTCTGCCATAGCAAAGAACACGCACTGAATGTGCGATTATAACTGTAAACTAGCACACTTTCAATACAATGTATAAAGTGTGCTACAATAAAAATATATTTATTTCCTTTGCATATATTCTCTCCATTGTACAGAGATCATATGGATTCCTGATGCAAGAATATTAGGTGCATTAAATATAGCCTTGAAAACAAACTGACGGGAGCTCAGACTGTCACTATTATAAAGCGACTATATATAGCATGTGCTTAATTAGCGCCGTGTGATACAACGACAGGGATTATTACAGAGTGCATAGGGAATGTTTACAGTACATACAGACACAGCAAGGGAGGGAGGTCCCAGTACAGACACAATTATCATCTGTTGGGAGCTGACACCAGACTTCAGACTAACTTTGCCAGTGTCACAAAAGCAGGAGTCAAGGAGATATGGCGCTCCCAGGAGGATGAATGAAGCCTTGTTATGATGACACATTCACAGATGTGATGTGACTGCACTTCCACTATAACGTGACACCAGTACTGAACATCAACTGAGATGTTACACACAGGAAACACAGATTTAGGTCAACGAGGCCTGAAACGCAACTCTGGGTGACAAAGGGTTACATTACTTTCCATGGATTTCCTATTCTTCCCAAAGGAAAACACGCTTTTAAATTATTATCGAGATTTTTAAAAAAAAATTAAAAAAACAAAATACATAAAATAAATAAATATAAATGGGCCCTGAACAACAAGGGACAGCTCCCCTTTCCCACATAGCTTATCTGTTCATTTAAATGAATATGTCAGAATGAATTGAACTGGAGGTCGTCTCCAAACCCAGTAATGAATTTAATTGAGGTGACCTTTATTGTCCTCTGCTATTCAACTGATGACCCCCATTATTCCAAAAGCAGGGGCGGGGGGGCGTGTACGGAAACCGTTTGCATTGTATTAGCTTTAAAATGAAATGCCTTGCAAATTAAAAGGGTTACTCAGAAACTTTATGATAAAAAACAAATTGTAAAACTGACAAAATATGAATAAAAAACCCCCAAAAACGACGCATCACACAGGCTCACACAAGTTTATTTGGCTTTTTTTCCTATGTAAGTTAACTTCCAGGTTGCCTGGCAACAGTGTGGATATTAGTGTGTAAGAGTTTAAATGATTTTTTTTAAAGTGTGTTTTATAATGAAAATAAGAATGTGTCTAAAAATACTAATAGTTTTCCTTTGTATACTACAATTCCTCAAATACAGTCACTTTGTATCTATATTTTATAGATATGTGGTTAAATCTAAATGGAGGCTGGTGATATCCTCGGCATGCATATCGGATGATTATAGACTAAGCTCTGATATTACTAAAACCCATATGGAAATGCTGGATTTTGAATGCATTGCACGCTACACATAGCTTTATATGAACCGACTGCCCATTTACAAAGGCTTTACCATGGTTTCTGTGGTCATACTTGATTGCCTAATGCAGTCGGCTTTTATTGAACTTGGTTCACTTCCCTAGTGCCATTTAAAAAAAAAAAAAAATGAAATGAGTTTTCTGTAAACTAATTAAATGAACCACTGAATTTTTTACTGAGGAATGAACAGAGAAGGATCAAGGCCGTTAGCAGAAGCCATGCACACATTTATTAATATGCTGCTGCTTCAATTACGATTGAGCATTTATTTACTTTGAAGCTACTGCAGGAGAAGTATGAGATTTGTTTCTTATAATTTACTTTGATTTGTCTTCTTTTGTTCCTGAATATGTCTAGCAGCTTGATCGTGCTTATTCTAGGAACATACCAAATAGCCCATAGTAGGGTTTGACAAAAATTACCGTATTTACTCTTAAATAAGACAACCCTGATTATAAGTTGACCCCCCAAACTTTTGATATTCCTTTAGGAAATAAACTAAAAGCCTGAATATAAGACTACCCTATATGAAAAAAGTTTAACTTGTATATATTCACATGTAAATTGCTTTTTCATATTCACTCCCTCCCTCACCCAATGATGCCTCTCCCCCTCCCTCCCTCCCTCCCTCACCCAATGCTGCCTCTCCCCCTCTCCCATCCTTACCCAATGCTGCCTCTCCCTCATGCAATGCTGCCTCCCTCCGAAAAATGGCAAATGGCATGTTAATGACATATTAATGGCACAATAATACTGGCATATTATTGGCAAAATGGCTATGGCATATTAATAGAAAAATAACACTGGCATACAAATGGGCAAGCTGTGGCATTTTTAATGGACACTGTGGTATGTTCTGTGGGGCAAAATGACACTGTGGCATGCCAAATTGTGTGGGTGCAATATGAGTGCATGCCAAGTGCTGTGCATGGCAAGTGCTGTGGGTACTGTATGGCGCTATGTTAGGTCCTGTAGGTGCAATGTGGGTGCAGAAAAAGGGAATAAAAACAAGAAATGCAATTTTTCAATAACATTTTTATTATATATACAAATAGTTTAATGTGAAATGAAAATAGTTGCATATAATATCAATTGTAGTCTCTAATAGGGCCTTGAGGGGACTCTTTCTAACACACTCTCTAAAGGACACTGAGAATATCTCTGTTAGAAAGACCCCCCTCCAAAATATAAGTACCAGTTCGAGCAATAAGGAAAAGAGCTATGTATATATGCACTTGTCTTGGTTTGTGCATTCGTTATTTATTTTGCACACTTATTTGGTTCTTGCACTTGTTTATAACTTATTGCACTTTTGTTCCTTGTGTATAAAGATTGTGTAGGGTGTAGCTAGAGGTAACATAGTAACATAGTAATTTAGGTTGAAAAAAGACACAAGTCCATCAAGTTCAATCCTTCTACCTATCATTTCAGCGTTTTAATCCAAAAGAAGGCAAAAAAACCCCTAAGGTGGTATATGGGTGTGGCTGGAGGTAGGACATGGGTGGGGCTGGAGGCAGAATGTGGGTGGGGCTTGACAGAGGACCCTTCATTTATTTAGCCCAGGGTCCATGAGGGTTCTCAGTCCACCCCTGATCTCGAATGTAAGACGAGGGGCATTTTTCAGAGCATTTGCTCTGAAAGAAACCTAGTCTTATATTCAAGCAAATACGGTATATACTTTGGGTGGCAAGCACACCAATTCAGGGGTTAGTCTAGTTATTTTTAGGAGGCAGAGAATCCTATGTAAAACATTTAAAAAAAATAAGCAATTATGAGCCATAGGAATATGACAATGTTGGGCAAATCATATTTATTTTATCTGAATTCTTTCACCAAACACATACTATTTATACCCAGTCAAACCGTACAAAATGTGCATTTGTGACAGTTCCCTAACTAATGCAAAGATGAAACATAGGCCACTACTCAATAAGGATGGAATTGAGATGGTAATTTCCAACTTAAGGCAAAAGTAGTCAAATTGGAAAAAATATTTCATTCAGCAGCATTTTATATTTCTTCATGTTTATTAATCTTAACTTATAACATCGACTAAGTACCATTTAGGTATGTGTTTTTTTCTGCTATGGCACGTGGGATCGCATTTACACTGTGGAGTGGCCTTTTTGACCTGTTTTAACAATAAAACATTTTTAAACATTTGTATATCCTGCACTGCCTGATTTTTACTTGCTTCTGTTTCTGCCTTTGGTGCCATACATCGGAGCCTCGGATTTTTGGAAACTACTGTTTTTTAATACGCTTTGGTCTCCACGTGTAAAGCTTTCCTTTACTGTCTCTCTTTCACTGACAACTTTGGCCTACAGTTTGAAATTCCCGCCTTAATTCCCTGCAAATCTCTTTACTGAGTAGATCCTTATATCTTGATTTGTTCATTTCCGAGCAATGTATCCAGCGCCCATTTATGTAGACTTGCCCACATAAACATTGGGATTTATTCAGTTGAAATGTGAGATTTGCTCACCTGTCTCCATCCTATGAATGACACCATTTAGCACGGTTTTTCTCTTGCTCACTACGCAAATGCGCTAATATTCTGCTACACACTGTTCTAAACTAAAACAGTGTGCTTCATTCCGGACATTCCTTTAATGCCATGATTTGTTTCTTAGGTGAATGCTTTAATTCTATAATTAGGCAAACATTCCAGCTAGAATAATGATTATCATACAAAATGAAAGAAAAGCTTCTAAGCCTAATGTTAATGTGTGCAATAAATCTTTACTTCTGCACTAATATTCAGCACACAGCTATAGAAAATCTGCGGCAATTACCTACGGGATCATTTTATAGAAATCCTCTAGATCGCTCAGGGTGCACATACTTCAATGGTTTCATGACTACCTCAAGCACAGCCAGTCAAGACGTAGTCATGATTTATGGCTGTGACCCATTTTCCCATGAGACTTTTAATTAAAATACTGTGGCTAATTACCAAGTATATCCAAAAGCTTAATGGCCAAATATCAAAAAGCAAAGTGAAACAAATAGAGCAAGATCAGCAGCTCCTTAATTTAGGAATCATTAGGAAAAGAAACAATTGGATATTGAGATTATTTGGAATAACAAGACTTCTTTGAAAATAAGGATCATTATATACCACAGCTAGAATGTGTGTTTATTACAATTCCATGGAAAAAAATAAACACCCTGTATGTAAAGCCCATTATGAATAAGCCCATTTATAGGGGTGGCTATGTAAGCACATTAAAGGATAAATGTCTGCAAAAATATAATATAAATAGCATTTATGAACATTATCTGTTATCCATTTTTAATTTTGACCATTGGGCTATGTGGGTCATCCATCCTGCATTTTTAGCCATGGTAAAGTATGTAGACATGAAGACATGATCAAAAGTATGTAATCGGCACACCTTCTCAGCTATAATGCATTTTTGAACATTTTAACAATTCCTGAAACCCAGAGTTAAGCCATCATGGGTCAGTGAATCTGAAATCAAGACTAGGCGAAATGGAAAAATACTGGAAACATATTTAACACCTAATAGAAAATGAGTGTATACCAAGTATACAGTATACGGACTACATACATTTTTATGTGTTCTACTCGATTCTTAAGACGATAGATCAGAATGAACTGGTTGACAGAGTTAATCTTGGTTTCAATAACGTTTCTTAGTGTCAGCTGCAATGTTTTGGATGAATGGACAATATGTGGAGATCACTGTGGGAAATGAAAAATATTCAGAAGAAAGGCAGGATACCCAGAAAAGTACTCATGGGATCTGATATAGGGATTGATAAATCTTTCTTTAAGCCATGCCATAAACCGCATTTTTGGAAAGCTATGCTATATTTATTATTCATTGTAAAACAAATGGAAGTTATGTCTTTTTACTAAACCTCAAATATATGTGCAGACTGGTTGGTACTGTAGGGTAGAAATAAAATAAATAGTGATTTGGCTAATTAGAGGAGCAGACAAGAGTGTAAATCTATAACGATTGAGTTGAGCCACGGAAAGTGCGAATTTTGGTCATGTAACGTCAGCGACTATTAATCAATGTGACTTGGAAGGCCCTATGCAGTCCACAGCAAGATGCAGAGTTGTAGAAAGACGGCAGCTCCACAGAGAGTATAGTAACATTGCCAGATAATAAGGGAGTAAATCATGGGCCTGACCTCTGATCTAGAGAGACCAAGGAGGTTAACTTCCCAAAATATGCCTCTGTATTGTGAAAAAGATATTAACATCAGCAAGGTACAGTTCAGTTTATATACAATGTGCTTTATAGGGTAAAAGACATTGTTCTGTGAGCATGCAGTGAAAGAATTATTTTGCCCTTGAAAAAAAAAAAAAATCTACCTAGTTGTTGTGTGATGAATTTGATGTACATACTAAGCTTGCAGTTATAAAAATAATAATATTCCATGCATGAAAATGTCAATACAGGACCAATAACAAAATGACATGTAAAGTAATAGAGATCACTGTTTAAAAAATAAAGAAATAGAAGTACATACTGCAAAATGTAAAGAAACCATGATTTCAAAAGTAATATGGCATTTTATTCCTTTTCAGACAAAAATGTGGCGTTAAATGTTCAATACTGAAGCCTGTCATAGGATAATGCTTTACGAGTCAGTGATCTTGCTGACAGTTACATTTCTTGCTGTGCTTTTATGGCGACAATTCCATTTTGAATGCATGTGACACAAACTAGCGTTCACTGCTGATGACGTTGTCTGACACGGAAACAAACTCCCTTAAAAGAGACAGGCTGCAGTAACTCGAATCAATAGCAAGACACTGGCTTCCGAATCTCTCCACCCTATTGATCTGTGCTTCCATTACAAAATCCAGACTCGGCAAAATCTTTCCATCCAAGTCTTCAAACAGTGTGCAATTAGACATGTGCGAGGGGGAAACAGATGTTGCCGAAAAATAATTGCTTGTCTGCATTTTTGATGATCTTTTCCTTTTAATTCCAAACATGCAAATCACTTGTCTGTTAGCTGTTTGGTCTCTAGATGTCTGTTATTCCTGTACATCAAATTCATACAGCTAGAAGAGAAAAAAAGCTTTTTCAGGCCAACAACAGATCGTGATCAAGACAAAAATGATCATATCTGATGGGTCAGCATTTTATTTACAAAAAAAAAAACGGGAAAAATTCCAGATGGTAAAAATCTCAATTAGCTGCATATCACATGAAAACAATGATCTAAAATGAAATAGAAGATTATGGTAGCCCAAGTGTCAACTGCTGGGCACAGTATATGTACTGCAGCTCTCAGAACCAGGAGTACACCTGATTTACAAATAGACATTTTTCAAACACCTAGGTCAGAGGCGTCCAACGTGCGGCCGGGCATAGAGGTGCGGCCCGCCTGAGCTCTGCTCCGGTAGCCGCACCTCGAACTGCACACCGCACGGGAAGCTGTGTCGGGGAACGAAGTTCCCTACACAGAGCGTGTAGGGAACTTCGTGCACAAATCCCCTCCTCTACCCTGCGCATGAGGTCAGAGGGAGGGAAGAAGCGCACCGGGAGCCCACAACCTTCACAGCCACGTGTGTGGGGTTAAGTGTATGTATGTGAGTGTGTGTGGGGGGGTAACTGTATGTATGAGTGTGTGTGTGTGTATAAATGTGTGTGAGTGGGGTAAGTGTATGTATGCGAGTATGTGTATAAATGTGTATCTATGTGAGTGCATGTTAAGTGGGTGTGGGGTAAGTGTATGTATGTGTGTATAAATGTGTATTAGTGTGTGGGGTAAGTGTATGTGAGTGTGTGTGTGTGGGGTAAGTGTATGTATGACGGTGTGTGGGGTAACTGTATGTATATATGTGAGTGTGTGTGTATAAATGTGAATGTGTGTGAGTGGGGTAAGTGTATGTATGCGAGTATGTGTATAAATGTGTATCTATGTGAGTGCATGTTAAGTGGGTGTGGGGTAAGTGTATGTATGTATGTGAGTGTGTGTGTATAAATGTGTATGTGTGTGTGGGGTAATTGTGACTGTGTGTGTGTGGGAAGGGGGGGTAAGTGTGACTGTGTATGCATGTGTGTGTTTGTAGTTAATGTGACCACTACACATTAGTGTAAAAAAAAAAAATATATATATATATATATATATATATATATATATTTACATACACACACATGTATATAATTATATATATTATTCTCTGAATGAATGAAAAATGAATGCGGCCCACGCACGCATACATTTCTAGCGAAGTGGCCCTTTGCCGAATAAACTTGGACACCCCTGACCTAGGTGGTGTATTTTTTTTTTTTTTTTATTCTAACTTTATTTATGCAACATATTTGCTGTCATGTATGGGATGCAGTTGGACAATGTTTACAAACTACTTTATATACACCGATATGCAACTAGGGAAATAACTAAATGAGAACATACATTTTTTTCAAATTCCCCCGCCCCAGGCTGCTGTACCGATTTCAGTATTAAATGGCCCAGTGGGTAACACTTTCAATATTTCTATCCAATTGTCATGTCATCCTATCAATCTATGCACCTTATCTTGCATGCCTTTGTGTGTCTATCTCTGATGATACTATATTAAGTGGGTGGATGAGGTGGCACCAAGGGCAATTAAAGTGTTTTTGCCTCCCAGGCCCATAGTTGCCAGTCCTCCCCTGTGAGAAGCAAAGCATTTATTTCCTTGTTATTTTGATCTGGTATTGGTGCACATGCTCAATAGAATTCAGCTTATGTATGTGCAACTTGGTGTTATGTAGGGGACAAGTCTCGGTAATTAAAGGGTCACTCCCACCATAAAATGAAAAGGTTTTACTTTTTTTATTTTGTATTGTTGATTTCAGATATGTCTTTTGTTTTTGTTATGCGACTCTATTTAATAAAATATGTAACTAAACAAGTGTGACTGGGCGCCGCCATTTTGTGAAATATAGTGTTTTTGGGTGCCACCCCTAGTGACTTTACAGCGCAAATTTATCACTTTGGGGCTGGGGACACAAAATGCAGTGTATAAGTCAGAATTCTGATCATAGACTTGCATTTAGTGGAAGGGTAATGTAACTATTACATCACAAGGGGGCAGAGTTATGATACTGTTCGATCAGGTTAATTTCCTCTCTTTGCTTTGGAAGGCAGGTAAAAAAAAAGTTGTACAAAGCCACCTAGTCCTGCCCACTATGATACACAGGAGCCAGTAAAAGAGCAGGGGAGTATCTTCTGACATCACCAGGCTTTTGCAACAGTTGTAAAGTGAGACTGGCTGGAAGATTATGGACAATGTTGCATCATGGGAATTATTCTCAAAACGGATGCTGGAGATAAACACCTAATTTTATTTTTCCTTTTATATGCAATTAATTCAATCATATATATATATAAAAAAAAACAGTGGCATATGATTTATATATGTGTTTGTTTTAAATGACCAAGTCATATAGTTACATCTTCTGTAAGTGGTAGTGTACCTTTAAGATTAGAAAGATACATTACCAACCTGATTTACCTACGCTGGTTCATGCTACTATACATTAATTTCATATATATCAATAAATGACAGTACAGATATATCGAGAAAATATATACAATAATGCATGATGTAAATTAGCCAATAAAAATATATCGTTTATATAGAAAAAAATGGACACCTTCTCTGTACCTTTTAAGAATAGTTTACAATTAATATAAAATGTATAATCTGGTACAATGTCATGGTGCAACTCAACCTCTTTACTTTGTTTGGAGTGGCTCCTTTACTAGGACAGGTACAAGCAACCTGACTATTAGCATAAGTAACAGTTTCTAAAATCTGCTGTATGTATAATCAGCGGTACTAAGTTTTGAATGAGTTAAAAATAGATTCTTCAAACAGACAAAGAACATTGGCAACTAGAAGTGCAGACATTACAAAATCCCAGGGCCTTGTCAAACGCTCAGCAAGATTGGATTGCTGACAAAAAAAATCCCATAACACTACTGCATTTGATAAATTTGATACTTACCTACATAACAAATAATAAAATAAAAAAAAAATCAATGTCTATTTTAGCACAAGGTGAACAGCCTTTCTGAGGATTCCTTTCCTGTAAAGCAGCCAATTCTCGGGCTTTATACTAAGTTTTCTTGTTGCCTTCCGTGAAACCACCAAGGAAGTTTGGCACTGTTCTAGTAAATGGCACATGCTCAAAATCGCACATGTTGAGGATCAAGAAAAATAATAAGAGACAGTGTTTTTTTCATACTATAAAGCAGCAACATGTGCATGTTATTACTTCATATCACAGCGGTGTGTACTTTCTACTTTCAATACAGATGTAGCACAGATACACGGCCTGTACTCACATTTCTTCACTTTAAAGGAACACTAAACTTTTTTTTTACACTTTTCACAAATGAAAAATGTTGTGGCCCTTGTATAAGGATAACCTGGCATGTACATGGGGCTGTTTATACTCTGGCATGATTCCCTGAGGAACACAGCACAGGGCCAGTCTGATTCTGTCTCTCTCTGGTAATGCAGAGAGAGGTGCTAGCTTAACCTGACAGCCCTTGACCTGGCAGATCTCAACCAGAGGTGTGGGGCGAGTGCCAGCACTGATTGAGAATGCATGAGCTTACACTGTCAGTGCGCCAGTGTCCAGATGTGTATTAAAAATACATGACATTATCACTTCATATTAGGACCACTGTCATGTTCACCATGTTCACACTTGCTTCAATAATAGAATCACAATTGAAAATCAGTTTAAAAATGCTCTACATTAAATGCTCTATATTAAAATATACATAAAAAAATGTTTTTCTACATTAAACGCTTGTCAATATAGAATGAATCCAACGTATACCAAACCTTGTAACAAAACCTCCCCTTCTAACAGCACGCCTATTACGGACGCCGGGAGGTCACGTGACCTTCCTGCGGTCCATCGTAGAAGTCCCGGAACAGCAGCGGGGGATGTCTGCATGTATTGTGCATATATCGGCTGCCCCCACTAGTACCCAGGGAGATGCCCCCACAGGCTGCCCCCACTAGCCACCAGGGAGATTGGGGCAGCCGGTGGATGCCCCACACATACGTGCAGACATCTTCCGCTGCTGCCCGACACTTCTGTCGGGACTTCCATGACGGCGGTCCATCATAGAAGACGGAAGTGTCAGGCAGCAGTGGAGGATGTCTGCACGTATGTGTGGGGCATCCACCGGTTTCCCGAATCTCCCTGGTGGCTAGTGGGGGCAGCCGGTGGGAGCATTTCCCTGGGTACTATTGGGGGCAGCCGATGTATGCACAATACATGAGGACATCCCCCGCTGCTGTTCCGGGGAGGCAGCATTGGGTAAGTCTGGGGGAGGGAGGGGGAGGCAGGGGAGAGAGGCAGCATTGGGCAAGTCTGGGGGAGGCAAGGGGGAGAGGCAGCATGGGGCAAGTCTGGGGAGGCAGCATTGGGTAAGTCTGGGGGAGACAGCACTGATTAAGTCAGTTGGCCAAATAAAAGGAAATAAACACAAGAAATGCATTTTTTCTATCAGTATATATATTTTTTAATATGAAAAATAATTTTATCCTATAGGATAGTCTTATATTCAGGATTTTGGGTTTTTTCCCTAAAGAAACATCCAATGTTTGGGGGTCATCTTATAATCAGGGTCATCTTATATTCGAGCAAATGCGGTTTTTCAATTACCCCTTTACTACTTGCTGACATATCTCAATTTTCATAAAGTAAAAAACTGGCATGGGTGGCAAACTGAACACTACCCCATTTTGGCTGTGTCCTGACAATGAGGTGAAGCAAGTACACGTCATATACTAATTATCCCCACTTCCCTCGGAGGGACAAATTCTGAATGGAACTGCTTCAGTCAATGAAACGTACTTTTTGGTGATAACATAATTATATATATAAAAACACATTATTGTCCATATAACTCTTTAATTTGTTATACAAACGGCTTCTATTGGCATATTAGTTGGAAGTTGGCTTGTGGTAATCAAAACATTCTATATACTTATATATATATATTATTTTCCTTTTCCGTGACTTCTACATCCCAGGTAGGGTTACCACCTGGCTGGTATAATCCCAGGGAGAGGTTGATTTTTGGAACAAAGCAGGCCTAAAGGGTTAACATGATCAGCTTCACCTTTATGGTACTGGTAATACTGAAGCAGAAAATGGCTCTGTTCTAGCTGCTGTAGGTGTGTGCTAATTTGCAAGGTTACAGAAAATCATAGCTTGATTTAGATGCTAGAGGAAGGTGAAATAGTCTGTCCCCCATTGCTACATTATTAGTCTGCGATAGTTACATTAACAAATCAATGGCTGAATGGCATTGTGCCAAAGGTGGTATATACATAAGTCGGATCAGTTTATATGAAAGGCAATCACTCACTTCCAGGTAATAAAATAAATTAAAGAACCACATAAGAGGACTAATATGTTTCGATTTTTGCTTTCTGTAAAATGTTGATGTGCTAGTGGTTGGGTTCCACAAGCCTTTAATCCAAGTTACTTTATAGGCCGGCTAAATGCATTTTTCTGTAAAAGAGACAGCATTGATGGAGTGTGCTAGAATGTTTTGAAACGTGTATGTATTTTTTTTATTTCTCAATGTACAGCTGTATCCTTCACTAACAAATACATGATCTGCAAGTGATTTTATAGGGGATCTTGCATACAGTGATACTGATGTGAATGTCTGGTGTTTAGCCTGGAATAGCTGAGCTTTAATTATTAATAAAGCAACAAACCTACGAAATGTTAAAGAGATAAACGTTTTTTCTATTATCACACGTGAACCATTCAATTACCCTTTTATGAGGATAGAATGTGGTGTACTTTTTTTTTTTTTGATACATGCCATTGTATTCTGACTGTGCCCAGGCTGATCTTGTTGCTGCTAGTATATTTGTAGATGTAATCGATAGAGAGTATACTAACATGGCCCACTCTAGTGATTATGCATTAACACCTGTGTCTCTCTGCAAAATGCTTTTAGTATCACTTGAAATAAAGCAAGAGTGTATGAAATAAGCCATGCACTATATACTTGGGATGAGGGTGCAGATTAGAACATATTGCTGTTTTTCCCGATCTACTAATTGCATTCATTGAAATGGCAAGGCACTAAAATTTGGGGGAGGGGGGTTAATGTGCATTCAATTCAAACAAGGGAAGGGCCTGAAAGTGGGCCACTATTACAAATCTCAGGTCATTACATAGACCCTATGTACTGGGCACCAATCCCTGGGTGTGTGCTTCAATATAACTCATTTATTTATTAGTACAGAGGAGCTACTCGGGGATGTATTCCAACAAGCCCATAATCAGTCCATTCTCTGTGTTTTGAGTGATGATACCTTTGTATTGTTTTTATTGGCAGGCTTATTAAGCACATTGTAACAAGTACTAATGATCATATCCTGCTGTATAAAATCATGTCATTGTCATAAAACATTAGAAAGTTTCCTCTGCCGTTTCAGACTTACTGATTACCCAGAGAGTCATGACTTTCCTGTCCTTACATGATCCTAAAATCCATGAATTTTGTTTTTCTACACTGTTACAAAGAGATTTATTTAATCAAATCACACCCAATGCAGAGTATTCACAAAAGTCTTCCATTGCAAAACAATTATTTGAAAGAAATACCCAATAGAAATCGACTTTACCAGACCTGAGTGCTTTCAGAAAATACTATTGTATCACAAATATACCGACTAATAGAGCTTAAACATGTTGTTCAAGTAGTAGATTAATGGGAATTCCTCAAAAGCTGGTGTGAAATTGTTGGGTTTGAACAATGATTTGATAATGATGGGATGGATAGACAGACAGACATAAAAATGTTTTAGGGTCAGCTTAAGCAGTGTTCAAAAGCTATCATATCATGTTACCTCTTGTCAGATCTTAAAGTGGAACTAAACTTTAACACAGAGTTATTTAATATTTTATATTTCTATTAAATTCAGTCAGTCCCCGTGCCTATACCTTGCTGACCCAGGAACGGAAGCAACACGACAGGGACCGATTTAGTTGCCATCTAGTTGCTGTAGCTGCAGAAAGAGCATGCAAAGTGCAGCCCGGCAGTATGTAGGAGGCATATACACACAGATTATCTAAGATTCGCATTCTTAAAGTCTAAGCTAGAATACATACATTGTCATTTACCGGGCAGATTAAGAAATAGCCACCTTGAGTAGTTATATGATTTAGTAATATTACCTTACCTAAGCAGTATATGCTGGTAATTTGTAGGTAATTATGGTGTACTATCATTAACAATTTTAACTACTAATCATTACCAATGTAGGTTGTATCTAAATAAAATGCATGGCCATCTTATGGTCAGAAAAGTACCTGCAGAGTAAATTATACTACATGCATGTTGATACAGCTACAAAGTTGCATAATTCATGTTTTATATTATTCACCTCTGTTATAAGTCATACATGGGAATTATGATTGACATCTATTGATATTGTACTTTGCTTATCGTTTGATCTTTATTTTATATTCAATAAATTAATTATTTTATTAATAATTGTTGCATTGTATTTACTTTTGTAAAAACGTCATCCAAACTCTCTATATACATAACAAATTCTTTATATGGGTATTTTTGGTCGGACCCATAGATCATCAATTTTCATATTTTTTTATGATTCATAATTAATAACTCGTACTCATATTTTTATGGTTATTAATATCCGACAGGATATCCAAGATGGCGCCTGTGCTCACATGAACACTGTCTGCAAGAATGCTAAAAAGGCATAATGCATAATGTAACTATTAAAATAATGAATGTTTTAACATATAATGTGTTTAAATAAAGGTAGTTCTACTTTAAATTATGAACTCCTAAGAGTATGCTGTGCATCTTTACCAAAACATACGTTTTTAAAACAACATGGTGCTATATAGTTTGGGATGTACACTGTTGTTAAAATTTTAATAAAAATCGAACAAGAGAAGGTGGGAATCGAATCTTGGAACAGGTAGGTAATGAAGCCACAATAACTCTACAATTCAATGATAGCCCTGTAAGGATATAACAGGGAGACAGAACAAGGTTCGACATTTTTTTTTACAAAACTCTTTAACAGATACACTTACATAAAACAATGGAATTGCATTTAAAAAATTATGATTACGTGCCTTGAACACGAAACGTGTTAAACATGTTGTAAGCAGTTAGTCCTGCCTGTATCTTTTGTGTCTCTGCTGGATCGTTATGTGCAGTTTTTAATGGATTGAAATATATAATAAAATTTTTATGGCCAGTTATGACGTTGTCTAATTGATGCTCCATACCTCCTGTTTCCTGATTTATCCTTGATGCAATTTTGGAGATCCCAGACACTTCGGTACCAATGGCACAGAGGGAGGTATTCCTATTTACACCGTCGCTGCCTTGGTTTTAGATTGAACCCATTCTGATGTTTCCTTTAGTGGCAGTTCCTAGCAAGTCTGTATTGTGAGCTTTTGAAATCCACTCTAGTCCTGCTGATGCCATTTCTTTGGCTGCTGAGAGGTGAGAACTGATAGACGGGCAGCCCCCCACTCTAATGTGGTTTTTTTTTAGCAATGTGTTATGAAATGCCACTGCTAAAGAGTCTTCCTAACATTTTAAGTCTCCTTTAAGGAAGAAGTTATCTCTGGATTGTGGAGCATTCTTATGTTTCTTTATCTAACTGTGCTATGAGAATTTCCATCTTCTCTTTTTCTTGTCTTTGATGTGTTTTCAGTGGAATAGAGAAAGCAGGGGAGGGCCGGCAACTTTTGGCCTGGGGGGGGGGGGGGGGGGGGTGTCGGCGACTGATTAGTAGCACATGGTTTCATTTCATCAGCCCACTTGTTATAATCAGAGATAGACATAGGCAAGACAGATTTGTTGACAGATGAAGAACAGAGACCGACAGACAAGATAATTGATAATTAAAAGTGCTGCACACTAGGCATTTGGAAGTGAAAAGTGGTGTAGCCCAGCCCAAGAGCTTGGGGGGTGATACCCTCTTTGCCCCACTTGCTGGTCCTCCCTTGATAGGCAGTCTCTGAGAGGGTGGAAGACTTGTCCAGAACTCATATATGGGGTATATATTTATATTTTGGGCTTAAAACCTTGTCAAAGTATGTCAACCAAAAAGTTCAGAGTCAGTTAAAAAACTAATTTTTGAGAACTATCTAGAAAAAAAGATAACTTTTTCCTATATCTGCATTTAGATAACTTGTCCATTCTCCAGGACATTGCTCTATTCTACATTACAATGGGAATTTCAATAAAGTAATAATAACAAGCACCAAGAAATAACCAGAAGGTCCTGCAAACATAGGAATAGAATAGTTACAGCCATTGAAAAGCACCAACCTATTACATATTCTTTAGAATAGCGTTACTGGCAAACTGACAATTACATAAAATAAAAAGTAGTGCTTCTGGCCTCAATATGCATCTTATTGAAACAGGAGGGCCTTTTTAAAGAACCCTTATACATGCATTCATCTGATTCACAGCCTTTCCTTAAACAAAATGATCACAAATGAATGTAAAAGAGAAACAATTACAATTAGAATTCAATTCAACTAATGTGCTGCAGTTAGCTAGTAGGCAGCAGCATTTTATGTTGACTAAGCTTTCCGTCCTGTCCTAAATTACCAGCGCCTGAGAGTATTCTTGGTACTTTCAAGACTCAAAGTAGGGGGAAATCAGCCAACACCCAGGTCATGACACTTGGGCTAAATAAACAGGTCATAAAGGGATAATAAACAGAAAGGACATTGAAATATGTCTTCTAGACCTAATGTTTTTCCTAATTCTTTTTTTTAATGCATTCCCAAAGATAGTTTATTTCCAAGACAAGTGATGTCAGGAAGACATTGCACTGCACACCCGTCTGGCTAGGTAAGTGTGAATGCTGGAGGCGCTTATGGGGCAAGGCTTTCAACATATTTTGCAGTTATAACACGATGTTGTAAATGATTGAAAACAGCAACCTTTTTACAATAAAATAAAACACAATCCACTAAGAATATTTATTTGATAAAGGTTTTATTGCAGACTCTTACATGACATATGGTGTCAGTCTGCTAAATCAAGAGTTTTTTTTTTTCTTCACTTTTGTACATTTATTTTGAAATAGGATTGCTGACTTCCATAGCCATCCAAAATAGCTCCTAACCTCCATCATGTTCAATGCAGTCAACTATATGGTCATTCCTATCTTCAAACATTTAATCTCAGTTGTAAGCAAAGTTTAAACATTTAAATGAACATCTTCAGCTACTGCAACGCTCCCTCCTTATCCATTCGGAAATAAACAAATATAGGTGTGTAAAAATGGGACATTTATCAATTTTTTTCATGCAAAAAGAACAGATCTTCTTTGATTAACTTTTTGTTAATAAATGCTCTGGTGCAACCTATAGTAAATAACAAAACATTCAAAAAGTGAACAATCAAAGTCACCAATTTCTACCTCCTGAAGGAAGTCTTCTACATGAAATGCTTCAGATTTGATCACCAAAAAGGGTGATTTAATTAATGGGAAAGCTAAATGTTACTGAAATATACTATCCCAAAAAATCCCTAATGGTATAATACATCATCATCTAATGTGATAATGCTGGCATGTATTAAACCTTCTTATTAAAAAGTGTTGCATTTTATGTAAAAATACATAATTTTCCTGGCTTGTATACTTTTGCAGTACTTACCACCACCCATATCCTTTGTGCTCACACCTATATATATATATATATATATATATATATATATATATATATATATATATATATATATATATATATACATATATATCACATTTTTACTGTTTTTGGAATCACTTGGGTGTTTGATAAAAATTATCTTCACACCCAAACACACCCTTTCCACCTTTTTTATTTGGCCAGGCAAGAAATAGCATAATTTATTTATATAATTAGTGCCAAGAATAAACATGAAATCTGGGCCCCAGAGCATTTGGCTCCCACATTCAGGAATACATTCAATCAAACATTCACTATGGTTACAGACCTTTAAAAAAACACTTCAGATCCACCTCTTTTATCAGTCATACTGTGATGACAAAAATGTCAATGTATTTGTCTATATGTAGTATATAAAGCACTTTGAGTTTCACAAGGAGAAAAAGGGCTATACAAAACCACAAATGATGATTATTAGTACTTTTATATCTAGTTGTAGAAGACTATCCATACATAGCCTTATACAATGTAGCATGGTAATGTTCTGTAAACTTAATAAGTAACTGAGCTTCCCAAGTAAAATTAACTCTACTTCCAATTCAATTTAATTTGTACTATGTACTGAAGGAGAGCTTGGCTGGTCATTACACCTCAGTACATCTCCCTGGTGGATTCTAGGCATCCCTGTAATCGGGATATTGATAGTATACCTATACTCACTGCCCTCCAAAATACATGACATCACATCAGTTTGGACATTTGTAATATGTGTAGATAAATATCATGCAAAAACATGAACGGTTCCCCATAAAAATACACAATGTGTGTTAATGCCAGATATATGTGTGTAAATATAGATAGATCTTGTATTTTTATACAATTTACTCAACTCCAGGAACGAGGACATCTTACAAAAACATTCACTTATCAATAAATTGTTTTAAGGGGAAACCTAACATGACATTTTGTTACTGTGCCCTGTGGCAGTAAAGAGGTTAATGAAAGGGGTCTTACTCCACTCCCAATGGGATCACTTATAAACACAGTTCCTTCCACTAGCCCACTAGGCTCTGGTGATGGCCATTACAATCCCATAACACAATATCCGGTACTTGGAAGAAATGCACATAACTCAGCACATGTTTTTCCTGATTTCACAACGAAAGTGTTTTCCTTAGAATTCCCAAACCTTTTCATTAAGTGCAAAAACTCCACCATACCAGATGTTAAGATAATAGATCTGCTTTGTTAAAAAAAAAAAAAGAACAAAAAAAAAACCCTACATCAATAAAAAGGTCTTTTTTTTTCATACACATATAGTTATCGCTTTCTCATTCCCAAGCCCAGAGTACTGGATGACGGCACAATACTGTTCCTGATTTTCATGTCACATGGGACTAGGAGTAGTTGGATTTTTTTGAGGTGACTTAATTGGAGAAAATCATTAAATAAAGGACAACTGAACCACATATGAGAATGAAATAAAACAATATAATAAACAATCACACGTGCATTTGAGGCACAGACGTGTTCAAATCACTATATTAACAGAAATACATAAATAGAAGTATGATTTAAAGTGCCCATTTTGAACTCCCAAATATAAATATATACCACACTGATATTTATCTTACATTTGCAATTGATAAAGTATACTGTTTTCAATGCTAGTTAATTTAAGACAAAATAAGCTTACTGTATGAGTTTACGTCTGTCAAAGGGCTTACTTTCTTTATTTTTATTGCATAAATAAGTAATTTATAATTCTTTAACAGTGTTCACTTGCATAATATTTTTGTAAATGTATTATGAAATATTATATTGCGAATATTTTACAATGGTACTTTGTATTTCCTTTATATGGTTTGGCTTCACGTTGAGAAGGGCTTGTCTCAAATGTAATTTTCCATCTTGTTCATTTTTGGAGTAGTACTGGTCTGGTCCTTGTTTTTGTGACAAGATCCAAAGTTCCCAGCTGTAGTGCAAGCTGTCCAAATAGATGTGTTTTCGAGATGAAGTACATTTTGCATCTTGCTAGAAACATGTAAACATACTCAAAACATGTTTATAATCAAATGTAACTCTTCAGAAGAAAGAGATAAGTCTGGATGCGCCACCATTTTCCTGTTTACTATTGCTAAATAAATTAATTTGCCTATCTTAACTAACCAAAGAATCCATGCGCAAGCGATCTCTTGGATCTTGGATCTTGGATCTCTTGCATATAATTCAAAACTTAATTTATACAATATCCATTTACTGTCTTTGTGGTTATGCTATACACTTTGTTTTTTTTTTTAATGAAATTCCAAATAACATCTGAAATATTCTTAGTGCCAACCTTCACAACAAAAGGAAAGACACAATTAGATGTGTGTCTGCCTCAGCATTTTCTATGTGGATAAAAAGGTTAAAAGCACACTTAAAAAACAGCTCACAGGCAGAACTCAATCCCCTGCTTGTTCGATTCATTACTTCGGTAAACCTGAAATTCTACAACAACATGACACACATGCATTAGGATTTATTTTGGGGATTATTGATTGCTATTAAAAACAGGAATAACCTTGCGGTTTTGAATTTTGCAAGGCAAGACTTTTTATTTGTTAAAGAGCAGAACTGTTAATATAGCAGTGTTTTCCAGACGAGCAATCATCTGGCTCTCTGACAAACCGCGGTAAAGAGATACCTCCCTGGACCAGGAGATGGTCCCAGAAATTAACCTTTTAGCCCTACTACACCTACCATCACACCTCATAGACCCCACAATCAAATCCACATGCATACTATACAGTACAGTTCATGATCTAGATGCCTAGTCATTATAATCAAGCTGCGCTTCACACCTTTTCTCACACTGGGCAGTCATGGGAATTTATTGTATCCGAATGGCTATACCACGAATGGATAACAAACTCAAACTTGCAGTATATATCCACTCACCAGGTGCAGCCACATGATGTTTCCATCAGCAAATGTAATACCAAGCAAAATTGGGCTCTCATCAAAGTGAGAAAATGAATAAATCCAATGGAATTCGTGAAATCCAGTAAAAAAATCTCTGTTTTATTAAAAATGATAAATTCATCAAGGCATGAAGAAGCAACAGTCTGCTTCCTCGTGCAATGGTGATTTTATAATTTGGCAATTTTTTCTCATATAGACATGGCCACATACTCCATTATACCTCTCCCCTCTATCCAATTGAAATTCCCTAATCTACCATTTTAAATACCTTCAGATTCACAGTTTTATATCATGAGTAATTTCCCACTTCACCCCGGCTGATTAGAATAACTCACTAGATAAAATGCTTGAAACTGCTACTTATAACAGCTACTCCACCACAGCAATCAATCACCTCACGCACACACACATAGACCACAACAAACTCCAAACCGGCATTCACACTTGGCCCAAACCATCCTTGCTATACTCTACAATGAGATGTTATTAAAAACCCTGCATAAGACATACACGTCTCTCCATCATGCAGCTACCAGATGGGCATGTCCCAATCCTCCTGCTGGAGCGCTAAATAATGCTATGAGCTCTCAGATCTTTACGGACCTTCCCTCTCACCCCGTTTGTGATCTTTGGCATTATCTCAGAGAGACTGAAATAAACTGCCTTGACACTGCATCATCATAGCTGCTGGGATTAAAACTGTTCGTCAGCACTGGATTGAGTCTATGGAGCCCCTATTTCTCATTTGCAAAACTAAGTTGTTTTTTTTTTTTTCTCCATTTCCTGACTCTCAGTGCAAAGATCTAATCAGGGGGCAGATGAAAATTCCTTAAAAAATATAAAATCATTATATTAGCCTGTTATTTATAGACACCATGGAGCAAATTCAGTACTTCTGGTACATGATGCAACTACTTAAAGGCCACAACCCACTTAACCTGCCACCTTGCTGAGTCAACATCCCCCTTGGGTTTTTGACTATGCTGAAGCATATGCTTGACTGATGCTGGAGGATCTCGGCCTCAGCCACTTACTGACTGTATTTTATACACACTGACTGACTCTCAACAAAAGTTCTATTGTTGGGCAACTTATCTTTCATTATTTTTATTATTGAAATATATTTTATTTCTTTCAGTGCATTACTGTTTTGATTGTATTACATTATGTTGTTCATGACTTTACAATGTGATTATTGGCTTGATAAAAAAATAAACATTTGGGTTATAAAAATATAATTAAAATGTATGGTTTATTTGGTATTACACATAATTAACTATTGCATACAAATCAGATTGTTAGAGGTTGCCTCAGGGGAAATGCATTCAAGATTACTGTAACAGGTATACTCAAATTGCATTTTCAATAATGTATGTGTTAACAAATTTATTATGTATAATAATGTGTACCAACTTACCCAAAACGCAGAATGTGTTTCCACATTGATAATTAAAAGTGCAAACATGTTCACCAATAATGTTAGTCAACATTGTAATAATCATGGAGAGATGATATATTATTATTTTTAGTTGTTTCATAGAATAAGTGTAATGAACATACTTTTCTCATAGTGGCTGCAGTGGGATATGATATATTTTTTTTAAATGATATGAAATTCATATAAAATGCAGAGATGGTACAGTCTAGTTTGTCTTCCAAACTGGTTTCTTTGCGAGGATGCTCTTTCATAATTCTTATTAATCTGCTGCACCATTAAACATTCACAATAGATTTTGTTCAGTATGTTCACATATGAGAAAAAAAAATCCCAATATCTGGGACACCATTTTGGTTTTGTACGCTAGGACACAGATCTGTAAATTTTTCCAAATTGAGGGTGTGAGAAATGTATTCATAAGAAACCTTGTCCTAGAATTTTTCAGAAGGAAAAGATAAGAGTGAAAGCTGTTATAATTGCAAAGGTGGAACCAACTGCATATTAATGTCTATGTATTTGGAATACATTGTCATAAAAGTCCCTGTTGGTGGACACCCTGCCCCAATACTTGTGTCTATATAGTGTATGATAACTATAAGATGAGCATTTTGTACAAAATTATTATTTGAAAAAAAATAAAAATAAATCTGTACTAATAGAGTCACTGTTTATATATTTCTAAGTAGAATTAAGTCATTAAATTGGGCATGTTTGTCACACAAAAAGTTATGTTTTGTTTAAAAAGTACCTGACACAAAAGTACAAGACAACCGGTCCAGACTTCTTGGGGAAATCATGTTCTAGAACTCTTCGATCCAACTGCAACCAATTTAGATGTCCCCTGGAAAAGACAGGAATAATGATATCAAATTATAATTTCCATATAACTTTACCTTCACCTCAATATAAAAGGTACTGAAACCCAGTATAGTTTGTTTAATAGACAATGACAGGCTATAATTAGGTCACGTATTGAATGAAGATGGGGCCCTCTGAAAATGTGGGCATGCACCCTAACGATTCCACTTTGACACCCGCCTGCTAGCTTGCCCAATTTGAATAACAGTCTCCATGGAAACCAGCAGGCTGACATCACTGTTCTCGCGAGAGAGCCCTTGCTATGTTGCAGGCTGAGAGAGAGCAGACAGTGACATGAGGCCCATGGGGCGAGAACAGCAGCACCACCTGTAGCAGTGACCCTGCCTCTCATTATTACCGAGAGGCTATCAATATCTTTAACGCAGAGCAATACAGAAAGCTAATGTTGTCAAGTAACCAACGCAGAATCCTTATTTCTGGCACATTATTTTTACATATTTCTGCTCCTTATTCAGGGGGGAGGTGTGTTTAATGATAGATATGAGTATTTAGAGAAGTACACAAAATGAAGATCCAATAACAAATCCTAAATAAGGTAGTGGTGCATCATCCCTGGGGAAGTCCAACACGAACACCCAGAATATACAAGCAAAAAAACTGAATTTGTTTGGGGACAAAGATGGCGCAGGCAACCTGTTTTTTGACAAAGATGGCACAGGTAAGCAGTTCGGGGCCAAATATGGCACATCCAAGTTGTATGGTGGATAAAGAGAACCTGTTTGGTGACATAAGGGACATAAGAGGTATTGACACATTTGTTTGGGGGCAGAGATGGCACCAGCAAGTTGTTTGGGGGCAGAGATGGCACTGACAAGATGTTTGGGGGCAGAGACAACACCGACAAGCTGTTTGAAGACAGATATGAGAGGTGGAGCCTAAAGAGGAACGAACAGGACATAAATAGAAAAAGGTGATGGGGCAAATTAAGAGATCTAGTCAGACCTAGAGCAGGACAAAACCTAAATAAACCACTGGGTGTACCTTGGTGATTTGGGAGCTGTCTACAAGGTAAACACAAAAAAGAAGAACTTGACAGTATAATGCTAAATGTCTTTTTGTACAACCAGAAAGAATATTGCCTTGTTAAAATGTTAACAAATCTCTGAAATGGTATCTTGATTAAAATATGTTAGAATCGGTATGTTAGCCACAGGCCACGACTTTATTTGATTACAAAATATAGGGCTCACAGTACACAGTTTACTTTAATGTTGGAACAATCACAAGTTCTTTTACATGAAATGTTTGTGAGGCACACCTATATGTTACTACCAGAAAAAAAATCTTGTCTGTGACAACATCAAGAATATTTTTTGCAGGATATTTAAAAATACTACTGACCATAAAACACAACAAACCAGTCTGATATACTAGCATGCAGTATCATGTTTTAACTTTAGCATTACATTATTAAAATGTCATCATTGTGCAATTACGTCTACAATATAGACCAGTGTCTGAGGTACCCCAGACTTCATCACAATCACATCCATTGACATAGTAAAGTGTTTTAAGCCTGGAGAAACAGCCTACCTTACCTAGCTCTGCAGAAAAAAATATTTAACTGTCCTCTAATAAGATTTATTTTGCTTACTAGTACATTGCTCACTGTTTAGTAATGTTAGCTGTTCTGTGTTGAAACATATGCTATTAGGCTTGAATAACATGTGTTTCATAGGTATAATTCTAATAACCCTGTTTCTATAATGCTTTGCACATTTGTGGCCTTCTGTACAACATATATTCTGCTCTAAGTATAAAGTATATATCTTTTATAGATCTAAAATGGTAGAGCAGCAATCCAAGTTGGCACAATTCCCACCATCCAAATGAAAGTAACAGCCGAACTGTTGGCCACAGACACAACAAAACATTTGATAGCCTTGTAATGAGTTATTCAAACCTCAACCCAAAATGACAGCATGAAAACCTATTTGGAAAAGACCATTAAAAGCTCTTGTATTGGTTTTCCTGTCAAATTAAATCTCATAATACCATTCATTTACTGGAGTGTGCATCAGGGTGGCCACTTTGCCGTTGTATTTATGAAAAAGTACTCTACGGGTCTGTAATCAGTCAAATATGGACCGGAATATATATTTTCCCTGAATAAAATAGTGGTGTGCACTGTAGAATTGGTTGGTGCAATAAATGCATAGCTTCCCTATAAAACAATAATATGGTGCCTGATTAAAAGGTTTATCCACATGGAATGCAGAGAAGACTTGCATTTCTGTCACTAAGTAGCATTTACTAGTTGGATTACTATTCAATTTAATGATCCATTTTACTGCAACATGAGTTAAAATGTGGGACCACAGACACAAGAAAATGCATGTATGAACTAATATATTAGATTTTATTTTTGTCATAGGTTGTAAATGCTGTTATGTTTAGAGTGCAATTATACAGTCTGGCACAATGTATAGTCAGAACACGGTCCCATATTTTTGTACATTATCCTTGCTGTATACTATTCAGCAGTGCATTTGTTCAGGGCTACATTACTGTCTAATAGTGTTTTCAGAAAGTGGCCTCAGGTGGATTGGGCTCATTAATTTGAATAATCATTTTACATAAAACAGTAAAATATGAAGGGCATAGAAACACAGAAAGTGCTTGCAAATAAGAATCATTCAGCTCATCTAGTCTGCAGTAAAAATCCACATACCTTATTTGGTCCCATGTCTCATCGTTAGTCATCTTAAGTTCAGGATAGCATTATGCTTACCCCATGCATGCTCAAACTTAATCACTGTAAAGACTGGAAGACTATTTTATCCATCCCTTTCTGATGTTTCCTTTAAACCTCTAACCTAATTTAAATAAGCTGTGGTCTCTTGTTCTGGTAGTTTTCCTCCTTTTTAATATACTCTAGTCATTTATTGTGCTGATCATCTTTTGATTTAATTATTTCTATCATATTCAGTATCTCATCTTTGCTGCAAGCTTTACATATTGGAATATTTTAACCTTTCTTTTAAAGCATTGTCAGGATGCCAGCCTCGATTACCCGGCGTCCAGAGAACACTCACCTTCCATAGGGTCCCCCGTTACTCCAGCCGTGCTGGAACTCCATCGCATAGTAGACCGCATCCCCGGCCTCGTGTAACGCAGGTGCCGCGCTGAGCGCGCGCTTGCATGTTGCACATGGCGGGGGGCATGTCCTGGTGTCTGGTGCTGGTCCCATAAAGGGAGGATGTGGGGATAGAGGTGGAAACCTCTCTGAAAGGTCCCATAGATTCCTGTGAAGGTGGGAGTAAACCCCTGGAGCTGAAGGTAAACCCAATGTGTATCTTAATAGATATATGCAGGTTTACTATCTGCATGCAAGACAGCAGTTCAGGGTTGTCACACGCTGACAAACGTCAGCACACACACAGCCAATCAGAGCGAGAGACCCTAGTTTTAGCATGGGATCAGCAGGGGGGACCTAGTTAACCAGAGAGAGCCAGTTGCCAACCAGATGGCTGTCTGCTTCCTATGGAAGCATGGCAGCTGTCAGTCAGAGGATAGACTGGCGTGTACTATAAAAAGTACACGCCAGTTCATCCTCATACTAGGGACAATGGACATTTCACTTGTGCTTCTATATTAGTTTAGTGTCCCTTTAAATAGAGTTCATCGTTGTAGTCAGTCATATTTGAAGCAGATTTTCTTCAAGCCTTTCTCTTATAAACATCCAAAAATCTTCAACACAAAGTGCATTAACATCAAAAGAAACTGTTCCCCATTAAAACAAGCTGGAAATCTAGAAATACAACAAACCGAGGGAGCAAATCTAACACAGGTGGTGGTTACAGGCCACGTAGCATTAGTTCACCACTACAGGAGCATTTCATGGCTAAAGGTCACTGGTTGTTGCACACATCATACTTCTTTCTCTGGCATTTCCTTTTCCTGATAAAAAGCAGCATGCTGGGAGCTCCTTTAAGGCTTTAGAGAACCTAACTTTTCTAACAGCAAACAGAGCCACATTTCACTGCACTCTATGTGAAGACGAGGCCACTGAAATATGGCTAGAACAAAAGTAACAAAGGAATGGTACGGTGTCATCCAGTGCTTACATCTATATGAAAATGCATTGTAAATAGTTATAACACAGAATATGTTGTTACAGCGCACCTTTTATGGCAGTGGTACAAAGTGAATGCGCTTTTGGAATTAAAAACAAAACAAAAAACAATGCCAAAAGCAGTGCTGATAGCACATACTATTAATTACATTTTAATAAAGAGGACACTCATCCATCTGTCGGGAAGGTAATAAAACGGAGAAATTTGTAACAGTGATTACCCCTTTTTCATTTATTCCTGGCCTAAATAACTGAATGCACTCCAAGATTCTCAGTGGGGGGGATGTATAATGACCCCACAGAGAAAACTCTTGGAAAGTAAAAAGGTGTCTCTATAAAAGGTCATTGCCCCTTTTTTATATATACATACATTTATATATATATACCCTGGCAGTTTTGTGCCCCACTGCAATGTACCCATAATGAACACAAAAAGGGGCATTCTGATACTTTACAGGCGCATAGCAACATCTTCTTTTAGGTACATAGGTGGCACAAGTGCTAAGTACGCCTGTGCAATCCGGAAATACAGGATTTGTGCACATGGTGCTAACTCTTACCTTTAGTGGGGAGTTAGCTTTATACATAGTCATGCTATACATCAACCTAACGTGTCTGATATTATACTTACGTCTCATCAGTAAAGGCTATTCCAAAATATTCCTTCTCTTTCAAATTGAAGTGGGATGCCACGAGGTCAAGCAGCTCCTTTGCCAACAGTTTTGGCTGAAAAAAGAATGTAAAACAATTAGTTAAAGACATTGAGACTGCATTATACTATATTAATAACATGTGGTACTTGCTGTCACTGCTCACACACAAAATCAATCCCCATGCAATGCACAAATACAAATTACACCACAATATACTTGGGTTAAATGTCTCTATCCAAATAGAGAAATTGCACATATTTCCTCAATAAATGAGGCTGTTAGAACTGCTTTGTTTCTGTCATGTAGGTATATTTTTATTTATTTATGTAGAAAGTTTTTTTTGCCAGAAAGAATACATTGAGATTTCTTGAGAATGTCATACACTGAGTCCTGAGTTAACAGTAGATTAAATATATATATATAATATTTTTTTATTCACTAAAATGATATATAATAATAATAATTTCCAGAGCTTTCACAATGTCAGTAAATCAAGGAAAGTACTTTAATATGCACTGGTTGCTTGAACTGAAGCGCATGTCTAAACATGCAGTGCTAGGGGTAAACAGCCACAAACACACTTCCCTAATCACATAGCACAAACTCAATATGGAGTCAAAGTTACATAGTGTTGTCAGTGACTAAAAGGAGAGCATCATCACAAACCATGGCTTCCAATAGAGATAGACACAAATAAGGATACATGTCTACTACTGTTTGTTTCTCAAATTAACATGCTGCTTGCTCTCTTAAGTATTATGCTGCCACCCCAACATTTGAGGTCTGACTCAGGTAGAAACAATTAACAGCATCAAAATGGTGCCTCCAAATTGCTGATTAATTCGGATCACATCAGTGGCACCCAACTTTCGAGCTACTCAAGAAGCCCTGATGTGCATTTGAATATATCTGCAATTCGGACATCATAGTCACACCGATATCTCCAGACACCAAAAGCAGGAGAAAAGCATCGAACTGAAGTGGTAGCTTCTGTCCTCCTCACAGCGTTCTATGGGGAAGACTTTGGCTTATTTTGGGGCCATTTCGGGAACTCATCGGCTATCACGAATATAGCTGAAGTCCTCCCACAGAGGTCAATGGGAGAACTGCAGTTATAGGCAAAATAGCAGAAAGTCTTCCGAAATGGCCCAAAGTGTAATGAAATCAAAATCATTAATTATACATTAAATACATAAAAATAAAGTAAATGAACATAAAATATTTTTTTAAATGTAATGTAAGATGCATAATATAGAGAGAGCTGTGTGATAGGAATAAGGCATTAATTAATATACTATAATTGTATATACATATTTTTGTGTTTAAAATATGTTTAGATCCTCTAGATTTTTCTTTTCAATTCTCCAGCTAAAAACTGAATTGAAATGAGCAAATTTTCGCCTATGTTACACAGATTCGGAGGATGTTCGAAGGTGATCAGCAATTATTGGGCAGCCAACAATCTATGATTTTCACTGCAAAAATGTCCCAATTCGGATGCTTCGGTTTCTGAATGGTTTGAACAGCTAATTCAGACGCAAATTCAGGGATATTCAGGGCAATTGCCTCTTTTGCCTGATCATTAATGCATTCCTTTTCTAACTTTACAAGTTAGCTCCACTGAATAGCATAGAGCATCTCATGACTTATATATCTCATGACGTATCTAGTACGTCTTCCCGTATACTGACATGTAGCTACTGGAGCGTCACTGCACAGATCTATTGTGATTTAAAACATCTTGTAATCCACAAATCCTTTATAATGGAAAAAGTTTCCACTCAATGCAGCTTGCACCCACAGTGCCACTCTATCTATATTTCACACCTTTTGCTAATAGCACAGCCTTACATCCAAATATAATTTATTGGTGCAGTGAGCATAAGGACAAATGTTAAGTAGCCATGAATATTTACAAAACAGTCAGCGATTTAGAGCACCTGGTCAGATTTGATTACTTTACCTACAGCATTCAGTCTGTGAGCCAGTCACTGAAAATTCAGCACAACCACTAGGAACAAGGTTTAATCCTCAGCAATAAAGGGCCAATTGCTGTGCCAGCAGGAAAAGAAGAAACCTATTAGTATTAAAAATGGATTGCAAAAATGGCCAAACCAAGCTGTTACAGTATGTGACAGCAACTGGCTAATATACTGCATTAAATTAAATTGGAACAACTTCAATTACTACTGCCTGATCTGTATTTCTCTTTGATGACACCTGCTGCTTCACTGCCAGCAAAGGCTCTTTTGGGTGTAGGCCCAAAACCTGCCCGGTGGACTTTATTGACTTGCAAAGAAAAACGAACATACACACAGCACCCCTTTCAATGTGACCCCCACTTTTCTTTTTACCAAGCAACAAAGGATGTTTATCAAGCTTTATTGGTGTATTCTCTGTATTTGTGTGTATTATAACATTTTATTATATATGTTTGCAGGAAAAGGGAAATAAGAGAGCTAAGTATAAAGAAAAAAAAGTTAGAACATTGTTTATCTATTACATTAAAATACCAAGTAAATATATGTTGTTCATATACATATAAACTTATACATGTATGAAAATATTATTATTAAGATATATAAATATGAAAATGTATCTAGTGCTTGATACAGAGCTTAAAAGATGTTGCAATAATACAGATGTATATTATAGAGAGAGCTGTGTGATAAGAATACGACTTTGCTATTTATAAATACCACATCATACAAAGTATTCAGTGAAGAAAACATAACTACTGATGACATGTTCATGGATTCCATCTCCGAAATTTGTGATTATCTTATTGTTTTTGAACCAGCTGCAAACTGTACGTTTCCCTGTTCAACATTCACAATGGTTAAGGCAGGACGGTCTTGTCTACTGACAATGATGAATAGTGTTTCTTATTGAGAATGGTAAAGTATTTGATGGGACATGATTCTGAAACAAAATCATGGCAGCATATACTGTAGTTATTTATTGTCCTTTTAAAAAAAGATATCTTTATTTATGGAAATGTTTTCCTTTTTATTTTATAGCAATCGTAAGTAAATCATATCATTTGAACATTGTTTAATACACAGAATGCATGGTATCGGTTTGTTGCAATGCACTCTTGGTTCTTCAGATGATGAAGTTTAAAATAAATTTACACAAATTCACATAATAACAGTTTTACATGTTGAAACACTGAATCAGGGGGAGGTATAGTAGGGGGGAAGATATACCGGTATTCTAGGGTTGGGTCTGCAATTGTAAAAGTCTTAGGGACCACTTAGGTGGGTACATTGGACTGGGGTACCACTTTCCTTCGGAGCCCTCTACCAACTGGTACAGTCACTTTCTGGGGAAGTGTGTGAGCCACGGACCCCATGTGTTATGGAATGGGGTGGGAGATTCGTGAACTAATGCCATTAGGTGGTCCATATCTACCACCTCCTCTATGAACGTTATGACTGTGTGTGTGGAGGCAATGGAAGGTTTGTTCCACACTTGGGCAAGGGCCTGTCGTGCAGCAAGAGCGATCCTGGCCATGAGTCGATTTTCATGTTAGTCAGTGAGTCTAGTGGTTTTGAAAGGAGGACGAGACAGGGGTCCAGCTGATTTATTGTCCTTTAATGTAACGTCTACAGGACATGCAGCAGAACAATAGAGTATACAGAGGATGCATGCATTAGGGTTTGTATCATGTTGATGAATTAAGTAATTGTAGTTATAATATTATATTTCATACATTTGTACAGGACACTAAGAAGTCAATTATCTTCTATACACTTGGCTGTGTAGTCACAAATAGTACACACCCGTACACACAAAAATATACTATTTTTAACCAAGCTGTACTGTTATCCCCAAGGGAACACAAAGAAATGGGAAACATGAGATTCACTCATTTCCCATAAGAACACGCTGAGGAGCACAATATCCATGCAGTGTCTGTAAATGGCTCGTATGACACTGCTGTGTTTCCAAGCTGGTACTGACTGGTTCCAGTAGCCACATTGGAATGACTCATTTATTCCTCCAGTGAACAATAAGCCTCTACTGAACACTCCAGAATGTGTCACCCATGGCATGACGAAGACTGAATAAAAGACATTTCTATCTGAAAAACAAGGGCAGTTCACATTGCAGCTTGTCGCTCCCGTGGTTTTTTTTTGTGGTCTTGCAATAAAGAGAAAATCATCTATTAAGCAGTCAAGTGAAGACAGTTAAGATTCTTTTCTCTGTATTAGCTTTCATTTAACATAGTGTATGGTTTAAAGTGAAAATGACCACTTGTACCAGCCAGGGTGTGTTTTCATTTTGTTAGTGGCATGTTGGATTTATTCTAAAGAAAGACAATTTTATCAAAAGGGCATTTATTTGTCGCTCACAAACACTAATCTTGGATGTTTATTCTACTAAAAGTTGTCCTGTGATGGAGTGATAGCTCAGTGGGCTAGTGCACTAATAAAGAAATCTATATAATCCTCTGAGATTGTAGGTTCAGTTCCTGGCAGGGTTGATCAGACTGTCCTTCTAAGGCTAATAAAATTAATATAATTACATTTGGTAACTATAACATCCCCAGAATATATATGGAAAAAAAGAATATCTCAACATTATTTCTCAATAAATATCCTGTTATTATCACTACATTATCTCCTATTACCTTTTCAAATACTGCAGGTTGCCTGTCACTGAAATGTAAATAAACCATTTAATATAGTATATAAATCAACTAAACAGTATATATAAACCAAGTAACATATACATTATATAGATAGAGAATACAAAATAAATAGTGAAACGGCACCTTCTCTTTTTGTATATACATAAATATAAATAGCTTTGTCCAAGCAAGTACAATTTTCAAGCTAGCCTGCAAGGAGGCTGGAGCCAATGAAATAGTTAATGCAAATACGCCTGGAGTAGATTTAGATATGCCAGGCTTTTTTGTTCTAGAGTTTTACATATTCATGTTTTCTTTTGTGTCTGTGGAAAAAGGAGGCTGAGGTTTGGAAAACACAATTATTTTTATACAGCAGTTTTTCATTAGGCCCATAAGCCCCTATAAAAGAATGCCTTTTATACCGTGGTGCCCTTCTTTCTTTATCTTGTTAAATTACTTTGGAGAGTGAAAACACATGGCAATCCTCCACCAATATATTAGACACAGAGCATCTCTACACAGAGCTGCCAAAATTCATTGCTATTGCTTCTCTGTAAACGTGGGTGGGTTTGCTATCTCACACGAGACGTTTAGACCCCTACTGAGAACGGGCATTTTAAGGATTAGAGGATATCCAACGTTCATAGGAAAACACCCTTTTTAACTAGAGCACCCTGACTGATTTGGTTAAACATTGCTACAACTATAATTATAATTAATGGGTCAATTTGTATGTGTTGTTTGCACACTTTGTAAATTAACATTTACATAGTGAGATTTTTCAACATCGCAAGACACAAAATAGTTGCTGCTTATTCCTTTGCATCATCAGGAAGAACATGCAAAGTGCAGACCCGCAGTACGTAGGAAACATATACACACAAACTCTCAGGTTTTATGAGAGCTCCACCCTGATTAATTAATTGGATTTGATCTGTGCATATTGCATTCTTTCTGCATGGCTGCACTTTGTATGTTCTTTCTGTAGCATGTGGAACACGTGTCCTTGGATATTTGTTTGATGTTGGCATCTGCATAAATAAAGACATGATGACCGTCACCACATAGCATAATATGGTATTTGAGGGGTTAAATAAATGTAAATTTAAACATCAATATTAATCATTAGTGCCTGGCGAGAAAATGTAGACATTACTTGAGCAGCGAAATTCTCATTTTATAACCTCAATAAGCAAATTTGCTACAATTGGCTCCTAACAAAACATTATTCATATTTGGCTGTTGTGCGCATTTTGAAAGCCTATATTTTCTGTATTGCAAATGTCCTTGATTAACATAAGAAAATGAAACATTTTGCTGTAAGCACGCTCTCGGCCCTTGCACTGGTAATTGACTTCTTTCTTGAAAAATCAAAATCTATACCATGAGTAATGTCAGGCATGCCTGGGTCAGTAATAAAAGCTAGACAACCTGAGGGAAGGTCTATCTTTTATACAGAGCGAGATTAAAAGACCCATTTTGTGTAATGGGCATTATAGTTGATCATTTTGGAGCCTTTATATTCTTTCATACATGCTGCCTTATGTACATCGCAGTGTAAGCACATTGTGTATGTCCTTGTTATGAGGACTGCCACCAGCCAAATATTCAAAAACATAATAGACTTCAGCTGGCTAAGGCTCAGGCTGTCCTGCATTAACCCAGCGCTCGATCATATGCCTCAACAGGAAGAGTCTGCTACAATTTGACATAATACTACAATTATACATAATTCTTAAAGGACTGAGTTTCAATTTAAAGATCGCATCAAGTGTAGGAATTTTAGACAGAAATGCTTTACTGAAAGAATATAAATAAAGGTACATATTGAGCTCTCTTTGCTTCTATCAGGGGGCAGCCATGTTGCTTAAGTCTGATGTGTCAGATGAAGGGAGATTTGAACCATCTGACACAAGATGGTTGCCCCCTGGTAACTCTATAGAAGCAGAAAGGGCTCAATAAGGTACTTCATTTGTATTTTGTCAACACTTCATACAATCTTTCAATTAAACAAAAGGTTTTTTTTAAGGGGCTTTAGCACTATCATATGAAAGGGAAGCTCTTTCTGCACCCAAGGCAAGAATAGAAAATTGTGACACCAATATAATTTCATAGCTGTTATTTTGCATAACATGAAAGAAGGTAACTAACAAGAAAATGTTTGATTCAATTAATAAATAAAGTAAATAGGTAGACAGACAATGAAGGTGATAAGGTATGTGAGCCACATTACCTGTCTTAGTAAAACATATTATGGGGGACCTTTAGCTTGGGATGACTAATTCTTATGAGACTCAAAGATATACTGCTCACCGGATACTTTTTTACAGGGTTGCCTGCCATCATCACCATGCCCCCTAAATGCTTGTGGCCAAGGTGAGTTCCTCAGTCGCTTCACTCTTGCTACTGCTTTGAGGCTTGTTTTGACATATTTCTGTATACTGAGCCAGAAAGGTCCGTTCAGGAGCCAGCCTGGTTATTTTTAGAGACATGGAAATGGAACTTCCATGCAATTCTATGAAAAATAATCAAGAATATTAGGAGCCAACAGTAGGGATTTTAGGAGCCATGACTCCCTGGCTCCTGGGATTTGTCAAGTCCAGCATCATATACATTTCACAAAGATTACACTTCTTATGTTTTAAAATTAGACTGTTGTTTACTTCCAATTTAGATATGGCGCGTCATTAAGTAACAAATAATAAGATTGCTGTCAATCACACAGATTGTTTTGCATCTAACTCTTCCCTACTCTATGTTTAGCATTTTTACATACAATATACACATACACACACACACACACACACACACACACACACACGCTTGACAAATTTCTCTAGACTTTAAGAGCCAGACAGACCAATTGATGAGACAGCAGAGTTATTTTTAGAATAACTTCCATAGAGTTCTATGTAAAAAAAAAATCAATAATGTTTGGAAACAGCAGTAGGTTAGTTAGGAGCAATGGCTCCCAATATTTGTCAAGCATATGTGAGTATATATCAGGGCTCGACAAACCCCGGGCACCAGGTCGCCAAACCGACTTGGAAATTAAGCCTGGCGCCCAGGTGCCGTTACCTTCATGGCCCCGCTGCCCGTTGACCCTGCCATTCGTGTGTTTTGGATTTTTGCAGTGCTCCGCCCCCTCGCGTAACGCGTGTGTGAATGCCGGTGTCATCACTTGACAACCCAGCCGAAACAGGAATGAAGATCGGCTGCAGCACGAATGTTCCCTCTTCCAGCTAGTTTACCTCATTGCAGGGGAGGAGGGAACATTCGTGCTGAAGCCGATCTTCATTGCTCTTTCGGCTGAGTGCTGGGTTGTCAAGTGACGACACCCAGCACTCACACAAGTTAAGAAAGGGGAAAAAAAACAAAACCTGTGGATGTGTGAGGTGTATATGTTTATGTGTGAGGTGTATATGTTTATGTGTGTATGTGAAGTGGGTGGGGTGTGTGTGTGTATATGTGAAGAGGTTGGGGGTGTGTGTGGTGTATATGTGTATGTAAAGTGGGGGGGTGTATATGTGAAGTGGGTGGAGGGGGTGTATATGTGAAGTGGGTTGGATGTGTGAGGTGTATATGTGTAAGGTGTATGTGAAGTAGGTGAGTGTGTGTGTGTATATATGTGAAGTGGGGGGGGGGGGCTATATATGTGAAGTGGGTTGGTGTTTGTGTGGTGTATATGTGAAGTGGGTTGGTGTGTGTGTTTATGAATTGCGTGTATGTTTGCCTGATTGTCTGGCTCCTAAAAAAATTTGCTGGCTCCTAGAATCAAATTAAATTTGTCAAGCCCTGGTATATATACATACTTATTCATAAAATCTAGTATAGTAATTAGGTTGACATAATTAAAGATATTTAACACATTAATGCATATTAAACCTGAATTTGTATATTAAACCTGACACAACAGATGTGCAGGCAATGAAGAAAATACTGAACTGAAGGTATTTGTGCTTTTAACACAAATACTGTAAGTAAGCTATTTTCAGGCAAAAATAGTAATGAGATGATGTCCTAAATTTTCATAATTGTGGACACCAATTGGAATGTGTGGCATGATATGCTAATTTTGAACACAATACCAGTGTGTTGCAGAGATTTGCCCACAAACTGCTAAATGGCTTCAGGAACTTCCTCCAAGCAAGGGAAGTGATGTCACTTCATCTCCTGACAATCAAACAGCGGAGTACAGCTTGTGTGAAAAGGGACAGCTTTCAAATCTGTTTTTTTGACATGCTGAAGATATTGGAGGTTGCCTAGTGCTTGATTTATTATAGATTTTTGTTTTATCTTTTTTATTTGGTAAGCCTAACCGGTTGTGGGGGCTATTAAAATTGTATTTCTACTTTTTGGTACTACACTATGGTCCGTCTCTCTTCCTGACCTATAGATCTTGCTCGTTTTTTAACATTACACATTACCATCTGTGGAGAGTGTATTACACAATCTGAGGATATTGGGAATTATAGTCCCTCTACACCCCCTACACTACAGCCAGTATAAGGGCTCTAGTAAATGTGAGTGAATCTCCTTTGGGGGGATATATCCCCACTGCAAATTGTTACAGTGTCACACATTGTAGTATTTTTTGTTGTTTTTTCATTTTATGTATGCACTGTCAAGCCAGCTAAATATTGTCCACCAGTGTGTGAGATAAGTATTTCACTTTATTGCACAACATGTTTTTGTATATTTCACTTTTTATAATGTGTGTGTTTGTGGGGGTCCACATCAGTGTCTGCTGCATATTACCTATTTATAGTCACTTTTTTTTTTCTGTTCCCAATTAGTAGGTTTACATATATATTTTTATATTTATTTTCTGGCGTCCACTTTTTCCCCCTGGTTATCGCTATTATGTATTAGTTCATGGTGCATGGCATGCTTTGTCGGTTTTATTGTTCTGGGATTGTACCATGTGGACTAAGCAAAGCTTTCCTGTATAGGGAACCACAGCTCTTCAAAGTGTCATGAACTGGAAGTGACCCACCCACACCTTTATGCATTACCACATTATTATCATGTGTAATTGTGATTTTTAATGGAAAGCTGAATGTGCTGGTTGTGTGCAAAGTGGCATTTGTATCTTGTGCTGCCACCTTGGAGTTTGACAAGCTTTTAATTTACTCCTACTGCAGAGTACACCTGATTTACTGCCCAGACCTACACCTTATGTCCACTAGGGTGCATTCCATAGGCTATAATGTCTTGCCTAAATTACCCTCCCCCAAACAAAACAAATGATGTTTGAAGTATAGTGAGGTCTCTGAAGGGTGCACTTGAGCAAATCACTGTTTCTTCAGGCGTGTAAAAACAACATCCTAACTCTGCCCAGAAATATGGCTGCTCACATGCTGATTTCTGCATAATGCATGCATGGCTCTTCTTTTACTTCTTGCACTTTACTATATTTACATGTATTACAACAGATAGTTGCTTTTGCAATGTTCCAATGATGACAGTCACATTAAAAATTAATATGCACCACTACTTTGCTATTATGATTTTGTAATACTACCTCTAAAATGTACTTTTCTCATGCTTTGTGCAGAATCTCCATCAAGTCTTGGGAGTTTCTATGGAGATACATGGGAATGCCAAAGGCACATGTATGGCTCTGGACATCCATATTAGATATCTCAATGGAACATGTGTGTGATTTGCAAATGCGTATTAGATTTCCTCCCTGCACATCTCTTTTTAAAGACATGGGGATGCACTGTGCATTATGTTCAGTGGCTTAAGTTCTGTGCAAATATGAGCATTTTCAAAACCAGGCTCGAGCAAACCTATTGTATTAATATATTCATATTTGAGCATACAAAAATATGCTATGCTTAATCCATAATGTTCCACCATGTAATAATAAAAAATGTTGACCTTTCAGCAATTACAAAGTTCACAAAAGATCACAAAAGCACAATTTTAACATTCACATTCCGCTGAATCTTAAGCAGTAACATGGAAACGTAATTAATGAAGAACTACGCAGATTATTCTGGGATAATAAAAAGAGAAGTTGGCAGGAGAATCTTGCAAGGTGCGGTTATTTTTCACATGATATGCAAGTTCGTACACCAATGTGCCTTTATAAATAATGCTCTCATCCTATTACAATTTGTCTTATCACTTATATAGGCTGGTATACTCCAATATATGTCATTTATTTGAAATAAAACCTGGCAGATAAATGAGTTTAATTTCAGTTTGTCTTAACATAGAACATGCTGATTAAATAAAAATTACATCTGAAGCAGACTCATCTCAAACAGCTGTGATCAACTATTCTTAACAGATGACAAGGAAGAAAAAAGAATGAATTAAAAGTAAAACATTCTCAAAAACATCCCCACCAGGGATCACGATATTGAAACACAATTAATTTCCCCTTGTCACTTCCAGGAAGACAAACATCAGGTACAGTATGCTGTCATGCATAAAATAATCAGCAATTTATTTTCAAACAAATTGTATATGCAAGTTAATTTGCACATATATAATCTGCAATTAGTTAACACCAAATTAATGTAGTTGCTGCATAAACACCATTTTGGTGCTGATCTTAAAGCTTCTTTGTTCGACTTTGTGGTATCGGACTATATTCTGTTTAAATGAGAACATTGCTTTGTCTTAGGCATGCCATAGAATTGTGAACACATACATATTCGTTCAATCAGGAGGACCTACTACACCCTGCCTAGACGCCTTCAATTTCTGAACTTAGCAAGAATTACTCACTTGAGAGAACTGTCCTGAGAAAACATGTCCTGAAGATCTGAAAATGTGAGTTGAGGTGAGATGAACACTTTGTCTCTCCTACTTAACTATGTATTGTGCAATGATAAACATGCTGAGTTTGTCCTGCAAGAACAGAGTTGTTGCTTCATAATGCATATAATTGAGAGCTTTTAAGTCGACTCAGGTAGTTTTGATTTTCAACTCCAAAATGGTTCCTCTTAATCGCGGGTGTATTCGGATCACATCTGTGGCATTGGTACCCATATTTCGAGCTACTCAGGTAGCTCCGATGTGCCTCTGATTACATCTGCAATTCAGACATCATAACCAATTCCACACCGATATCGCCTGAAACCGAAATCAGGCGAGATTTCAGGCGAGATCCATCAAAATGAAATGGTAGCTAGCCAACTAAAAACAAAGTCACTTTTATCAAGCATCGTGCATTGCTAAGGTTAGTTCTTAATTGAGCTTTTGATAGGTCACAAATACTTTCCTTGCCGTTGGTTTTTAAACAGACACGCTAGCATCTCCCAGGCAGTAGCTGTCCAAATATACAATGGGGGAGATTTAGGAACAAATGATAACAATAGTCGACATTCCTTCAGTTGTTTGACAGAAAAGTGTCCCGCATAGTTCACGGTATATCCATGACGACCCTTTTATGTAGCTTGAACCCTTCACGTGACACTACTGCAGTCTCATGTCTTTTGTGCCAAATATTCTGGGTAAAAGTGACTGTTCCTTTAAATTAAAATCATTACATTAAATAAGGGATATCAACTTTTTAAAAATAATTTCAGAGAATTCAAAGCAGAGAAATACATAATAATACTAAAGCACAGATTTAAGAATGAGGAAAATTAAATAATAAACTCAGTGATATAACAGACACCAACCCAGGATGCTACTGACAAAGGCAATTTTTACACAGCATTTTCACAATATACATTGGAGGGTATGTATAAATATTTGGGGGCAAAGTTCTAAAAGTGGAGTAGTCACTATGGAAACCAATTTAAAGTTCCTGTGATTTAGATTACTTTTGGAGATATCCAAATTTATAAAAGCTTATTTGTCCATGGGAAATGTGCAATTATCCCACAAGGTAAGGATGGGATACTGGATATCAGCACGTATAACACGGAGGGTGATTATAAAATCACGGATATTACTCTTTTGCTCAGAGCCTTCATAAAAGAGGAATATACTTTTTGCAGTCAAATAGTTCTTAAACAGCTATTAAAAAAAAATGGAAGAAAAACACTATTTTTGGATATAGAACTCCAAAGACCATTATATTCCTTGAAAAGTGCATTTGCTTCCAATCCTGTGGGTACCTAGCTAAACTGAATCAGATTGTAAAAGAATCATGTCAGGAAAGATGCCACGTTTTAAATGATGCCAATGTTTTGGAGAGCCTGGAATGACAGAGCTTAGTGAAGATGTAAATAGATTAGTCCTCATCTACACTATACAGTCCAGGTAATTATGTGGCATTACCTGAAATGTTAAAACAGCTAGTGAGTAAATATTGCTAAATGTGTTATGGTTTAAGTCATTAATGGTAGCATGGTAATACTTGTAATACTAGGGAAGATAGAAGAAAAATCTTTAAATGGCAGACTAGAGTAATGTCTAGGGTTCCTAGAAATAATCAATTGAGCTGCATAAAATGAACACAGCTACTAAAGGAACTGGATGTAGAAATGATTAATAATGAAAATGTCTCCTTGAAAAGCAAACACTGAGCACACAAGGCTCTCCTCCACACAGGCAGATCTGTCCTTGAACGTTCCAAATCAGATCAGCTTGACCATAAAGTATGGTGACGTCTCACATTGTATGCAGAGAAATGCCAGGAGCATTGGCAGCTGAAACCATGTATACACTGAGATCCTCAAATAAACTATATTATCCTTTGTGATCATTTAGGCTTAATGCCATCCTTCTTATTCCTAGTCACTTTCTCCCATGCTTATGTGACTTATTTAGGGAAGGTGTGTTATTTTATTATTGTATGGTTTGATTGTATTTTAGGCATTGCATTTAGTATATTTTGTATATTAAAGTCTTCAGGCCTTTGTAAAAGACACTTTGGGGTTTATGTATAAAATTTCAAGCTCCGTTAAGGTGGGTCTAGTTTCTAATGCTCACATCTCAAAGTTCATATGTAAAATACTTGACTTGCTCCTATTTATTCTACATGTCGGAATAAACTCACAGCATTAAAAGTAGATTGGTCAGTAGCAACGTTAGTATTAAAGTGCCGCTAAACATTCCTTTAACAACACAGTAAAGGAAGAGAGTATATTTAAAAGAAGAAAAACTACCACAACTAGAGGACATAGTCTTAAATTAGAGGGGCAACAATTTAAAAGTAATATCAGGAAGTATTGCTTTACTGAGAGGGTAGTGGATGTATGGAATAGCCTGCCAGCAGAAGTGGTAGAGGTAAACACAGTCAAGGATTTTAAGCATGCGTGGGATAGACACAAGGCTATCCTTGCTATAAGACAGGGAACTGGGGACTAATAAAAGTACTCAAAAAAAAAATTGGGTAGACTAGATGGACTGAATGGTTCTTATCTGCCGACACATTCTATGTTTCTATGTTTCTTTTAATCTTCAGTCAGTGACAAGATCAGCCTGTATGCTTCACAATGAAGTATGGAGGCTTCCGGTCCGAGGATAAAACTGCATGTCTCTTAAAAAGTAAATGTCATTTTATACTCATCCTAGGGCCATTGAGAGCTTCACTTCATCATAATGGCATCACAAGTGAAAAAAGGTGAGCATTCATTACTATGTATCAGGTATTTTTTATACAAAAATCAATAAAGAGCAAAACAAGCAAAAAAGCTGTGAAAACATCCTACATATATTTAACACTGGCAGCGAATGAAACTAAACAGGATGTAATGACTGTATTTGTATATTAGTTTACCAATGATTTTCTACATTTCTTATCTAAACTGCTGCTTTTAATGAATCTCCAGCAGATACAATTATGTCCCCATAAATGTCATAGGAAGGGAAATAACACACTACTGTGAGAAAAGGGCCCTATATATTTCAATATTTAACATTCCTCCATTTTCATACATTTCAGTAACTGAGATACAATAAGATAAATCCAATGTCATGGAGCTTAGACACTATGCTGCTGCAGCTTCAGTATTTTAATTCCAATGATTGTGCTTTTCTGAGTATACAGTGTTATAAATTGTTATCTTTGCTGTGTGCTATTCAGGGACACTTTTGTAACAAGAATATCTGAGCAATATTCAGAATTGGAGGGAGAGATGGATAATGTTATCTGCTACTGCATTTTGTTATAATAATTATTAAGTCACATTATTACAATCTGATTGTGCCAGACACTGAGCCAAAACTGCATACAGGAGCCCAGATCCACCTTTCCTGTGCTATTGTGTGCTTGTTCCTGCAGCTACACACTGATATATTTGGGTATCAATTTACATGCACCATAGCAACACATTTAAATGTCATGTTCTGCAGAGAGTCTGGGCAATCACATTTATAATCTCTTTCTTTATTATGAACTATTACTATTATTATTTAGGATTCATAAATGGTGAATCACAATATTTTTGATTTGTGCTGACCAACAACAATAGAACCTTGCCTATTTGATTTGTTTTACATTATATTTACTGCAGTGGTGAAACTACCGTTGTCGCAGGGGTTGCAGCTGCGACCGGGCCCGTCACTCCAGGGGCCTGGCCGCCCTGCAACCCCTGCGACCAAGTTCCTGCGGCATTGTGGTGGTGATTTCCTGAGGCCCGGTCAGCGCTGTGGCGCTTTAAGAGCACGACATTAGCGCTGGGAGGAAGCCGGCACTTCCTCTACCTCCCAGCTAACGGAGCGCCTGACTCCCATCATCGTAAGGCAGCCACTGGACCCCAGGGAAGTCACCCTCCTGCACCTAAAAGGTAGTAAACAGGAGGGTGACTACATTTTTTAAAAAGTTTGTGTAAGAGAATGTGTGTCTGTGTGTATGCCTGCATGTGGGTCTGTATGTGTATTTCTTTGTATGTGTATCTGAATGTTTGTCATTAAGTGTGTCTGTGTATTTGCATGCATGTTTATATGTGTATTTGTGCATGTGTGTCCGTATGTGTATGTTTGTCTGCATCTGTCAGTGTGAGCCCCTATGTACCTGTATATGTGTCACTGTTTATATCTTCATGAATGGCATTCTGTGTATGTGCATCGGCATGTGCGTCCATATGTGTGTCTGTCTGTATCTGTGTATGGGTATCCACATGTGTATCAGTGTGAGTCTGTGTATCTGTATGTTTGTATCTGTAGAAAGTGTCATTCTTTGTATCCGAATGTGTGTCTGTGTATTAGCATGTGTGTCCGTGTATGTATCTGTATGTGTTATACAAAAGGATGGGCGTGGGAAGATGCAGGGGGGGGGCCCCAGTGCACTTTTCGCACTGGGGCACTGTGGTTTCCAGTTACGCCTCTGATTTACTGTCTGCATATACCTATTGCAGGATTTGAATGTCCAATATTTACTACACATCTACTGTAATTGTAAAGTGTACTCACTGCAAAATGCTATGGTATCACTTAATTTTGTTAGCCAAATTATTATCAAGTTTACTTTCTTTTTTATTTCTAAGCCTACAAAAGGTACAAAAAATGGCCACAGAAATGAAGGTATGTTCAACCACCAACCCACAAATGGTGATATAACCATTCCACAATGCCTTACATACTATCCATTTTGGGATGCTGAAGTTGCTGTATTAGGCCCGGCTCAAACATTTGTTTTAGTTTTCATATTGGTGAATATGGCAGCCATTTTGTTGGAGATGGGAAGAAAGCATAATATAAGTATATTTTTAATTTATGTATTTTCTACCAATTTTATCTGCAAGTATGTATACCTGAAGCTTAACAATTACCCTTCAAAGATATGTCTAGTAGAATTCATATTTTTATACCGTCTTGAAGGTTTCAAATAAATTCTCATACTTTGAGATATTTCTTGCATCCTGACGCATACCTGCCAACAGGCCCCGGATTTTCTGGGAAAGTCCCATATCTTTGGATTCTGTCCCGTAAAATTTCGGGTCTGTCCTGGAATAAATACTGCCTATGCAGAGTGTTTAGCACTGTGCACAGGCAGCATTGTCTGTAAACACAGGCTGTGTTTGTTTTATGGACAGAGAATTGAACTCCATGTATCAGGGGAGTTGGAGTCGAATCTCCACATAATTTTGCGTAACATCATGCAACACTGCCGCTATTTGTCCTGAGAGCCAAGTACAGCAAGTTGGCAAATATGCTACTGTTGATTTATATATATATGTTTGCTTCAGACAGTCCTAGAGAATAATCTGACACAGTGTTTTCTTGGTTTCTTCTTAACGCTGCAGCATGTCTTCATTCATTGGCCTGCTGAGTGCCAGGATGTCATGTGACGACACCCGGCACTCAGACACGCGTTGCGCGAGGGGGCGGAGCTTGCAGTCTGTGCAATCAGCACAGACTTTACCCCCTCGCGCTGCGAAATAATAAAAACAAATCGGATGGCAGCGGCAAGGGGACAGGGAGAGTAACTTCACCCAGGCGCCAGGTCTCATTTCCTGGTCGCCATGGCGACCTGGGGTTTGTCGAGCCCTGCATTAAAGTATAACCACATTATTTACATTTATGCCAGTTATAAGGTAAAAGGACCTAAAAACACATCTACATGGCAGAAACACTAGACCTTCATTGATACAGTGGATGAGATTAATTTGATAGCAATGCTGGAATGTTGCACCAGACGGTCACTAAAACATATTCAGTTGAAAGTTCTATACAGGCATACCCCACATTAACATACATAATGTTAAAAGGACTTCCTTTTTTCACTTATCTTGCACAGTCTATAAATACAGTACAAATGTCTTAATAGACCGGATGGACCTCCCCAGAGTCTGTAGCGGTCGCACAAGGAGAAGCACTGTACTGTACTGTATAGTGTAGCTTCAGTAAAGACGTCACCCCATCATTAAAATAGAAACGTGAAAGTCCATGAACGAAAAGTTTGCCCTGTAACGATGTCCTTACCCGTTAGTGTCCTTAAAGTGAAAGTCCTTTAAATGGGGTATGCTTGTGGTTTAATGTTAGCATTACCAATAACTAGGAACACAAAGTTTAAATTGGAAATTGTGAAATATTTTACCTGAACGAGAAGTTCCAGCTTCCTGTCATCTAGGAGGTGAACTTGACATCGCCGCCCCTCCGTCATCTGTAAAATAGATACGCCAAAATTATTTTTCTTGTTGGGTCTCTAAGACAAATTTAACCACGATTGGCGTCTTTGACAACAAAAGCATCCATAGTTTGTGCACATTGGGATCCTCAATCCTTGTGATTCATAATTTGATTAGTGAATATTTATGTTATATAATAGAGTTTCTTCACTTATTGTAAATAAACATTCAGTTTCTTTTTCAGGATCATTTTAGATATAGTTGGGCTTCAAACAGAGTCCTGTTACTCTATACTGATTAGCATGGTAAAAAAAAAAAAAAATGACAAAAACAAACAAACATCTGTAACAAAATAGAGCACAAAGACTCGTTTGCAGAGATAAGCTGTTATTTTTTTTAAGTGTTTTTAGTTAGGGACTTTGTTCAGGACATCCAGTCTTTCAAACACATGTGTAAATATTTTAGTATTACAGTTTTCACTTCTGATCCATTGAGGACCATAACATGTGGAAATCACAATAACTATGAACAAAATCCCTCTGAAGATTCATACAAATACATAACACAATGAGATGAAAATGGAACATGACGTAATTCTTAAACCTTCTCACAAGTTTTAAACTTGCATAACTCAGAGTTTGAGAGATAGAGGCCAACAAAAACACAAACTAAATTTTCCATATTTTAACAAAAAATATCATATATTTTCCAACACACAGCAGCATATATTTTGGTCGTTTACTTCCATTTAATATAGGTTTAATATTTTACTCATTTGCACATGTAGCCAAAACCGCAAACGTGACTATAATGTGAGCAGGTTGTTTCTAATATACTAGTAAGCACCTATTTGTATCGCGTACACTATTTATGGACTCCCTGGCTCTACTGTCAACATCTCAGCATGTGATAGGTAGAGAATTGCAGTTGCCTGTATCAACCTTTCTGGCATTAAAGAGTTTGGTTTTCTCTGCAATCAATACTTTCCTGCCCATCATAATTTATTATTAGAACTCACATCCAATTTGTGCAGTTACCATCCTTTGCAGTTATTTATGAAACAATCAGTGCTATAGATGCTTGTGTAAAAGCTAAACCAAAACAAAAATTATTTTGAACCCTTATTTTGTAGAAAATAGATCTATATTTGTGTTATTTTGCTATCCGGCCATTATATTTCTCTTAGTGCTCAGCAATATAGAAGTGTTCATAGCTATTTACATCATGTTTGTTATTTAAATTTGTATAGTGCTAGTTACATCCGTATCAAGACAATTTCCCCAACATTACAACTAATAGTCCAGGAAATGTAGCATATTTAGAACAACTAAATCAGCTAAGAGCACATGGGATCCTTATCTAGAACACATCGTTTCAGTCTTTCATTGCACTTAGATTCATTATTATTTGTCTTTTTGCCATTCAGACATAATATTTGAAACCATCTCCCTGAGCAGCACATGAGCTTTGCTATACTTCAGACCATTCAGCAAAACCCAGAAGATTGTAGCAATGTGCTTGGGAATCATCTTACTAATCTATAAAGGATCATATCACTGAAAAGAACTCTGAGCCGGCCAGGAATATGTATTATAGTATAGTATGTATTTTAGTATTTTCTTTGCCGGCAGTTCTCTATCCCCAATTTGTTATATGTATTATACTAGCTTGTAATTTGCTATATGTGCCTACATTTTATGCATGTAAAAAGAAATGTATAAAAAATAGATGAGGACTTCTAGAAGTTTGATATTGTCCCTGAGATTTGTCATTCAGGGAATGCATTGTTTTCTCATTTTGTATGCTAGCTAAAGTAGAAGCCTTTTACTTTTAGCCTGTTGCATTATTAAGCAGTATATTTAGTATAAATCTCAAGTTACAGTAGATTTGGTTGGCTGATACCCAGCAATTTTATCACAGGACTATAAGAAAAAAAAGACTTAATGAGAAACTCCAGACGGCAAACTAACTGGTTCTATGAGTGTTTAATCTGCACATGGTTCATGCACTTAGGCATTCCTATTGTGAATGGTTCCTGCCCTAGCCCTCCCACTTCATTTGATTTTTGGGCAATGGCTGATGCACCAGGTCATCCAATTGATGAGCATGTTCAGTAAAAACTTGAGTCACAATCTAGTAACTGTCTTCCTATTTTTTGACAGCTGTAATTAAAGGGACAGGACAGTTGTGTGGTGATTGACTGATTGGCTTTCATTAGATGCTGCTTGAGCTACTTTTGTCATGGTCGGCTAAACCAATTCCCAGCAGAAAACATGCAAAAGGTATGCATTCAAGTTAAGTATTGCAAAAACTGGAACAGATAAATGCATATTTATATTTCAAATGTCAGTTGTAAAGTGAATTTTATATGGATTTGTTGGTCTGGGTTTTTTTTTTTATAAGTGGTCCTTTAATAGCTACCACAGCCATTGGTTTTAAATGACAACAGTAAATCATCATGGGCTCAACTTGCATTATAATGTCAGAGGCAAAGAAACTAAAAATATCTTTAAAAAAAAATCACTTGTGTCACAAATGGTGTGTGACATTTGTGAAATATCAATCAATAACACAGTCTTGTTCTATCTATTAGTGCACCTAACTGAAGAGACAATACAGGCCAATGTGTGCTGTGTTATGATCTCACCAAGCACAGAAACATCATGAAGTTTGATGACTGTCACTTTCACAGTATCTGTTTTACTTCTACCAATATTCCCAATTAAACACATTCCACAGGGGCAGCAAATTGAGGGGAAAATGTGTTTTTGTTGCTGGTCAAACAGGCTCCAACCTCAGCTGGCATAGAGTCTACCAGTGTGTGAAAGTCCGACATGCTGAATACCTGCTACTTAGGCAGAGTTTGCCTTTATAGTCATAAGGCTAATTATACTGGCATATCAAATCGGCAGTAGAACATGAATGTTGTGGTTTAGCATAAACAACATTTCACAAACCCTTTTTTATCCACTACCTATAGGTTGATTAGAGTTGCAGTCTCCTTTAAGCCAGCATTGAATGTTATCTGAATTTAGGTTACTGGATGAAAGCCTAGTAAAGTGTATTTTATTTCTGTTGACAGCTTTCCACTGGTGAAGCCCAGGGCAGCAGATCTACAATATAGTATTGTGGCAGATTGATTTGGCAATTAATCAGGAACAAACTGTTGCAATCAATGTTACATGATTGTGGGGAGAAACATAAATGAACTAGAATTAGAAAAGACTGTTTACAACAAACTACATGCTGTAGTTCTACATGTTGTTATTGTCTGTATCATAGAGCGGAGTGAATTATTTATAGAGTCAACATGTCCTTGTAGCATGTTGTGCAATGAGAGAGCATACAAATTATTGCTTGTTTTTGAAAGATTTTGCTTTGCTGTTTGAGAGATACCATTGTGACTAAAAATCTTTTCACAGTCAATTCTGTTCTGCAGATTAAAAGCTATATGTTTATATCATAGAATAGTTCTCAATGACAATAACAAACCCATATATGTTTATGTATGTACATATAACCTAAGGACCAACCTAAATTGGCTAAACCTGGGAGTGTGTGCTCAGCCAACCAGTTTGTGTGATTTTTACCTGGGATCAGCAGAAGGGGCTTTTAGCAAAGTTCCCGTGCTCAAGTAATGAGGCAGTCGCTCTGCTGACTGGGCCACTGCTTACCATGGAAGCATGGCAGCTTCCTAACAGAGGATATACTGGCATGTACTGTCAAAAGAGCGTGCCAATTTATCCTCATCCTTGGGACAACTAGATTATCACTTGTGCTTCTTTATTTGCCCATTAACTTTTACAATCACAGCCCAGCCTGGCATACTAAAACAAGCTCCAATGGCTAAATCTAATGACTCAAGAAACCTAAACCCTTGGAATTTAACCAAAGCCTCTGTGTACTCCACCTGGACTATCACGCCTAGAAACTGTGTTAAATCTTAATGAACACAAATATCTTATAACCTCCTTATTTAATATTATTAAGTCCACCATCAGTCACAAATCCAGGAGAACTTATTGAGTTTTCTTTTCCGGAGTATTAATTGGTAACTATATAATACATTCCACAAAGAACCCACCAATATAACCATAATGACACCTTATATAAAATGACATTATGTAAAATGACACACTTGCACAATATTGTTTGTTCAACCACATGTTACTCTTGTAATAACCTCCTGGTAAATACTGGCTTTGATTTAATGTAGCTTTTTCCCCCCACTGTGAGAGACATTGGACTGCTGCATTACACAGTAATTGTGACGCATTGAAAGGCACCGAATGCAGGTCATTGTGACAAACTTCTTACATCCGTGTTCTACGCAAAAGCTATTACCAGATAATCAAATAAACATCTCTAATAATGATCATGGGTCAATAACATTATTTCTTGGGTGATCATTTAGGCCCAGATTTTAGATATGGTCAAGATATTTACACACCTATTTTTCATACTAGTTGTTATTTATGCTAATATTTGCAACAGGTTGTAAAGTAGCAGCATTAATATGCTAAATATTCCTTTAGTTACAAAAATTCAAATAACTACATATTATTACTATAATAAAAATTTGAGGGTGTATTGAATTAAATACTGTAACCCCAATTAAAGTGTTTTAGCATCAACTGAGTAGAGTAAAAAAAAAAGTGCTTTGTTAGCTTGCCAACTTGAACTAACATATCAAATTCAGCAGATCAACTAACTGCAAAAAGCCAAATTATAGAAGAAAAAGTATTGGTAATTCTGGCAATTTGACAAGCGTAGCCAGGCAAACGAAAGGTTCATTGTGTGGAGAGTGGATACTGCTAGCTACCTCTACTGAACAGAGGTAAAAACATAGCTAATTTTGATTGACGAGTTAAATTGAGCTAATTCTACTCATTCTAGTAGAATTCGGCTGACATTAAAAAGTAATTCAATTAAGTACTTGCCCGTAAGATTCCATCTCAAATTGGCAATGGTATATTGCTAAATTGTCTAAATTTGGAGAAGGGAAGTCGGATGCAATCTAAATGATTTGCCAAATTCACATGACAGCTACCAAACCTTTAGTAGAACTAAAAAAGGGAACAAAGCAGTATATTAGTGTAACATTAATTCACTTATAAGTCCTTTTTTTTGCCATGCTAAGCGGGTAGGAATTTGGATAGGTAATAAAATAAGATAATGGAGTTGTGTGTAATATGTCTCATTTCAAAGGAATTCATTATTTAGCAATGTATTGTATACAATAGACCAGTAGTAAATCTCTTAGCTTAGCTTGGTCCACGTGTGTGAGGTAGAGACACAGTTCTATGATATTCTTTGCTGAGCAGAGACAAACTGACAGGATAGTGCTGGGAATGAGTGGATTGTTTGGTCTGGATTTAGAAAGTTAAATTAAAACTGCTGTTCTTTGGATTTTTCAGTATTAGATTGTAGACGCCATTAGCGTGGTATGGCTTATTCAATAGCTAAACTGTTCAGAAAGTGTCTAGTCAGGAATTTATGTGATGCAATAGTGTATGTATAAGCTATTTTTGGACAGATCCCAGCTAAACATTTTCGATTAAAGTAGACATGCATTACAAGCACAAATAAAAATTGAATCCATCATGCTCCTACGCTGCCTACTGCCTCTGTGCTTGAAATGTGTTGTTTTACAACTTGACAAATTAACTATCATAGCCTGGGTTGCTTTTTTCTATAATACAGAGCAGAAAACATAACTATACTGTAATATCAGACAAAGTATGGTTCAATCTCATGAAGGGCCCAATATGTGTACCACACTCTTATTTTACAAGGGACACTTTTACTTTTTTTAATTTTGTATTGTTGATTTCAGATCTGTCTTTTGTTTTTCTTATGTGACTATATTTAATAAAATATTTAACTAAACAAGTGTGACTGGGCTCCGCCATTTTGAGAAATATAGTGTTTTTGGGTGCCACCCCCAAGAGACTTTACAGCACAAATTTCTCACTTTGGGGCTTGGGACACAGAATGCAGTCTATTAGTCAGAATTCTGATCTGACTGGCTGGAAGATTTTAGAGGATGTTGCATCATAGGAATTATTCACAAAATGGAGCCAGGTGATAAACACCTAATTTTATTTTCCCTTTTTATATGCAATGTTTTCAAGCATACAACAACAACAACAAAAAAACAGTAGCATATGATTTATATATGTGTTTGTTTTAAATGACCAGGTGACCTAGTTACATCTTATGTAAGTTGTAGTGTCCCTTTAATTGGACCCATCAGCAAATCAAATACATTTTTAGAGAATCTTAAAATGTTCATATGAAAAATAAAAATAAAAAAACTACAATTAAAAAACACTAACCCCTTTGCAAAGTCATTTCAATCATAATTTTAACCCATGGAGCTCATTGCTATGGGAATTAAAAGAGGATGTAATGCTAACATTTAAAAACATAAATAAAGAATAAATAGGCTGAGTTTCCTAGATTATTTACTTTTGAAATAATCTTTAGGTCATGTTTTGTATAAAAGCAATTACTGATTAAGTAGGGAAGAAACCAAAGCATCCTCTAGCATCTGGTTGTGGGTGCGGTCTGTGGAGGTAATCCTTTTTTAGGTTCATCAGAGAATAGCCAGTTCACTCTCTATCAGTAAGGACATCCCTGTTTGACTGGCAGGCCACAAGCTTTCCTCTGCTAAGCTAAACATAGCTTCCAAACAAACCATTTGGAAAAATAATTTAATAAGCAACATTCAGCAGAACAGCGAAAATCTGTCCAATGTTTTAATATTTTAGCAAAACTTCCTCTTTAAGGCATAAAATGTAACGCTCCTGCTATTTCCTGTCCTAATTCTGAGGACACAATTTATAAGTATAAATATGTGGTTAAGATATTATCAACTAAAGAACTAGATAAAAAGTCAACACCAGACTAGCAGGTTTTATGTCCTACTGAGCTACCCAAGCATATGTTGAGCTTTGAAAGTAAATATATTAAAGTATGTCTTATCTATAATGATTGTATATGATAATGCGTGCATAATAACGGACACTTTCCATTTACATCACTAGAGACCAAAGTGCCTTCAATAAGTGGAATTCCAAAAAGTATTCCACCAGCACATAGAAATTCCCTCCAAATCTGAAAACCCTAAACTTAAATAACCAAACACAATAATCTTGTTCACCACCATGCAACTGAGTTTTAAAAAGGGTATAAAGGCCTCTCTATCAGCTCAAATTCTGTTTCATCCGGTGTACCACGTTAAAAAGTCAGATTTAAGCAAAGACTGACATGTACAAACCCTAATCTTGTTGCAATAATACATTCAGCATTTTTGTTGCTCATATTATAACAAAACATTTAGCATATTCCATTGTATTGCTGGTAAGCTGGAGTTTTGCACCCAGGGTTTTAGACACATGATTTTGCAATCAACAGATTTGTAGGTGGGAAGTAATGACAAAAATCTCTTTTAGTCTTTGCATCTAGCCTTATATGAAGTGCTGTCAATACAAACATTGTTAACATCTTATAAAACCTATATTCAGTGTTCATTATCAGATAAAGCGCACAGTTATTATTAATGCACATGATCAGCATGGTTATAAGTGTGTAATGCACACAATCCCTGTTCTAATAAACCATTCTTTTTCACTAAACTGCCTGTTGATATCTTACCTCATGGTTTTGTTATAAAGAGAATTATACACAAGAGATGGACAAGCCAAAACTGCGCAAATCCCCAGTTAAAAGTCCCTATTTCAATACAAGACTAGGAAAGACAAACATTTACCGAAACAAAGTTGAATCCAAAATCTTCCAATGTAGGGAAATTAATCAGCTTGGCTATTTGCAAAAGGCAATTCAGTTGTCAACTTGGCAAGCTTCATAAGTACCAATAACAAATACGTGGATACCCAATTCATTTGCCACAACCAAAATGAGCCACTATCCAAAAATACAGCGTGGAGAGGCTGCATTCTTATCAAGGTTTATACTTGGGTATAAATACCTTTTACACCCAAATGTCAATCCTTTATTGAATCTATGAAGCTGTGCTCATATATTGTGAAGGCAGAAATACTTGATGATCACCAAGACTCTACTTAAACTCTGGTAATTATTTCACATCTTCAGGAGAATAAAAGGCATCAAAAAGTTTCTGCCATACCGTGACCATATCTTTGCATGCTTTAAAAATATACTCTAAAAACTGTACCAAAGATTATTAAATTCCTATCTAAATACTGTTTACTATCATACAATGGTAATACAATCATACAATGGTAATACGTCCACAAGGTTACAATACATATTGCAGCAGCCAGATACATAATAATATATACACACAGTTAAAGTATATATATATATATATATATATATATATATATATATATATATACACACACACACACACTTTAACTGTGTGTATATATTATTATGTATCTGGCTGCTGCAATATGTATTGTAACCTTGTGGACGTATTACCATTGTATGATTCTTAAGGAGTATGAAAACGTGGTATGTGTTTTGGTACATTTACCTAGTATTCTAAATTCAGACTCCCTCTACCACTATGATTTCCAAATGTTTCAAAATACATAATGTGAAACACTTTGTTTTGTGAAAGTGCTATTAAATATTTTAGCACAGGTTCATCAAGACCCAAAACAACCATTGTATATTGTCCATGTAAAATGAAAGCTGCTAGGTGTAACAGCTACAAATCCTGTGATCAATAATAGACAACTAGAACACACATCCCCAGTGCAGAGGTGACTAATTTATTGCCTTCATTAACGTCTGCCATGACCATTTCAGGTGGCACCTGATAATATGTAAATATTATGGATACACAAGTGGAAATTTGGGCTAATGGATTTCATGACTACTATCTGTATATTAAAAGGCAGAAGATAAGGAAGTGGGCTGCAACATCTCAAAGAGATTTGTCAACCTTTTATTAAGAGAGTTTAAATGTATTTACAAAAGTATCCTGACTACACCAAATGCATCAGGTGTTCACTCCAAAACTTTTTTCTAAAGCTAAGTTTGCAGTGCTGTCTCTGTTGTATATACATTCTTAAATGTTTATAAGAAGTTGTCTCATCAACTGCAGCCCAATTTTACATCTTCTTGGTAATAGTTTAGTGGAGCTCTCGCAGACACTGTATTGGTGAATTATACTGGTATTCTTTTATTCAGTTAAAGTACCAGGGATTAAGCCAGCAGGACTCTTTTCTTGTTGTATATTAAAGTGTGCTATTTCCTCGCCATGATAGTTTGAAGAAATAGAAATAGCTGCCATTATGACCAATCAATAATGTGACACACATATAGAATGACACTAGAGAATATGTCTTGTGCTTCTTTGGGGTCAACAACATAAGTCTCCCACAATTGCTCATACGATGACATATAGTATTTCAGAATATGGCATCTACAATTGGCACCATTTACTTCTTAATTAAAGCAACAGCACATATTGAAATACATTAACATATAAAACAGCAAACGTTGTTCTACGTTCTGAATAATATTTAGTACAAACTGAATGCTACCATTTGTTATCCCTGAAGACATCGCATCCTGGGGTTCCTTGAGGATAACAACAGGCAGGTGGAGTATATAGTAAGGTAGGAGTGAAGAGCCTCCCACTGGAGCTACAAGGGAATTAAAGAGCCATAACACATTAGCTGTGGACTTGTTCTGGAAGTCTCAACTCAGGTGTTTAATGGCTCCTTACAAGACTATATATTAGACTATCTAGTAGGGTGGACATACATCACGGGGCTTCTGAACAGCACAGGTTTGCATTTTTAAATACAAATAGATTTGATTTTGTTTAAATTGAACGATCTGCAGTGAGTGCATGCTATTTTCCAATGTAAGAACTAATGAAGGGAATCAGTGCAACAGTGACCTTGCTGTCTAGTCACAGCAGTTGAAGTAGAACACAAATAATTCAGGAAAAGTATTTGCGCAGTACATGCATATAGCTCAATGACACAGAAAGGTATGATATGCAAATGAAATATCACTTCTCAAATGCAGTAACTAGCTAACTCATTAATATCTGGGAGAAAATTCTAGCCCATCATACAACATCCTTTTTTGCAGTCTAAAAAAGCTTGACCCCTAAACCTTAAGAGCATCCACTGGCATCACTGCAGTGAATTGAAGGCCCACCTGGCATAGATAGTGTTAAAATCCTTACAGGATGTGTTTCCGAAATGTGATACATAAAATGCTTTCCAACAATTTTTTCTTTATGTCCCCATCCCCCTCTCAGCCAAAAAACCCAGATTTGTCTGTTTTTACTACCAAGGGAGCAGCATTATAATGGGCATGTCTCACATTTCCTAGCTGCATGGTTGTCTGGGTAGCCTGCCTGCATCATTTGAGGATGTGTATCACTAAGTCTGCACAAGCTATTTATAGAGCAATACAAATGTCTACTAACACTAAACACTGGAAAAAGAAAAATCCGATTATTTCACTCTTTTTTTTTTTGAGCAAACATAAAATACTGACATTTATCTGCAGCACACACTCCCTCCTTCACACATTAAACATGGATCTTTCTACTGCACCACACAGCAAATGAATAACATCCTCTCTCCAATTGATATCAGTCTCAGAGAAGCCATCTCCCTGACTACCCATGTCATCACAGCCATTTCTGGTATACATCCTCACACTAAAAGATTTAACCCTTTCACTAAAAGTCTTACATATGAAATAAACCTACTAACATACAATTAATACATTGTGGGCTTTTGTCCCTCCAATTACAGGGAATAATAATTCTTTTAAAGATCCCAATGTTTTCCCATCCTATAAATGAGTGCTCTGCTACCTGCTGTATAATAAAATAGACAATCACCCATATGGTGATGTGCTTGCTGTTCAATTACAATTAGGAAAGTTCCCTCCGATCCCCCATGACACATAAATTGTCAGACACACATTACCTTCCCTTCACAACGACAGGTTCACAGGATCTTCTAATGTTAAGCAGGTTGTCCAGAAAACAAGCATTACATTAAATCCTGGTTAAACAGGCTCCTGGCCTTTACAAGCAGCATCCATTTCCATTCCCAAGACCTCCTCTGTAACGTTGCTGAAACAGACACAGCCCTAATGCTGACTTCTCCCTATCAGTGTGTGTCTGTGTCGCTCTCTCTCTCCACTGAGCTACCACATCCCATCTCCCTGCTAACAGTCTCTCACATAGTCACTGGCTGCAATCCAGGGTGCACCATACAAATGTGCATCTTTGAAGAATAAAAAAATAGTAGCGGTCTCTCCACACTACAAGGAGCTTTCACACACACACACACACACAGTGAGAGCATGCCACTGGGAAAGGAGGTGGAGGGGGATGAGAAAGCAGCTTCAGTTCAATTGCCTTTTCCTTGGTTTTTCCTGCTGGTGCATTTTTTTTAATGACTCACGTGCAGACAAAAACACACTTTAAATGAAAAGAGGCTGGCTTGTGCTGGGGGGAAGGGTACGTGAGAATAAAAGACTGCAGACACTACTGATGCTGGGGAAAGTAGAAGTGCAATGTACTCCATATAACACAGCAGGCTGAGGCCCTGTACTAACACAAACTGCATAGCAACATCTGGGCTGTAAAAGCAACATGACTGCATAGCCTGTATTCGTACGGATATTTTACCACAGGTGAACTCCTTCCAGTTTTGAAGAGGTTAAGCATGGCAGAGCTGATCCAGGTCCTATGTCACTATACATACATGTTACCATTCTTGTGTCTCTGTCATTGCAAATTCTGTTTATACCATAACATAGAACATTAGCTACTACCTATGCATTACACCAGAATTCATTTATAAATCTCAAAAAGTCTGAGTATACAATTAGCCAAGTTGGAAACATTCTCGAATTCAGATGTACTTCAAAGTCTGGTACTTTGGCCTCAAGTTTGAAATTCCATTGTCATTTCCCTGCAATTCCCTTTTTCAGGAATACAGCCCTCTATAAAAAAGGGGAAACATATATAAGATGTGGCCTTCTGTCTGGCCACATTCAAACATTCAATTGTTTTGTACAATGTTTCTTATAATGATAAAAACTGAAAAACCACTCAGGATCTAAACTAACAAACGTTCATTAACCCTTTGCAATACAATGCTGTGGCTTTTAAAGTGTTAAACGTTTGAATTACAAATATTTTTCGTTACATATGCTTCATTTACTCTATTGTTATTTTCAATATTTATTGGAAAAGTTACCAAATTCAGCTTCAGGTAGATATAAACATTTTTACCTACATATTTGTTGCCACACATATACCAACCCCAACCAGTGACATTCACATTCCCCAATGTCTAACATGTGTACTTTATGCTAAGCATTATGGGATGCCAAAGTCAACATTTAAAGGGACAAAAATGCATCTTCCAAATGTTAATGCATATTTATGTGCTTTTAAAGTACTTTAAAGCACATTTTACATTTTGAATTTCTTAAAATATAAAATACATACAGCTATATGAAATTGTGAAATAACAGCAGTTTGTAAGAAACCAGGACTACCCACACTAGCTGAGTAAAAGTAATTTCAGTCTCCACATTATGTGGAGAATTTTAATTGCTCCATGTTGATGGCCCTAATGATGCAAAAGTTGTATTTCTGCGATAAAAGATACATTTATGGTAAAACCATTTACATTGTTTTCCTTTTACAAGCAACTGTGCCAAATGCTATAGGCTGAATGATATTTACAGACATGTTAAATATCCATGGGTGCTGAATCCATTTTGCAGAACATCAGTTTTACAAGCCCACTATGAACAGGAACATTATTATTCCTTCGAATTTACAGTGTGCATCTATGTCTCTTTTTTACAAGAGTAAAAAGTCTGAAAGATATGGGCTTTGATTTCACAAATATGAAAGAACCTTATGTATATTTTTTATTTGGATCCCACAGTTTCATTGGCAGTTCCCTGGTGGCCATTTCAGTCTATTATAGTTCTTTTTCTGGGCTTTGTATTAATTGGATGTGACAGGAACATGCAGAACAGAGGGGTTTTAGCGAGTGGGTGGTATAGTTTTATCAGAAGCAAATAAAGAAAATAATTCACTACTTGCTATGTCAATTAATAGCTTTGCTCTGACATCCAGTAGCTAGAAACTAGTAACACTACACATTTGTTTCTTTTTGCAGTGTTAATGATGGATATCAAGCATACTTTGTAATGATGTTTGGGGGACTAATAATCTAGATAGGGGGATTGGAAAGGCAGTTGATGTATGATATGGGGGATTTTGTTTTCTTTTGTATTGTTTTCTAAACAATATTTAAGCATGTTTTATCTTGCAACTGCAACAGTTATACATTTAATTTAATCAAAACTATTCCATAGTATTACGTTAAACAGCATTTCAATTATTTTCATTTCCCATTTACTTTCATAAAACAAAAATCCAGACAAATGTAACAGATTGTATTTTTGTATGGATTTTGCTGTTATACACTTTAAATGACACAGGACTGTTGAATATAAGGACACTACAAGAAAAAAAATGATAATAAAACTATCATTCAAAAGAGTGACATGAGTAAAAGGTAACAAATGATGTCATAGATAATATTATTGTTTCAAGGAGACAATATGGATGTACAGAGAGGTCAACTGCTGGCAAACCACACAGGAAAAAAACAATAAATGGCCTACCTGAGGCATATGGAGCTCCCACAACAGGAAATGATTTGCCAACATTTAGTTATCCTGCAAATATATAGGTGGCTATGTATAAGGGTAATTTCTGGGGCAATTTCCATTGGTTTCCATGGTCACTGGACTTTTCCAACTCTGCCCCACAACTGACCTTTATACATAACCCACATTTATAATATATTATTACACCACATCTGCTGTAACACTATCATTCTATATCCCCACACATATTTTTGCTCACATATCGCTGTTACCATATGATCAGATTGCCTGCTATTGTACATTTCAGATATACAGGCTGTATTACATATGTTTTTTTCACTAGGTGGCCCCGAGTGCAAACTGCAAAGTGTGTTGCAGAGAGAGAACAAGGCAAATTTCCATTACAGGGAAGTACAAGATTTTGGTATATATTTTTTTAAATATAATTTTTTTATTGCAAGGTGTAAAGAAATCATTCACAAATGGCTTATCACACAAAAATATAAAGGGTTGAGAGAATGATAACAACCAATGTATGGCAAAATTACTAAGAGTTTTCTGATTTTATTTACATGATATACTATTGTAATTTACATTGTCAAAATAAACGAGGTCCAGTCCTGAATGTACGGTCCTGGTTTACCACCTTATGAATTAACAACAATATTTCATATTGATGTATCAGATATAAATATAAAACCGAAACTGGTAAGTCGCACACAGTTAGAGAAAGTACTTACTTGCGCCTCATCTAATTAAAAATTTACACTAGAAAGTTAACATCACTTTTTAGTGGGCCATTAGGGATAATATATACAAAATATCACACAAATAAGCAGGTGGTAAGAGTGAAAAGTTCGATTTGAACAGATTAATGGTATATTTGACAGTGTATAAACTTATTTCTAACTGAATTACTTATGGCACGGTCGACTACAGAAAACTAGTGCATTAGTATAACAATAATCAGACTAATAACCATGTAGCATCAGTTCAAAAAGTTAGAATGAAAAAGAGATCGATACGAAGATGCAGGAAGAAAAAGAGGGGGAAGGGAATAAGAAAACAGTCTAGAGTAAAGGAGGAAGGCGAGAGGTAGATGTGTAAAAATAAAGCTAAGAAGCACCATAGGCAACTCAAGGGTGGGACTGCCGGCCAATGCAAGAGAGCGAAGCCGGAAAAAAAATGGGCTACAGGTCACATTTTGTGGCCTGGAAGAACCACCACTCCCAACTTGGATGGCTGAATTGCCCTGGGGGGTCAATAGAAAAAACTTCGGATAGCAAAAATGGATTTGCTTGCAGAGTTAAAAATCAGAAAGTTCTCAGGAGAGAAAAAAACAATGTTTATTGATCCAAAAGTTCCACTTAAGGTTCTTCTGCCTGCATAGCCATATCAGCAATCTGCATCTCCACAGGGGGAATGCCAAGGCTCAGTAGGAAAGCATCTGCCTCTGTTTTTCCGTGATAGTGAGTAGTTTATTATCCTTGGTTACAGTCAGAGAGGAAGGTGAGCTCCACCTGTATTTGATTTGAAGACGTCTCAGATGTGTGGTTAATGGAGACATAGACCTTCTCCATATAACCACTTCAGGCAGAAGTTCCTCAAATAGTTGCATAGAGTTTGTCCGCGATACTACGAAGTTTGAGTAAGAGATCATGGGGTGCTTGGTGAGGGGCTCTTTTAGCCTTCCGAACTCTATGGCAGTCCACTATGACATGTTCACCCACCTCCAAATCTGGGCGAAGATGTTTACGTAAGCCGAGCATAAAAGCTCGGAGTGCGGTGGACCCAACAACCTACGGCGTCCGACGTGTTCGCAGGTTCAATTGTCTGGCTTTAACTTTCTTATTCACATATGGGTTAATAAATGCTGTATTTTACATGACCATTCCAGTGGTCACATAACCGCTAATGATAACTCTGAAACAATATTGCTGAGGTTCCAACCCAAGAGCGTCATCTCAAGTTTATTAATACACACCATAAACTTAAAGTTACCATTTTCCGAGATCTGTCACCCTGAGAGACAGCGGATCATTGTATCCAAAGATTCTCAACCACAAGGTATAACTGATTACTATCAAAATACTAGCCATTTTAACCTCGTCTTGGGAGGCTGTTCACCTTTATTGCTCCACCTAAATCAGCGTCGAACTAATTAAATGGTCTACACGCCCTAAGTGGAACGATGCCCTTTTTACCACTCTTCTGAACTGGCTTCAAAAATACTCTTTTGTACACTATTTACCTCTGAAGAAGCCGCTTTTTAAGGTCTCATTTTTATTATACCACTTTTGATGCAGACGCAATTTCTAAACATAGAGGCTAGATTGTCTCAATGATATTGTTGTCATCGCAAAGTGTATCATGTATTTAGGATATATGTTATAATTATTTGTTTTTATCATTGTGCCAACATTGTTATCATATGTGTCATTATTATTATTGACACTTAATTATCTGCTGGAATTGTCATTTATAGAGTTTCTGCCATTATTTGATTAGACCCATTTATTCTACCACTCCCACCATTATTATTTTTATTCTGTGTTGAGGAACCACACTTTGGTGCTTTTTGGTAGCTGATCTACTTTGGATTAGTCTTGGTGCCTTGTGCACCCAACTGTGATTTGTAAGTTTCAATACATGTCTCTATTGCATATGTTCTATATCTAATACTGATCAGTATTTGTTATTTTGTCTTGAAAACTGTATTTTCCTTGTCCTCTGCATGTGACATTGTATACTACTTTATTTATTATGTGCGTTAACTTTCTGCACCGAACACTTAGTTCCTCATAAAAGTCTAGAGTGAATATAGGAACTTAATATGCAAAAAGGGGAACAGAGATTTTTTTTTTTAACTTTTTATTAATATATACACTTATTATATCAAATAAAGTCTATCAAATGGCAGTTTTAATTAAATATTGTTTATTTTTTATTTTTTACATGGGCTGGATAACCATTAGCCCAGGGGTGAGCAAGGCCACATGATGTTTTATATTTGCATTTATAGTGAAGAACAGCTTGTTAGCTATACAAACATGTTTGGTTATTTAGCAGTAATACAGGTGTAGTCTAAAAACTGTTTAGATCAATTTAATTGAAACATAACAACACAATTTTAGGGCTAACAACAATATGGATAGTTCAGTAGGCCACATGTTGGACACCCCTGCATTAGGCAGATAGGCTTGACACTTGTCTAAAGTGTGTAGATTGACAGTTTTGTAGGAGCACTGTAGGACATAAACAACATAGCTCGCTTGGTTAGCTCTCAGCCTAGGCCTACATTGAGGCCATGGATTCTGTGCAAACACTGTACAACAGGATATCTGCATTGCATTGCACTGGAGCTTTAGTTGAAGGGGACTGGTGTAGCATGGGTAACCTGTATGAATGTGGGAATGGAGCTCTTCTAGAGGGTAAGAATCATAAATTAGGACAGAGAGTAGGGATGGTCATTGTTAAAGGGAAGCATGGAATACAAAAATAGGCAGAAAAAGGTACTCAAGTAGTAAAAGTATATTTATGCATAATATTGGGCACTTCAAAAACATTCACCTTCACAATCTTTGGTGTGGTTGGGTTCTGTGTGTCTGTAGTCTCTAGGTATCGGTGGTCTGTTGGGAAGTATAATTTTTGTATTTTCCATAAAAATTCTGCACCATTACTCTGTATATTGTATTATATAGAAGGAAGATCTCCGATTTCACAGACACAGAGAGGATACTGTCCAATATACTAAATAGATAAAAGCTTGTTTAGCAGATACACATTCTGTACAGCAGCAGAACTGACTATGTTTTGACAAAATGATGATATAGTTTTCAAATTCTTCTTCTTGATAAGTATAGTGTTCAATGAAATGCATACTACAAGATAATGATCCAATATGGCTGATTTTGAATAACTTCATCAGAAATAGCAGCATAGAAAATGGTCTGAAGCACTATATTATTAAGAAGCCGATGAAACAAGAGGAATAAATCCAAAATCAATGTATTGAAAGAATGAGATAAAAAATATTGCATACATTCCCCAGTGCTACATAGTGGACATTATAAGGTATTCTTACCTATGTCCATTCACAATAATAAAAAATCCTTATATTAAACGTGTTTTTCATTTGAGTGTAGTGGAGGGGACTGATCTATTTCTCTCTCAAGGCAATAACACCGTTTGTGTCCTGCATCAATGTGGTATAATTACCTTGAAAAAATGTTCAATGTCTCCTGTGTCCTTTTTTATTTTTTTCTGACCACCGTTGTAATCTCCATTGCAAATCATATCAAAATATAGGAGAAATTGAAGCAAATATTTTGCTCTTTAGTTGTATTTTGTTTGTACAATGACATCTAAATTCTGCTATCAGTTTTATAGCCTAGATTACTGGTTGTATTACACTTGTAAATCAATGATTTACACTAAAAATAATACATGGTTTGATTCTGATTTTCAGCAATATCAGCTTTAAAGGTACATTAAACATTGTTTAACCCTTGCTTCCTTGATGGAAGCAAGGGTTAAACAAAACATGTCCCGGTACAATTAAGTAAACCCAACGTGTATCTTAATAGATAAACGTGGGTTTACTAACTGCTGTGTCTCACATGCGAGACACAGCAATTCCTGGTTGTTGCGTGCTGACAGACCTAGTTAAGGTCCCCCCTGCTGATCCCAATCAAAAACGAGGGTCTCTCTCTGCCTATGGAAGCATGGCAGCTGTCGGTCAGAGGATAAAGTTGAGGAACAAAAAAGAATTGTAAAATGTAATGTAACCACAGATAATGGACAAAAAAAAACAAAAACAATTACAGTAAAACAGTAATTGTAGCAGTGGATTTTTATGGTTTATTGTGGATTGGTGATGGATCAACTCCCATTGATTGATGGGTTAAGTCACTCCTTGGTACTGTAGTTTCAATTAATATGTATTGCGCTGCTGCCCTCTCTGGCTCTCAAACAGTTAAAATAATTGTTATTTGTACCTATTACTGCAGCATAGTTTCACTATTCACATAGACTGGCCTTCCCCTGCTAGGTTCACTGAACTATATACCTTTAAAGGATGTTAGGTAGTTCAGACCCCTTTCCAATACACAATGGCACACGGCAGGGTTGCCCCCCTGCTCCCTTGCTGTATGCAATGGCCATGAAACCTCTTGCCGTACTAGTTAGGAAGAACTTAAGAATAAAGGGTATTGAGATGGGTTCTCAGTCTCATGCTATTACACTCTATGCTGATGACGTTCTACTGTCCCTCGCCACCCCAACGGAATCAATCCCTGCTCTGATGAAAGAGATACACCTATTTGGCCACTATTCAAACTATAAAATAAACATATCCAAGACCCAGATTATACCATTATATTTAGATAGAGTACAACTAGATATGCTTGAAATTATGGGACACAGAAAGGACTCTCCCGATAGTATTGACTACAAATAGTGAACCTGAACTACCATAAAAAACAATTAAGAACAATGCTCTCATGATGGAAAGGCCTCGAGCTATCCTGGATGGGTAGGATAGTTATTTTGAAATCCTATGTGGTACCGATATTTTTGTATCTTCTCAGGGCCATACCACTAAAAGTCCCACGAACCTTCCTTAGGGACCTGGAACTCCTATTCGCCTCATATGTATGGGCGGATGGAAGACCCAGTATATCAAGACAAATCCTTACGAGAGATAGAGAAGGGAGGTCTGGGCTATCCGGACCCATTACAACTATATGATATTGCTCAACTGACCAATATAATATCTTGGAAAACTAACAAACTTAAGAACCCACCATGGTTAACCATCGAGAGGCATAGAACCAAACAACTAGACCAGTTTCTACTCCTATGGGTGACCCACAAACAACTGTGTAAAAAGAAACCTTTGGGCCAAATAGTCGGTAATCTCACCTCATCCCTTCATGCAATGAGAAGAAGGTTTAACCTTCGGATCTCTCTATCCATGGCATCCCCAATTGAGACCATACAATGATATTTAGATAATATAGATCTGAACATTTGGATACATAAAGGGATAAAAACCCTGGGAGACTTGTACCTGGATAATAACAAACTCATTTTTCAACTTGCAGAGAATTTACACCTTATCGGATTTGGAGTCATTTAACTATACCAGAGTCAGACATTTTTTACTCTCAAACCCTCCAGCAGAACCTGATCATTGGGACGAGTTCTTTAGCTCCACAACCTCTAAGAATCTTTTCTCTAAAATAAAAAAAATTACTACCAGACCATCTAACTGACGAGAAAGTAAAACCAATAAAGCTATGGGAAAGAGATCTAGAAATCAGCTACCCTAACCAATCTTGGTCCTCGGCATGGCGGATTACTAGAAAAGAAGTTCACTGTGTTAAACTGCAGGAACAATACTGTAAACTTCTTTATCGATGGTATATGGTCCCTGTTCGTTTGGCAAAATATAATGCTAATGGCGATAATATCTGTTGGCGCTGTCACTTAGAGAATGTTTCACAAATACATGTATGGTGGCATGTACACTCCTATCCCCAATTAAAAAACGAATGACGGATATTATACAAACAATAGACGTCCCAAATCTTCTTGTTCCATGTTGGGTTTACTGATTTAAAAATCCAACAAAAATATTTATTGATAAACATATTTCTGGCAACTAAGCTATGTATAGCAAGGGCATGGAACAGTACAACTATCCCTACTTGGGAGAAATTTGTGCCCAGATACAATTACAGGCAAGCGCCGAGAGGGTTTTCTATGGATCAAATAAGGTCCTATGGGAAGAGGTCTGGTCTAATTGGGAACTGAAATGCAGGAGAGGAGACTTGTAGCCCATGTGCGCTGAGATTTGGACATTGCCCCCCCCCCCAAACCCCACTGGGAACTGTGACTATCCGTTTGTCTCTTTATACCAAAAAGTAAATCTATGCACTTTATGAAACCGAGATCGGTCTATCGAGACTTTTATCTTGCTTAATATCTCTTGAACTGTATGTGTTGTACTGTGTGTCTCTATGTTGTTAATATTCTTGATATATTTAATAAAAAACTATAAATTAAAAAAAAAAAAAAAGGATGTTAGGCCAACTTCCTCTGTCTGTCTGTCTTGCCTTTCTGCCTCTAATGAAAAGCATCCTAACTAAACCTTGCTCATTGCTGACATCTGTCCATGAAAAGTCAAACTGTCATTCTGTGATCTCTAAAACTTGGTGTTAAATTTCAGAACTGCTAATGCAGGGATTACATCCAAATGCACATCACTGATTAGACAAGGCTTTTATTACTGCCTCTAAATTGGCAACTTTTTCACCACACACTGCTCAAAAAAATGTAGTTGTAGCGAATAATACAATTAACCAAATTATTATTATTAGGCACACTGCATAAATTAAGCGACAAATGTGTGCATATGGCGTCTCCTAATAATGTCTTCTCCTCTGGTTTGATAATACAGTGGAAGTACTTTCAATGAAATGTGTTATTTGCATATCAATCTTCAAGGTGATGTCATAAACAAGATCATTTATGCACTGGTTTGCAATGCTGCTAATACAATGTATACATTTTTGGTCATTTTCTAATCTCTGACTTCCTAGTATAAGCAATGTTTAGGTGACTCAGTCCCTTTAACCCTTTGAAGTTTGTCTACAGTTTGCAGTTTGTATAAAGAGCACTCTGAGCGAATACTTCTTTAAATTGAATGTCAGTGCAAATAATTATATAATAACATTGAGTTGTCTGGAACACTTTGGTATTTAGGTGGGTCTATTTTGAACTTTAAACATAAAAAAAAAAAAAAAAAAGCCAAAGTGTTGTTGATTGGTGTGAAAGGTAATCCTTCTGGATCACTGGGATGGCTGAGCCAGCTGGCCTTTGTCATGAAGAGCAATACAGGCTCATCCGTTACAGAACAAAGACACTACAACAATGAGGACATGGAAGAGCTCTATACTCACGGCTGTATAAATACACATTCTCTGGTATAAAAAAGACCATACAATGAGCAGTATGCAGCAATAAGAACACTTGCTGTGCTGTGAAACTTTAAACTACTGTTTTAGTAGTTCTATAAACAAAAATAAAAAAAACACAATTTTTATGCATTAAAAATCCCTAATAAACTCTACATATGTTATTTTGATCCTTTCCATTTACCTTTAGCTTGGAGATTTATTTTTAATTTTCCTCCTCTCCAAGGTACTATAGGACCATGTAGTATTCAAATACAATAATGTGCCTGAGATATAATAGTTTTATCAGGTTTCCAAACTGCAAATCAACCATTTCGCTTTAAACGCCCACATTCCAGTTTCAGGCCACTGCCTACAGGCACTACCTTAATATACAATACTATGTGTGGGCAGCCACAATTAACTTATTGGGGAAGACAGAGCACTCTCCAATGTAAACATATGTCTCTTTACACAGAACCTGCCATATAGCACTCAATCAAAGTCCTGCCAATCACTCAGGAAGAACACCCTTTATGATGTGTGTTACAAGGTGTAGAAAAAAAAAAAATATTACAGTAAAAAACACATGGATAGACTTACATGACAATTTGTCAACGTGAGTGTAATTTATACTACAATGAATTCACGAAAATAGTAAATAGCAGTATACCCCGAAATTATCAAAAAGTATAAGTCATCACAGTCCATAAACATGTAGATCTATTTGTATCACATTCTGTTAGCAAATCAATTGTGTACTGCAACACTTGACCACCATACATTAAGTTGTATAGTTATCATCAGGCCTGAATGTATCATTAATGATATCACCCTTCCTTCTGCAAGTTCAGTATCAACATTACGCACTTGTAAAAATATATATTTACTATTACAAATGACAACCACAATAAGAGGATTAATAGCTAATGTGAAATAGTAGGGGTTACAGGATATCTTGCCTCATATTACAATATATTGTTCCAGTAAAGTGTATGATTATGTCCAATGTAGTAGAAAAGGCAATGTTTAAGTTAGACTGTTTCCATCATGCAATTTATGATTTGTTTTTAGATTAATCACTATATCTTTAAGATAGTAAGCCATTTTGGGCATGGTCCTCAACACCATTTCTATGTCTAATTTATTACATCCTTTATTATTTGTATATTTTGTTCATATCATCATACTGTGAAATAATGTGCACTGTGGAGTAAGATGCCGCTTTATAAATGATATCAATATGCCTTTTGTATCCAGTTGAAAGAAGTATCATTTTAATGTTTAATGCACTTCCTACTGATGTTTAGTTTGTTGATTAAATAGCAAATGGCTCATGCAGTTTTGTTATTGAACATGTAAATAGCGCTTGCTTTGTTCAGTGTTGCTGCCATGTACTGTGGTACTTTTTCAAGGAGAAAGTCTGTTCACTGTAATATAATGCCACTGATGGGCTATGACCTCACTTGGAGCTACTCACTAAAATCAGGTGCAGGAGTTGAAACGAACATTTCATTTAACCGACAATTGTATTGTGCACAAACAAACCAGTTTCTCCTGCTAGAAGAGTTCAATTAGCCCTCCATATTGCATAGTTAACTAAAGAAATGTTCATCTCAACTCACTTGCCTCTCACTTTTAGTGAACAGAGCTTACTCTTCTAGAGCAGTTATTATTTTATTATATTTTAGTTTCTCCGTAGGAATTTGTTTTGGGTAGTGTAGCTGTCTTCAATTCCTTATTTTGTCCTCCTTTCTATTTTTTTTTTTTTTCATTTGTCTTTAACACTGGTAGTGGTTTGAGACTTGGAAGCTACACAAACCTTAGACAAAATAACAAACAAACAAAAGTTTAGGTTTACAGACAATAGGGGTTACTTTTAAAGGTCAACTGTGGGGCAGAGTTCTAAAATTTGGAGCACTCAGTAAGAACATCCCATTGGTTTCCATGGTGATTGCTTCACTTTGAGAACATTTCCCCAGAATCTATCTTTATAAATAATGTTTCCTCGAAGATAGCTGTCAATTTGGACATATTTAGAAAATCACTTTTGTGAATTCAAGAAGCAGTAAATGTGCCATGAAACAGCATTTACAAATCTTTTTCTACCATCCAGATCTTTGCCTAGTTTTTGACAACTGCCTGATTTGTGTATGTAGTTTTACTTGTTATTTTCTAAGCTTTAGGTCCAGCCTTAGGCTTCCTGACCCTCTGTGCAATTACTGAAACGTTTCTCTCATTCTAACAGCTCAGAACAATGATTGCACTTGCCACAAAAAATTACAAGGTGACTGGTGAAACCATCTGCTGGAAAAGAACAAGAAAGCTACTGAAGGTGGAAAGATTATTATTTTGATACTAACATAATGAGATTAAGATGACAGATGGACACTCCAGAAGATGGAAAACTAAAACATTACCTGAACTGATCTTTTAAAGAAACGACAATGTCATGCAGTGAGGGCGGGGGGGATCACCACCTTGGAAAATACGGCTAAAGTTGTACACATAGAGTGTTCTGTAGAACATGGCCTACAGCTCTGATGTGTGTAGTGGTTGGAGATTGTAAGGTGTGATTGGAATAGGTCAGACAACGTCATCAACACTACTAAGAAAGAACAGACAGCTGAGACAGATAGAAAATGGAAAAGTTGAGGTGTTCATTAAAAGTCATAAGGACACAGATCCATCAGATTAGTGAGTGCAGTGTGTCCTTATAATAGTAATAATTGATTTAATAAAATAAAGATGTACATAGATAATGTAATACATTTAACATAATTATAAAGTATATGTTATTAAAAAATAACTGTGTAAAAAATGCGAGCCCTAATCACAGCTCTTATAAAATACTACTACTTCTGATTGCCCAGGAACTGGTATTCATTAATTTATTAATATGTTTATATATCTAGGTCGGTTACATTTGGACCCCTTGGATATTTACACCAGTACCCAAACTCTGAGCTTTGTTATAGTATACTTTATACTTCATGCACTGCATGTCATTATAATAGATTATAGTAGTAGTTAGTACTTTCTAGGCAATCATCTCAACGTTATGCCTATATACATGCATATGAATGTTAATGATACAATCAAAATAATGGTATCTAGAAAGACATTTTTATCCTGAAAAAGAAAAAAATATAAATTTGTGGGTACAGTAAATGATAGAGAAAATTACAGCTAAACACAAACACTGCAGAAATGTTAAACATTGTCCAATACGACCACAAGTCCAGTCAGAAAGGGGTTAAATTAAGATAATTAAAAGAAAACTTCATATTTATAGGGCTAATGAGATCAGTTAATCATTATCAATTGGTTTTATTAACATTTCTCTTTGAAGGTAGCTGGTGGATGGCTAATAAGTGTTTTAAATTTGTCAATCATCTGCACCCTTATTTGTGAGCAATTCACTGTTGTATAGCATCTATGTTTAAGCCCAAGTGATGAAACGCGTGAGATGCCAGTCCGGAGCACAACTGTCACTCAGAGGCACAATGTATCTCGTGTATTTCGCGGGTTTGTGTGCTGCGAACAGCCAGCACACAAACCCCTGGAAATACACGAGATACATCTTAGGGGCCAACGGCAGCTGCGAGTTCAGCAAGAGAATCACTCACTCTGTTGCCAATTCGACCAGCACTAAAAGTATACGAATTTTCGTATACTTTCATGCTGGTCGAATTGGCAACAGAGTGAGTGACTGTGGCTGAATTTTCAGCTGCCGTCTGTCTCCTGGATTTATTTCCAGGGTTTGTGTGCTCTCTGTTTGGAGCACACAAACTCCGGAAATAGACAGCGGGCATGGAGCATAGGCGCCTAGTGAGATGTGTTTCCACATGCTGCTGTGCTTTTACTATGTTTCAATAAATAGTTAAATTTATACTTTCATCATGGATCAACCTCAATTTATTTGGTGAATTGTAGTTTTTGGATGATATTTTTCACTGTATATCATGTGGGCGGTGAGGAATACCACTTTCAACAGCACTCCAGGTGACCAATTCTAATGGCTTCTCTACGCGTCAAGTTAAATCAGTTGGGCTGCACCTTGCTGTCAGATGGGCTGAATGTTGGATGCCACTGATATATAAATACATATATTATCTTCCTATAGACAATAATGTTATGTACAGTTTCCCTCAATTATGATACATCTGTACAGCATCAGCTCACATTTCACATTCTTTTTCTTGAAACAATATATTATACTCAAACGTCTACTTATATTTAAAAAATAATAATGACAATGATAAAAAACATTTGTAATAAAAAAACCCTACAAATTATTTTTCATGCACAGCATGAGCAGCATATTAACCTTTGGATTAATGCACTATAACAAGAGTGTAACTTCTTACTGTTTGTCCCTTTTCATTTGGAAATATTTCTATATAACAAATCACCATCCATTGGCTTGGATTAGGACCATTTATGGCTGTACATTGTCCCCGAAGACATCCGAAAAATGTGGAGTATCTTCAGATGCTAGTACTAATTCTGTTATTTATGGAAAAAGAAATATTTCCCTCTTATGGAAAGGTCTTTCACACTGTGATTAAGTTACAGAATGCAAACAAGCATTCGAGGAAGATAAGTATAGGCCATTTTGTTCCAAAGCAGTTCAGGCCTTGACATAATATTGGAAATATGTACTAATACAAACAGTGTTTTTTTAATCTCTACTTAATTATTCCAGTGTGTGGTTTCTGTCATTTTATTAGCATTTATGTTCACATGTTCTTATGAGAACTGGACTTTCTTCTCTCCAGTATACGCCTAGTGTCACATGTAGAGAAGCCTTAAATAGCTGCCTTCCAGTCATTTTTGATTTGGTGCTAGACTGGCATTTTCATATTAATGTAATATACACAAAATGTTAATCTATTGAATGCTAACTTGTGTTTGATTAACACAGCTGCAATGCACTCAGCTCTATTTAACATCGTATCTGTATGACAACAACAAATTGCAGTAAGCCAGTCAATTTAGCCAACATAAGATGTTAATATATAATTTAATCGATTATAATTTTAGCATACAATAAATAGATTTTTAAATATACCCTAATACTAATGTAACATATAAAGAACTGAATAATTTATTTTTTAATCAATTAAAGGACTTCTTGAGGATCATTCTCTTGAATGGATGTTCTATCAAGACAATCAACTGGGGGATTACCACAGTTCCTTCAAGTGTAAAGCTTGATTGGTTCATTATGCCCACCCTAATTAATGTATAATTCACTACTCAGTAATTCCTGCACTTCATTACTGAGTGTAATACAGCTGCTCATTTCTCAAAGTCTTATTGTACCAAGCAACTGAGAATCAATAGTGTACCAGTAACGGAAAACATATGTAAAATGTGCATATTACACAATATATTAGATACCACCCGCTATTAAAAATCATTACTAATTCAAGTTAGAACACACCAAGCAATTCTGTAGTACTGTATAGTACACAGGGAACAAAAATAAATAATTGGTGACTTGATAAGTTTTGACACACCATGGAAAAACATCAAGTTTGTGGTAATGAGATTATAGTAATGTAATTGCACAGCTGTACCGTATGTTCTCCTATATTTGTGGTGACCCAATAAACCCACATGACTGTTATAGTATGTTCATTTATCTATATAGGGTTAGCGGTTTCAACAGTGCTGTATAAAAAAGAAATATCAAAATGGAGAGGAATACAAAGATGCTGAGGTAACTGTGGCATAATGGAGTATGTAAACACAAAGGAAGTAGATGCCATGGTGATGCTTACACTCTATTTTCATATAAGACATGTACATTCAATGGTGAGTGAATTGAAATAGGGTAAAGCCAAGTAACTATTCAGTGGGGGACACGGTATGTGTAATATTAAATTAATATTATTTAATTTATTTTTTAATATATAACTTAAATATGGATCTTTCCAAGCAGTTGCCTACATTCACTTGTGAAGAGGAAGTATGATTGGATTGCATGCATATAACCAGGAATAGTAGGGTATATAGAGCTTCTGGGACAGCTCAGTGTTTCTACTAAAAATTACTGGCAATACTATAACCTCCATAGATTTTGGCATCAAGGGAATTTGTTTACAGGCCTGCCGGTAAAATACTGGCAGGGTGGTAACCCTAGGCCAGCTGGCAGCTTGGCACTAGAAGCAACGGCATTCTCTGCATGCCACATAGGTACCAACAGGATACCACATCATTAGACTGACAGGTATAGATACACATTCACCCAAGAGGGAGAGAAAAACGGACACATCAGCTATTCACTGTAAAATGGATATATGTGAAAGGTGTTAAAGTGAATGCACTGCCTGGGGCTGCTACTTTGGTTTCATGATAATTGCTTTTCCATATTGGAACTTCTCTTACCAGTGTTTGATATTTAATATTTTTAATACATTACAAGTGACTCTATTTAGTATTTATTTATTTAAATTTATTTAAATTATGTACAGTAAATTTATCCACGAAGACCAGACATATAGAATATTATACATTTTAAAGTGTTCTAGATAGGGGTGAGCTCATACAGAAATTTACTAGCATTGAAGGACTTCAAAATACAAAGCCTCTGGTATTATGAACTTGTTTTTGTTTGTGCCGCTCTTAAAGGGATATGCCCACCAAAAAATGAAAAGGTTTTTTTTTTTATTTTGCATTGTGGATTTCAGATATGTCTTGTTTTTATTATATGAGTTTATTTAATAAAATATTTTACTAAGCAAGTATGACTGGGCATCTCCACTTTGTGAAATATAGTGTTTTTGGGACACTTGCTGGAAGGTTTTGGAGAATTTTGCATCATGGGTAAAATTCCCAAAATGGATGCATGAAATAGTCACCTAATTTTATTTTTACTTTTAAATGCAATTAATTCCAAAATAGAAAAAAAACAAACAGTGGCATATGTCTTTTATATGTGTTTTTTTAAATGCATAGGTAGACTAATTACATCTTATGTAAATGGTAATGTCCCTTTAAACATAAGGCAATTCTTCCTCCTTTTTTGAATATGGCATATGTCTTCTAAAGTAACATGAATGTGAGGCTTCTTTTCTTTCCAATCATCAAGAACTCATTTTTGCAAATTTTAGTGGTACTTTAAAGTTTATTGAAATCCTGTGATCAGTAGTAACATTTCATATTTAGCATGTGGTCTTAATTTTCATTAGACAATTGCCTGTCCGCTTGGAATCTTCCACAGAGATTCTTTACTGTCTGCAATTGGTCCTCAACTGTTCCAAATCACGCTGGAAGGTCCTGTCTGTGTTTTATGCAGCCCTAGAGTTCATGTTTTCAAGACTATAATTTTTAGCCATACTGCAATGGAGAAAAGAAAGAATAAATGTATTTTTAAAATAATCTTCCATTACACCCAGTGCATTTCTATATTTAGTTCACTCATAAAAGCAGGGCATTGCTACAGTGGAAAATGACAGGAAGGTTCCAACTTCACATTTAAGCCAGTCTGAATTTATTTAGATTAGTCACTTTGGCTTCCACATTTTAAGCCTAATTTGGTATGAATAGAACCATCCAGAAAGAAAAGGGAGGGTCATCATATTTGCATGAGTCCCCATACAGAAGAATACTATATATGTGGAAATTTAGTAAACATATAGTATATCCAATCTAACAAATAATAATACACCAGCAGTCAAACCATAGTTCTTATTTATCTTTAACATTTTCTGAGGAAGTCTGAATAGGTAGGATAATAGCATTAACATGTGAGGTAAACATTAAGGATGGTTGGGCATAAGGGATTAAATATCTGAGCAGGCATCTTCAGGACCAGACATAGGTAAAGTAAATGTATAAGCACACCAGCGCCTATGTCAAGGTCCATAGAATAACATTAAATTGTCCCTCACAAAGTACAGTAAATGTCCACCGCAAACAATGCTGATGCCTACCCAATGCTCAGGAGCCGCTATTAACTTATGGCATATGTGAGTTTTGGTAACATCTCGTGCCCCTTGCCATTATGTAGATAAGATTCTTGCCATTTCTATGGATCATGTTGGCTCCTGGATGTATAGACCTGCAGCTGAAGTTGCCTTATTTTCTCCAGAGAAAGGATAATCCCTCCTAGTCCTTGTAGCCCTAGACTGACACCATGTACAGGTCTTCAGGTCACCGTAGGTGTAGAGGATTTATTAGGATAAGATGGAGTTCAGCCCAATTATCCTGGTGACGTTGACAATTGCACTCTATGTTTATCATGATGATTAATAAACCGAATGAATGTTTAAGTTATTTAGAAAATTGGGCAGACAAATGGTTCTTATCTGCCAACACATTCTATGCTTTATGTTTCTAAGAGAGCTTCTGGCACATGTCATCCTTTCCACCTTTTACAGAGGTACACACCCCTTATCCCAAATATATTAGCAATATTTGTACCCCTCCAAAATGTTAAGCACTCTTGGCCTGGGTCTCTGGTGGTCCAGTGCAAACTGCATTCCTTCTGTGTAGACTCTTCCTCCTCTGTATCCACTTGATCCCTCAGTGAGTAAAAAGAGCCAGAATGTCACGTGGCATTCAGCACGGTGAGTGTTAGAGAGCCCAAAGCAAGAGGACACTGCAGGAATAATCTGTGCCAGGACTGGAAAGCACAGACCCTGGGCTCTCTTGCTATTAGTAGCAAAACAGCCCAGCATTATAAAAAAAAAAACAAATCCCCTTGACTTCATCAAAGTGTGTGGTGTACCAAGGGCCATATCCTTACCCCCAAGATTGAGCAGTCCTGTAGGAGATATCTTGGAAAAACGGCTATGACAGCTAGCAGAGAAGAAATCCAAACAAGATCACATGTACACACTGCAACATATGTAATGGTACAAGTGTGCTAACACTCACGAATGCTGTCCTAATGGGTACCACAGGTAGGAATTATTTTAGTATGGATAGCCCTAAATAATTATAATAACTAATCTATTATATGCCATTGGAACATCTTTAGGAACCATTATATTTTAAACACATGTGGGCAACTTGAGCCACCTACTATATTTGTGGGTCCTGAACAGTATCATAAGACTCAGGGTAATAATAGAGCATCTCTCACCAATTAATCATGCTTATTTGCCACAAAGAGTGCCAGGAAATACTGTAGATGCAGGTGATAAGTTAAAGTGACATTATTCACAGCAATATTATGGGAAGCTTCCATTACTGTACTGACAGCAAGCGCATCTTAATTGTATAATTTAACCCTTTGGCTAACATTAATCAATAAACCTAACAAAATAATTTGGGACTATGAAAAAAAACAAAGCAGTTAAGTGAATAAATAATGCACGTATAATATTTGTAAAATGCTTCACTAACTTCATAGACATTCCTTTGATTTCTACGTCTTATTTTGGGTAGAAATCTAAGAGATTTCTAGGGAGTAAGAGAAGCATTTTACATATATTATACGTATATTATTTGTTCACTTCCACAGCGGCATTAACCATGCAGTCAATATGCAAATTTCCAAGGCAACAATTTATGCAAACAGACGAAAACTCTAATTAAATAGATATGGAAAATAATGAACTTCCAAAATGTACATCAATTTTCAAATATTGCAAAACACATGAAATACACAATTGAGATTAATATGTTGTCGTACAATTTCACATTACCATTGCAATGATTTAGAATGCTTCACTTGATTCCAATAGATTACACAAGAAAAATCAGCTATAACAAATGCATTTCTTTAAAAGGCTCATATCAAATCCATCTCACTCAGGCTTAGCATATCTTATATATATATCTATATACAGTGTCATACACAAAAACTAATAGGCACAATAATAGTATAAATACAAATAATATATTGCCTCTATAATTACACAGTCTGTTTTCTACCAATAGGCAATACTTAGTGACATATATACAAATATGTATATATCACTATGAATTTAGGTATTAATACACTTAATCATAATTATCATTAATATCATAGTATTTAAGACCCACAAGGCTGAGCTACACCTTTCTGGTACGTGAAGTGTTAATAAAGGTTCCCACCTGATAAACTGCTCTGGAAATGCACCATGGTTTCAGCACTAGCTGTAGGACTCGTAGGTTTCCATGCCGACAGGTACGTAGCGCCCGTGAGGTCAGGTTCCAAACGAGGCTGTCCCAGGTAAACATTAAATCCTCAAAGCTTAAAAGGACAGCAGCCATGCTGACCACATTAAAATGAACGGATAGGGTTCAATGCAGGTAAATGGAATGCAAGCTCTTTTGATCCACTGAGTTCAAAGTACCACGTGAAATTTAATACACAAGAAAAATACTGCAGCCAAACTTTTCTTTTCCTTTCATTTCACAGAATGTGTCCCGAGGGGAATCTTTGTGTGTTAAACAAGAAACAAACTATTTTCATACCCACTGTTCCCTAGACAATGGATAAGACATCCCTCTGTGATGTGATGATCATTTCTCATGGAGAGCCCGGCTTCCATTCTGTGACTTCTCAGCTGTCTGCAGTGGAACTAAGAAATATACTTACATCCAAAGTCATCACTTCATGCTGCTGGGATTCAGTCCAGGGAAAGGAAATGTTGTTTTGTTGCCAACATTCCTGGGACGGTCCACATTTCTCTTTAACCATTTCAAACTTAAACAACGCAGTACAAAGTGTCCTATTGCCACCTACCCAAACTGAACAGAAAAGCAATTTGGGCACTAATGTACCACTAAAAGGATGAACCGAAAAAATAATTACAAAAGTTACAGTCTCGCCATCAACTTGCTGTTTTTGTAGAGTACAGCTTTAATTAACACAGTGGTTCTCCAAGCCAAACTACTGTGTGGTTCAAGTCAAACGCACAGAAGTGCAGGTGTATATCTGTTTATAAAAGTATTGATGCACATGCTTAGCTATTAGGAGAGCATTACAATGTGTGCTGCTAGTGGACAAAAAAGAGGACCCATAACTACATAAGAACAAACACATTATCCAACTGAACGAGATGAGATAATGTGTTGTGTCTTCAATGTTGTAACAAAAATAGGAAACAAATGTGCATAAAACGACCATGTTTTTGTCTTGCATCCAGAATATAGGAGGTACAATAGCAACAATAAAGTTTTTGCATTCCTCCTCATACATTTCATCTCATACTTACATACTTTTTCTCAATTACCGTATTTGCTCGATTATAAGACGAGGTTTTTTTCAGAGCAAATGCTCTGAAAAATCCCCCTCGTCTTATAATCTGACCTCAAATTGAGGTCAGATTATAAAACATGGATCCAGGTCCCCAGCAGAGCTGCAGGGGACCTGGATCCCCCTCTCTAGCAGCAGGGGATGTCTGCGCAACGAGCGCAGACTCCCCTGCTTCCGCCCGGCACGACCGCCGGGGCTTCTGTGAAGAAGCCGGGTACTTCCGCTTTCGTCACAGAAGTCCCGGCGAGCGTGCCGGGCGGCAGCAGGGGAGGTCTGCGCTCATCGCGCAGACTTCCTCTGCTGCCCCACTAGCCACCAGGGTAAATCGGGCAGCTGGGGGTTGTCTGCACGATACGTGCAGACATCCTCCATGCTGCCCGACACGGCAGACTATTATGAATGACAGCTGTCCGTCATAATAGACTGCCGTGTCGGGCAGCATGGAGGATGTCTGCAAGTATCGTGCAGATATCCCCCGGCTACCCCCACTACCCACCAGGGATTGAAGTACAGGTAAGGGGGGGGGGGGGGAACAGAGAGACAGGGGGAGGGAGGGAGGGGGGCAACACAGAGACAGGGGGAGGGAGGGGGGCAACAGAGAGACAGGGGGAGGGAGGGAGGGGGGCAGAGAGACAGGGGGAGGGAGGGAGGGGGGCAGAGAGACAGGGGGAGGGAGGGTGGGGGGCAGAGAGACAGGGGGAGGGGGCAGAGAGACAGGGGGGACAGAGCAGGAAGGGGGGGAGAGACAGAGGAAGGGGGGCAGAGAGAAACATGTGGGGGGAAGAGACAGGTGATGGGGGAGTGGGGAGTGAGACAAAGCTGGGGGCAAGGGAAAGAGAGAGGCAGCATTGGCACATAAAAATAAATAAACACAAGAAATGCATTTTTTTAAATAAAATATTTTATTAAAAAAGCAATTTACATGTGAATATATACAAGTTTAACTTTTTTCCTATAGGGTAGTCTTATATTCAAGCTTTTAGTATTTTTCCTAAAGGAATATCCAAAGTTTGGGGGGTCGTAATGTAAGACACAATTTTCGTCTAGGAAGCCGAGATTTTCGTCTCTGCTTCTGAGATTTGTCTTCCGGCAGCCAACTTTCAGCTGACAAAAGGAGGGAGGAATTTCGGCACTGGAGGACTTGCAACTCTCTTCCAGGTAAGTATACCTCCTAAAACCATTTTTTCTAAAATGCACCCCTAAAAAAGGGGTGTGTCTTAGAATCGATGGCGTCTTATACTTGAAGAAATACGGTATATTGAATTAGGATATTCATTACATAACTGGAAAAAGATTTTTTATAATTGTTTTTATTTTTTTATATCCAGGATACGAAATTACATCTTGACAACCCATGCTGAAAATACATTGACGTTTCATGGAGTATAAAATATACTCAATGTATAAAAATTCTGCATTAGGTATGGCATTTCTTAGAATCTCCCTGACCTTCCGATAGAAAACAATCCTAGAATCACTGGGTTTTCCCATGTTTATTCCTCAGACTAGTCCAAACAATAGCTGGTGTGATCAGCAGTTCAATCAGAAAAAGTGTAACAAGATAGACAAAGGTTATACTACTTTAGCCACAAAGTTTGTTATCTTATGACCAGATGAAAGCTGAATAGAATTTCTTTCAGTCGCATGGATGTTGTGCATATGGCTAAAATATTTACTTAGGCTCTTTCTAATTTATCCTAGCCCACAATGAAAATATTATTGCTTTCAAAGTACTTTAGCTGAACAATCTGCATCATATTTAAGACTGAATGTATTTGCACAAGAGTGGCAATACAGGTTTTTACATCCAAATAGTAATGTTTAAATTAAATATTATTTTATAAATCTGAAAAAAAAAGTCTGAGAATTACAATTTTCATTTATATTCATTTGAAAAAAGTGTACGTTGAAAATACGTAGAGAGATATTTTTGAAAAGACTTGATCATTAGTGAAACCCCTTGAAAGGCATGAATGGTGAGCTAGACAAACATGAAAGGTTCAGTTTATTGTCCAAACAGATATAGTCAAAGTCAAAATATTACACAATTATCTTAACTAATGATAGTAAATATGTTTGTAGTAATGATAAAGAATTAAATAATTGCTTTGGTTTATATCTAGAAAAAAAGCTAAAATATCTATAGCATAATCCCATTGCTCCCACTTTTAGATACTATGGCTAGTATTTAATAAGCAGATATAAGTAGAAAAGATTCCTCTCCATTGAAAACACTTTTAAGCTGGTGAAAATTCATCGTAAAACATCACAGGATCAGATGCCAATCTCCAACTTTCCACAACATACCAATTTCTCTGATTAATTATAAGCGGTAACATGCTGTCTGACAATCTGAGATGCTTTCCTTGGTAGTCAGAAATGAAAGACATCTTTACTGAATTATAAAGAAAGCTGGTTTATAAATGTGTTTGTTAAAGAGTTCCTTCTAATCAATTGAAAGGATTTACAGAAATGGCCATCTTGGAATATTCATGTATATACAGTTTTGATTTTTTTTTTTGGCCTGACAAGGGGCAAACTAATTGAAGACTGGAGCTCGTATAACCTTATGCGTTTTATGTTTTCATCCAGTTCATTAGCAAGCACATCCTGTGTCTGGCACACACATGCTGAAAGAGGGTCTGTTCATTTGTATGACTCTCCTTTACTTGTTGCTCCTTTTAGGAGCCAAAGCTAAATTTTAAATAGATAACAGATTTTAGGAACCTTGCACTGCATATAGTATCTAAGGAGAGGATTAGATTAAAGCAGGCAGTTTGTTGCAATATGAAACACTAGTTGCTTTTGGGTCTGTGAGTGAGAGACCTAAGCATGGTAAAGCTCTTTGCAATGCACTGTTTATCTATCTGGAAGTCTGCTTGTTAAGTAATGACAAGCACTAGGCCCAAACAGCTAAGCTGTAGGTAATTATATATGTATATACGCCTGCCAAAAACAGGTCACAAAAGCACAAACCATGAAATGTTTCTAAAACAAATCAGACATTCTCAAAAGATGCATTCAAATAAGGACACATAAAGCCAATGCACACAGGGTTGCCACCTTTTCTTCAGAAAAATACCGACCTTGCTACTGTCTCCATAGACTTAACATTTGCCTGATGACAATTTTTTTTACCAGCCTGTCAGTAAAATACCATCTGGGTGGCAACCCTACACACAGTCCATGGGCCCAGAATAAGCAGGCCTAAATTTACATCTTGGACATTGAAACAAATACCAGAAGTTTCACTGCACACCTCAAAAAGTAAAAACGTAAGCTTTATACTTAGTAAGGCTAAGTGGGGTTTACACCATGGACAAATCTGTCACAACTAAAGTTTAGCATCAACAAATTGTCTTACAGGGCATCCATCTGTTCTAAATGAGTGCTTGGTAAAGCTTATGGGAGTGCATGAAGATGGTTATCTTCCCTTTCTGTTTTGACCTTTTAAGTTACACGTAGGATGAATTTTAATAGTTCTTGCAAGAGAAGTGGTTGAGTCAATTAAAACCTATTTCCATTTTTTAACACTGAATCATTAAGTATACTTTTATTTCTAAATTAGGATTACTGAACTAAAAAAACCAGATCTGGTATGTTGTTTAATGTGGCACATACACAGTTCTAAAACAGACAGGCCCTAATTATAGGTGTGTGTTTGTTTTAGTGACTTTTGGGAAATAAGTTATTGCTTTGTTGCTTATGGCAAAGTCTAAGGTTATATTCAACTAAATTGTACAGCTGTATCTCTTGGTACACTGGGAATATTTTTTAATAAATATCTTCAAAAGAGACCTATATTTCATAAACCCCAACCACACAGGAAAAATGACTACATCTTCAGCTTGGTATCTTTAATGATACAAACATTTGGAAATATTCCCCATGTTATGTATTGAAGTCCTTTCCCAGCCTGGGAAAGTTCAAGACTGGAGCTGACCCCTTTGATTAATCTCTCAAGCAACAGGCAAAGCAGCCACTTTTAGAAACATTCCCAAAGATCTTGAGAGTCATTGTCAGGCTGACCCCATGGTCATAAAGCTGTTCAGTTAATAATGATCCAGCTTTGCTCTCTCCATCCTTTACCCAGGCAACAGAACAAAAAAAAGTAATTAGGAAAAGTGTCTTCCTTAAAGCTGAAACTAGAAATATATCACACATATTAAAATCTAAATTAAAGTCTTAAAATAGAGATGTGTACAAATATATATTTACAGAAAGACAGCGAGCTATAGTTTATTATGTGTTTAAATAAGCATTTCCATGTGTAAATCTGTATGTTTATATATTTAATCAATTACTGATATTTTATATAGAACATTATTTGACTCAGTTGCTAAGTCTGTACTAAGACCTCAGAAGGCCTTAGTACTAGTATTCCTGTTACACTATTGGCTAAGATACATATATAGATTTTACTTACAAATGAGGCAACTGAACTTCATCTCTTCAACATCACCGGCAAGCAAGCATTTTATACAAGATGAAACATATTGGTCACTTATATGTCTGGCAATGTTAATTGTTTAATTATATTTTAATTAGAGAAATTACAGAGCCCCTTGAGATTCATTAGCTTTCATTGAAAACCAAGTGTCATAGTAGTGTCTGCTAATTGGAAACCTGGGTATTTTTAATTTTTTTATTTTTCTTGGTCGCAAATAAGTCAGTACCAATTTCTCCTCTGAATAATATCCAATAACTAGCCGCACAGTGAGGAGACACAAATGGTCTAAACAGCTGTGGATAAGCAACTGTATTATGTATTCTATGTAAGGTTTGTACAGTTGAAAAGGACAATGCAGGTTTAGTTTTCAATCTATGTACTCTTGCAGCATGCATTTATCTCTTTATCTTCATTTCTTTAGATAAAAATAAAGAAATATGTGTAGAGGGATCTTTGTAGTAAATTGGAAAAAATAACGGAGAAATTAATTTAATTGCCTGACTATTCACAATGGTTGTGCATTTTTGGAAGGCTGGGGGGGGGATCTACATTTGTACTTCATTTCAAGAACAATGTCTACTTTTGTTTCCTCAGAGAGCATTCTGGTGTTTTGAGCACTATCCCAAAAGAACAATCTGGTGCCATCTCAGATTAGGGAATGTGACCCACAATGCAGTTAGCAGTTGTTTCCTTATTCCATTGCAAGCTCATTTAAAACATATTATGTATTGGTGCAGCAGCACCACTACAGAGGGGCAGTGATAGAGGTATAAAAAAGAAGTTGACATGAGGGTCTGTTGGTATAGTTACATCAGTCACCTCAGTATAGTTATTGTATGACATGTATTTGAATACTGACTTAAACATTACTTATAAAGTATAATATATATTTTAATGAAGTATTAAAATGTAATGAATTATGTGGCTGCAACAAGGAAGATGTGGGATTTAAGCAACTTAACTGTGGTATATTTGTTGGTGTGGGACATTGCAGGCTAAACATCTCAGAAGCAGCTTTTCAAGCATTACATTGACTTTAGAGTGTACCATAAATAAAAAACAAACAAACATCCAGTCATCTACAGTTCTTTTGGTGGAAACAGGTCAGAATAGAATGGGTAGACCATTTTTAACTGAGAGCAAGGCCTATTTAGCTATTTATAGTCTCCAGGCTTAATTCCAATAAAGAAAACTTGGATGTGTGGCCTTAAACTCTGTGGGAACTAAGTGTCAGCATTGACCAAACTCCCTGAAGAATGTCTCCAAGTATACTGTTGAATCCATGGCACAAGGAGCACAGGCTGCTCTGGACACAGAAGCTGTGAATTCCCACCAGATCATGTATACAACAATTGAGAAGAAACTTGAACACTGTGAACATGATGAGCTGTGTCCATTGGGTGTTACCATCAGCCTCTGGATTAGAAAGCAGTGTTAATGTGGGGATACAGTGGGGCCTTAGCACTCACCTGCTTTTTTCACAACTATCTTTAACTCTTTCAGTGGAGGAGACTGAGTAGGGATACTTTTTGATCCTATGTTACTTCATTTAGCCTTACATTCACTCTCCTATGAATAATAATGTGGTGGTCACCAGAAAACAATTCTGGCCATGTTACCACTGCTTAGCACATCTGTCTACAATATGTTGCACGGTTCATTTGGCAGAGTAGGGTTAAGACTGGTTTTAGCATTGGACATGTCTTAATAAATTAGACCCCAAATCTCAGCAATTTCTGCTAATTTGCCAATATAGAGCACTGAATGCAGGGTGTCCTACAACTAGTTGGTTCAGGTGTAACACCAGTGTATACAATGCAGTACTAACAGCTAGGTAGCACCTGTTAAGTAAGCAGCAACATGCTTCTGAACAGTTAATTTGTTGTGAAATCTAGATATACAACACAATATGCCAATATGACTACAGTAAATTTAATGTTTCTATTTCAGAGTTTACCATTAGCTGCATTCGTAACCTTTACAAAATGCTTTATTCTTCCTAAACATAATGCGCTATAAATCAAATCAATTAAATACCCCCAGTTATAGATCTTATTTTAACCAATACTACATTTAAATGGTGAACTTAAGACACTGTCAAGTGTAAAAGTCAACTGCTGACCTAAAGTTGAAATGCAATCAAATGGAACTATTGTTCTTATTTAAAATTAGTGCAGTCAGCAAGTATACATTTATTATAGATATTTCTTGCTTGTTCATCAATATTTCAGTTTTGAGACAAATAGCTGATTTCAGTAAGTTGAATGAAAATGCCCACCCTTGTATTGAGAGCTTTCATTCTTCTATTGCTGCTACAGATGCTTGTAAATTTAATGACCACTGAACTTCAACTATTATTGTTGTTTCTTTAACAGAAGTAAAAGTCATTTTTACATTGCCCCTACTCCGAGTGAGAAGCAGCATGAAGTTTAGAGCACAAATGAAACTTTGTCACCCAGCTACTGTCAGAGCCGAGCAGCTGTCAATATCTGTGTGAATTCTCAGTGCACCACCCTCAGCCAGTCAGCTTCTTCAGATAGGCGAAAACAGATCGGAAAAGAGTTGTGTTTAAATTGAATTTAGAGTTAGAATGTCTTTCAGACACACACAAATTAAACACATTGCTGCCTGGGTGATGGGACAGGACTCCAAAAAATGTGACTGTCCTTGCAAATTCAGAAGTGTTGGTTTTATGCACAGTATTGTATTGTTTTGATCACTTTTGCAATTCAAACTGATGAACAACTGTGAATATTAATAATACTCTTTATATTTCATAAAGAGATAACCCATTAAAGCACTGTATAATTGAAAAAAAAAAAAAAAAAACCTAGCAGAAGTATTCAATTATAAGTTTACCTTATTAAACCTTTGATGTTGTTATGAAATTTACTGTAACAAATCTATTCCCAGAAAATGAATGGAGATTATATTAGAAATTGACCATTGTGGCATTAATTAAGTGTTAAAAGTTTACTGAGGGTTACTTCTATCCTCACTCATGATGGATGCAAGTTTATAGGTACCTTATGTACACATGGGAATCAGGCAGCTTAAAAAATGAATGCCATCTTGAATGATTCTCCTTTGAAATAAGCCTTTGATGCCCGCCACATATCTTAAAAATGGGAAAATGATCTTTGAAACAAATAGCAGATGGGAATAGAAAGATCTAAAGCCTTCTTTTAAATTCAAGTCATCCCTTCCATTCACTTTCAAACTGCTTTATTTTAGGAACACACACTATAGAGAGGCTTAACATGTGGTGGCATTTAGCACCATTATTTACTTCTAATTATTGCTTGTATTTCTCTTCGTTCCATTTGCAAGAAAAATAGAAAACAGTAACATTTAGGAAAGTGGTCAGTGATTAAATTTCCAGGAGAGTCTAGCAGACAGCGAATAGCGCTATTCAGACATCCCAGGCCAGCAGCCAAAATACTAGATGCATGGTTTTGATTTAGAAACCCATGACTCACAGACTAGTGACTGCCATGTCATAGCCGCTAAAACATGCTTCAATGGCCCTTAACTTCATACACAAAGGAATCGTACATTGATTCCTATCTGTACCCTGCTTCCTGTTATTAAACAGTCCATCCAATGATTTAATAAGCAGATTTTTAAAAGTGTTTAACTATTTGGTAGTTGCTTCCTGTTCTTAATTAAATAGACTACAGCTGCGAGGCAGTTAGAATGCAAGCCAATAAATATTCTGATCCCAATCCATCCATTACATCTGTAGCTGAGAAACATTCCACACTGTAAACAAACAAAATGGCCACTGCTGAGGTAAAGTTGGAATCCAAATTTAGTAAATGTGCAGCACATATGGAGCTCATGTCATGTTCTGCAAGATGTTCAAGTTATATATATATATATATATATATATATGTATGTTTCTATTTATAGACAGAGTACCAAGGTTTCTCACATTACGTTTACAATTTGTACAACATAGATCAACATATTATAATGTGTGTAATAAAAAGTCAATCAATAAGGGATTGGTGTATACTAACTAACAATCTCTGGCAGTTGAAGATATTATACTATTTAGGGTTGATGAATGTCCACAATAAATATAAATATTTTCTAAACCACACAATTGTTAATATGTTCTGACTCTTTATATTTCAAACACTCGCTTTGGCAATAGCACTAAATGACCCTTTGGCTGTACTGAGATGGCGGAGGATGTAAGCACTTTCTGCAGATGCGGGTGAGTGCACATTAAATATCTGCCATGGGACTTTCAGTACAGCTATTTTTGGGTACATGTGTTCTGTTTTTAGCCTATTCTGATATACTGTGACTGAGAATCAAACTGCTTCAGTAAGTTAATTTCTGCTTTAACTATTTCAGCACAATGATCTCCTAGTGCAGCCTCTTTTTTTCTCTTCTTTAACATTTGAGAGTGTAAATTTAAGCCAGTAGTCCACTCATGTGCAGAATACTGAGGTGACAGTGAATTCAAGAGCAGACAATGGCCAGATGATTGCCTTCTCACATTTGCCTGTTTTCTATTACCTTCTTGTCTGTGATTACTCTGATAAACTTATTATTTTTACCAAAGCTTCAAAACAGATAATAGGAAAACATAAATTACAGGTTAACAATTCTTCCCTTTTTCACAGCTGTGTAGAGAGTTGAATTGAGAGTTTAAGACCTCCATTATGCAAGGCTTTGAGATAAACAAAGATAGGCCTGGAGCAAAAATGTATGCTAGTCATGTACTCAGCTAGTATGCATAATTACAATTAAATATTATTACAACATGCTATTACTCAGGGCTTTATTTTGGGGCAATAGAGATCCTGGCACTCTCGAATAGGGAATACAATCTGGAACTCAGCTATACTCTTCATGTCAATACACAGTACTCAGGGACTGTTGAGTACCCAAAAGTGTAGCGGTACCCTGCTATTGCCACACCTAAGAGCATGGGTATATGAGAGCATCTATTTACTCTTCCCAGGTAAAACAATCATTGTAGATGAATGGAGCCTGGAAAAGGGGACAGGAATATCATGAAACTAGGGGAGTGGTTGAGAAGTGGTGCTAATTTTCTTGGCCTAAATAGGTTTAACTAGCATGTCAGTCAATCTGCTGTCAAACTTGGTAAGAAACATAGAATGTGTCGGCAGATAAGAAACGTTTTCTAGTCTTCTCAATATCTGAAAAAAATAATAATAATCTGAAAACTTTCATTGTTCCCTGGCCTTATCTTAGAATTGACTAATGCCTATCCCATGCATGAAATTTCCTCTCACCATTTTAGCTATACATTGTGCAGGGAAAAATCTGGTAAATTTCCCTTGTTAACAAACTCACCAGGTTCGCTCCTGCACAATGTATAGCTAAAATGGTGAGAGGAAATTTCAATCATTTAGAAACTATTTAGACGGGGTCTTTTTTAATGATTGTATTTGTGTAAATTAGATTTTAGGTCAAAGTTAGAAAAAGTTTTTTTTTTTAAATGTTTTCATCATATTTTATGATTTTTCTTTGTAGTAAATTATAATATGATGAACATAATGGTATCCCAGGAAAGCCCTTCTTATGACAATAAAAACAACAGATAATTTGTGTGGGTACAGTATGTGAGAAAGATGAAAATTACAGCTAAACACAAACACCCCAGAAATGTAAAAACAGGTCTTGTCACCAAGGGAAAGTCAAGGTCAAAATGTCTTGTCAGTAAGGGGTTAAAAAGTGTTGTATTTTTGGACAGCAGATAGTCTATGTCTAGATGATGATTACATAAAAAGGAGAGCAAATTATTACAAAATCACATAGTTGCAGTGCTGTTTCCAGTAAATTCAATTAATTGCTTGGGTGCTCTTGCACTACTCAATGCTCTGCACAGCACAGTAATTTGCAGAGTAACTGCTTACAAACCTGTTTTCTTTGTACAGTTACATCATCCAGCTGCTTTTAGCTTGCTTTATGATACTTCTATCTTCTTATTTTACACTCATATTCATATAGATGTACACACAACTGAGGACACATAACTAGATTTGAAAAATATGAATTCATATATAGTTACTAAGGAATATCTCTAGCTGTCTGTTTAAGCATATGAAGTTATGGCCACCAGTATTTTTATCAAAGCCTCCACTACTATTTTTATTAGTATTACAATCTCTAGTGTGCGGCCAGCTTGTAGATTTCGTATTGAAATACCAGATCTAATATATATGGACAGTTACCAAAGTTTTTAATCACCACATCAGTCATATCAATCAATCAAATGAAATATATTTTCTTCATCGCAGTATTAACAACATGCTATTTCTTAACTAGGTCCCCCTGCTAATCCCATACAAAAATGCTAGCAGCGAGAGACCCTCGCATTCAGATGTCAGAGCGGGGCAAGCCCCCATTTGATTGGCTGTGCGCTGGCTGACATCAGAATTAAAATACACATGGGGTTTACTTAAATGTCCCTGGACATGTTTTGTTTAACCCTTGCTTCCTTCAAGGAAACAAGGGTTAAACAATGTTTAACGTTCCTTTAACCAACCTCCTTTAAGCGTCATCTCCAACCAACAATTTTCTTTGCTCTATTTGCAGGCATATGCTGCCATCTGCATGCTCTTTTTTGGCATGCCCAATTACGTGTAGGTTTTGCATAGCATCCAATGAAAATAGCATGCTCCACCCCCTGGATTTATATTTAAAGTTCTATGCATACAGCTGTCTGCTCAGAATTCTACATGACTAGCGCATCTTCAATGATAGTAATGTGGGAAGCACGGAGCATGCACAACAGTGGGATCACATGGGCAATGTGTATGAAACACATTAGGTGTATCCATGCCTTTCTCCAGTAGAATCACCCAATGAGCCCATGTGCATGGGTCACTGCCACAGACCTCTATGAGAAGCCCCTGATTGTTTCCCAAGAGTTTGTAGTGCAAACAGAATCTCTCATGATGTTCTCATATTTAATGGTAATAATTTCATCATACAATCTGAAAACAAATTTAAGAGTAGTCTCCTGAACCCTATTTCTATGAACTCCCCAATCACAAGATGTAATTATCAATTCTGACCACAAATTCGATTTTCATTACTTAAATAGTTCACTAATTTACTTGTATGAAGCTGTTGTGTGGGGAATGTGTGGCCCTACTTTCTATTAGGTCCTTTATATTAATATATTCTTAAGTATTTATTTAGCTCACGCTTTGTATCTGTAAGTACCAAATACTGGAAAGGTGGATTTCATTGCATTTCCCATATAATTCTACCAACACGTTTTTCAGAAGTCATTTATTTTGCATACTCATATTGCCATGTACCTTATTGTTTTGAAACAGATATCGATCTTAGCAAGAGGACGTGAAAAGAAAGGATAAATCTCCTTCCTTGTGGCAGCTGTTGAATGTGGAACAGTGAAAAGGAGAGAGTATTACTCTTATCCAATAATACCAAAGTAAGCCATGAGATTCAGAGACTTACACAACGTCACACTGGGAGGAAATAAGCCAGGATTAAAGTGACAAGCTTAATGATTCTAGGCCCTAAATTAATAATATATGTATTAATCAAACGAGAATCAATGTTATAACATAAAACATTCAATGCATTGACCTGTTATGACCCATATGTTTTCAAACCTATTCAAATTCCTATAAAATAATCAAATATATACTAGAATATACATTTTAAATTAGACTGTTGTTAATGAGTCATGCCTTCAACATTCCTGCACTGTAAATGTTAATGGTTGCTCTATAAAATGTAATAGATAATATTTTTGAAACTTGTCAATACATTTCAGTATAATGTTCTCTAATTGTTATATCTGTCATTTAGTTGCGTATAAAAGTAATAGCCACTTTAACTTGTCAAGGTTAACAGAGTTCTTAGGGCAGGGCCAACATTTAATGTTATTTAGTGGATCAAGTTCTAAAAGTGATGCAGTCGCTAGGGAAACCAGTGGAATGTTCCTGCTGATAAGACCATAGTTGCCAACATTGGCCATTTTTCCAGGGACACATATCTGTTCCACATGCTGCAGACAGAACATGCAAAGTGCAGCCCAGCAGTATGTAGGATGGATATACGCACAGACAGAATCCAATTAATTAATCAGGGTGGAGATCTCATAGGACCTACCATGATTAATTAATTGGATCTGTATGTGCGTATATCCATCCTACATACTGCTGGGCTGCACTTTGCATGCTCTGTCTGCAGCATGTGGAAAACATATGTGTCCCTGGAAACATGGCCAATGTTGGCAACTATGTTAGACCCCTTTTAGAACTTTGTTCCAGAGATTACCTTTATATATAAACATCAACGGTTCTCATGTTCTCTGAAAGCTGGATTTGCAGCCATAGAATGCAGGTCAATCAAGTCCTGCAGTTTTATATGCACTTGTGAGTTTCTCTGACTGTGCTATTTCATTTAAAATCCATTTACACTAAGGTTTACCATCCCTCTAAGCAACAGACTACAATGCAAATATTGAATCTTTTCAGCATTGAGTGGATCTGTACTGCTGCTAGAAAGCTAGGGAACATAATGACTCTGGAGACAGTGAAAGAAACCTTCCATAAAACCATGTCTTATGTAACTGAAATCATTTTAAAACTGACTACATGACTGCTTCTATTGTTCCTGTCTCACTTGCAGCACTAAAATCTTATAAGTCATTCTCTTATAAAAGGGAGGATAAAGTCAAGATTTTAAAGCTACCATGTAAATAAGTTACGACAATGACATGGTTAACCCTATGAGGGTAGGAAAATGGAACAGGTGCTTAAAGGTTTTCATTTGCTATTCTGTGCAAGGGAGGAGTAGAGTTCAGGTATCTCTGAATCAAAAGCCAATTTCAATCAATGGCCATGTTTTATAATGAATTCTATTTTTACTTTGGGCTTGGCAAAGATATGTCACTGCATGCAGCTGTACACTGTTCTCATGAAACAAACACTATTTGCATTTTTCTAAGTTTACATTGCATTGCACATACACCAGGATTAAAATCTAGAATGAACCTGAGATCATAGGCTTTTACAGTTGATAATGCTCTATGACACAAGAAAGGCCAAAGATTGCTCACATTACACAATGTACACAAAGCACCAGGCATGACACACACCATTAACCGTGCACCTGTTCTAGCTGGATACACAACTATTTATCAAGTCATTTAGAAAAATAGGCCGTACCATCACCTATTGGATAATAAGTGCAGCACAGTTTTTATTATACTATTTCCATCCTAATAGTATTTTGCACTCATCGTCAAGTTGCATTCCAAATTACATTTGAATAATGTGACATCACGGCAATGCAACTGTGCATGTCAACACATCCTCAGGAATCAACGAGAGTAAAGGTTTTTAGAATAACCCAGCATGAGGTTGGCATCAGTCAGTGGATGAGATAGACTATATACCAACCTTTAAACCAACGTTTGAACCATCAGTATCTTTCAAATCAACAAAAAGCCAGGCTGGATGTATATTAACAAGTCACAATGTTTGTGTGAATGTATGGAGCTACACGTATGTAATAAGATAATATGGAAGTGAACCAGACTTCCATAATAAATTCAGATTGCTTATGAATTTAGCAGCCAATGGTAGGATGAAATGTATTACCAAAAATATCGTTAAAGTAGCAGATTGGCCCCATTTTGTGTGGTGGTCAGTGAGGTACTAAGCATGCCCTGTACATTGGAAGATTACTTTTCCCAAGTATGGCAGCATGGAACCCTGGCCAACAAGGATTTTATCAGAAATGAGAGACAGTTGCTTGGCATGCATATCCGCATGGATCAAAATCACATGTTAATGCAGGCATGCAAAAAAAATACTTAAAAAAAACCCGTTTTTGTTTTTAGTATAAACCACACAATATACATGCTCTCTTTTGATTCATGACAAGGGTATGTTCTTGGATGTGATATTCTTCTTAGAACTATATGAATTGTTTCTCTTGAACTGGAATGACCTGCAGTGGCATCATATGTGTGCTTTATGAACGTATTTATTTGGGGCTCAGCTGTAGCCTCTGAAAAATAGTTATAGTAACACAGCACAGGGCAATGAGCAGACTCCACAAATGTTGTTTGGCAGCCGTTTGATAACCCATCATACCGATATATAAGTTAGAGTAGATGAAACATTGTGAGAGCATAGAAATTGCATCATTTCCGAAGCACTGATAAAAAACACTGCGGAAAAAGCATCATACATATAAGTCTGTGAAGATTGATTTGTTCAACTTTTTAATGTTTTTCCAAAACGTATTATATATTTTCAGGGGAATCGAAAGACACAATGATTTAGCTGGGATACTCCAAGAGGTCATTTCCTATGGGTAAATTTATGGTGTGGTTCTGAAATATTGCCACCATGTTTGTGTATGAAAACAACATGTCTTCCTAACACAGGGTGAAATGTGCAGACAAGACTGACAACACCTGAATACTGCATGACAAACCGCACATATCCGCTGCCTTTTATAGTCCTTAGTCGGGGTCGGCGTCTAATAAATCATGTGTCCTCCTTAAGATGGATCATTATCAGATCTGTTTAAGGCAGAATTTCTGGCCTTATTTCAGTTTCAGACAAGAGACCAAACAAAGCACCTGTCAGAAGGCAGCGAATGCCATTAAAATCTGTCCAATGATAAATAGGTGCAATAGCAATGTCTGCAATGATTTATGTAAGAGGGAATATAATATTTACAATGCTAACATGCCATGTAGCTGCTAATCCCACTATTAGGTGCACCACTGTATGAATTTAAAGAGGGAATAAACTTGCTGGTTCAGGAAAGTTCTTCTCGCTTTCATAGTTGCTGCTGATGCAGGTAAATTGCCAGTGAGATCTCATCTATGCATTGTGCAAGGACAAACCTGGCCAGTATCATCAGCTACAAGGGCTCAATTGGCCCTGCATAATGGATAGTTCAATCTTTGATGACTTAACAAGACATTCACAGGTCCAACTCTGAAATTCACCAGGTTTGTTCCAAAACAAATTATAACTATAAGAAACTATTGTCAGCAAAAAAAATAATAACTTATGTTTAATTGAAAAATTGCATCAAGTAGAGGCATTTTAAACAGACATGCTTTAGTGAAGGAATACAAATAAAAGACCTTACTGAACTCTATCAGGGGGCAGACATGTTGTTTAGAAGAAATTGATGAGTGAAGTATTCCATTTATGGAAAGCTTCTGTCACTGGTTACAAAGAGGAACAGTCCTGATTCGATATGCGTACCCCCTATGTACATGATTTATGCTACTCTGTATATGAACACGTGTTTTTACGTATGTCTTATGTATGTGTGTTTGGTTTCATGATAATGTGTCAAGACCTTGTGATCGACATATATGAATGTAGATCTGTATCATTTATTAAGATCTTATGAATGCTTTGTATATGATAAAATATATATAATAAATAGTCATATAAAAAATGATCTTGGGTCAGATGAAGGAAGATTGTAAATATTCTAAGCCCATTAAAATTGCTCTGTTCTGGGCCTAGGCCAAGACATTCCTATTCAATCAGTGTGTAATATGTTTTATTTGGAAGTGATGCACAAAGACATTACATTGCATCTCCAAGATGAGAACAATGAAAACCCATATATGTTTCCCTTAGAAGGACTGTCTATAGGAACTGAACTGTTTTCTGTTTGTAATATTTTCAATATAAAAAATCTGACGTGCATGTCACCAATAAAATGTAGGGCAGCCAAATAGTGGGAATGATGAAAGTTGCCCGAGGCTTTAAACAACATGTCATAGTCTCAAAATGTCCATAGCTCTTCTACAACTCTAGCTGTGTAGATTCTGCGGCTAGGCCTGAGGCCCTCAGGAAAGAGAAGTATAATTCTTTCTCCATTTGTTAAAGTACAATAACTAGTCCTTAAATGATTATATTGAAAATGCACACACCAGTTTAATTCATGGCTTACTCTCTAGAATTTCATTGTCCAAATGCATTACTAAAAAAATAATAATAATCAGTTAGCTTCCAAAATTGTTATATTACATCTATGTAAGCCACCTGGGATTGTTTTCAGATTTCTTTCAGTCAATTTGGGTTTGTAAAAATGGTGGACTACATTTAGACTACCTTCTGTGAAGAAAAAGGTAAATAAAAGAGCTTAAATAAAAAAAAGAAATATAAAAGCGCTTTATTAATAAGGTGATATTAACCCTTTAAGTAGGGAAGAGTATAAAAATGCATCCTGTAATTAATCAATCAAATGCATCCTGTATGTAATCAATAGTATTATTGAAGACCACCAATTTATCTTTAATAAGATCCCCTGATTAATTGGTTAATATGGTCACCACTGAGTCTATCTAACACCTGTGTAAAACATATGGTAGAATTGCACAGATTCTTGCCCACATGGGCAAGTGGCACACATTGTCCTTTCCTCAAATTTGAGACCACCAGCAATCTCCCCTGAGCCAAGAAAGAAAGACAATGGGGAATGAGGGGTAACATTTGTTTCATCAGCCCCAGTGTTGCAAGTCAACTAGGTCCAGGTCTAGGCAGCAGAGTGGAGGGGGCAACAGCAGAGCCAACGCTTCCATTGTTTGTGGTACCAAACAGGGGGCAATAAGGAATGGGGATGCATGAGTTTAGTCAAGTCTAGTGCAGCACAAAACCTAAATGTGCGCTGTCCCATACATATTCCTGCAGACGCACTCCTGAAACCGTACTCTACCAAGAGTGCATCGAAATATTTATCTCCCATGTTCCCACACTATAGAATGAATTACTTCTTCATTCAATAATATGTTGCTTAATGCAAAAGGAAGACAGGTGTCAATATCCCTCCTCACCAGCACAAACATAATATGACCAGTGGGCCAAGCAAGTGCCAAGAATGAAGAGTCCCAAGTATGGTACAACATATGCCCATAATGTCCACTTTGTGTTACTCTATTGTAGACTTTTACAAACTATTCATTCCATAATTGCCAATCAGTCAGCCATAACCTTTTAAAAAAGTGCAAACATGGAGCTATTGGCACAAACAAATATGCAAGAGATGTGCAGAATTTCAAGCACATTCATAAACTAAAATGAAAATGTTTTAAACATGTATGTGCTGTCTCTGATCTATGACATCATGTTGTGGCTTGATATGCAAATTAAACTTTTCCCATTTAAGAATTTAATTGGCATATCAAACCACAAGATGATATCATTAACAGAAAACACATGTAAAACGCATTTATTATAATCTTATTTGCTTGCAATACTGGTAACACAATGTATAGATCATTTCAATTCTCTACATTCACAGTACTAACTATGTTTAGATGATGGAGCTCTTGTAGTATTAAATTCAGCCAAATTGTAGGCATCTGACATTGTGTTGTTAGTAATTAGAATTGTATCATTGTTATTACTAATGTGTTGTTGGTTATATCCCCTATAACTTTCATATGATATGTTGCTTTCTAGTGATGTCTGACAGGTGTTAGATTGAATTATACCATCAAACAGTTACAATTACTAGATGTAAAACGTGTGTCTCTGTTGCATTAGCCTCTTAAGGATCTAATACACAGGGTAATGTAAAGAAAAAATGTATCTGCAGGCAAGTCTTTTATGTAACAGAATATGGGAGGTACATCATTAGTAACCCTAAACGCTAACCTGTGCTCTTGCCTACTCAATGATAAATAAATAGCTGAAATGCATTTCTTATTGCACATTACCTATTGAGATAATAGTTTAAAAACAACCTCGGAAGCATACACTTTCATTAGATTATTACTAATATTCTTAGATTTTTGTAAACATATTTGCAGGCTATCATTATTGCTCTTTTAACCACCAATATTCTATGTCATTTTGCACTCAATGGCATTTTCTGCAAACAAAAATGTAAACACTGCACACCTATACTGAACAAAAACATACATTGCCCTTGTTCTTTATCCATGCCAGTGTCTCCCCACACAAGCAATATATGAACCGGCATAATCTGCTTTCACACATTAAGCCAGTGATAGACACTGTACATGTTTCATACCAGACATGGATGTCTCAATGTACACAACATTTGGATACCATTCCATTTTGTGCACCAGGCCAGCATACAAAGCTGTAAAAGTCAAAAGGGAGAACTATCCAATGCCATATTCCAATCATAGGATCATTATATAAGATCACTTTTGGTTTATATGATGCAGAACACATAAAACATATAGCCAAACAGAAAAATAGTTCACAATTATTTTAAAGTAAGGACAACACAAGTAGGGAAAAAGTACATTTATATATATATGTACATATGAAAGTATAAGTACACGTGTACACTCACATGCACACACAATATATATATTTTGCTAGTGCTTCATGGGTACAGCATGCTAATGGGTAAAGTAAGAATTTAAAGCTCTCTGCATTCATGTGCATTGCTTTTAGGCAGTTTCGGGGTTAATACTATTCTCCTTTTGCATTTGCTTTACCCTTTGAGTGCAGCAGTGGTGTAAGCGCTACAAAGCGATGAAAGTTAACTTACCCTCTCGCCGCTTCTCCTTCTCAGTGAGCCATATGGAATTTTGAATAAAAGTCTGCGGGCCCTGCCCGGAGTCACAGCTGTCTGGAGCACCATCTCTGTGAGTGAATCTGAGCGTGCTTGCACACAGGGGCTCTGCACAAAGGCTGGGACAACCCTTCCTCTACAATGACTAGCAGACTCCTCCAGATTTCTCATGTATCAAATGACTGCTTTTACTTTACAGATCTTGCCTCAATCAAGATGTGGCTTGTCTGTAGAGTAGGAGGGGGGATAAAAACACAGTGCCTAAAAGCATGTTTTAAGAGGCAAATCACTGACTTCCTCTAGTTCCTCTTGCATACTTTGCTTCCCAGGGTTGGTTATAGAGTGATGCTTTCAGAGAGTGTGTTCCAAAAACGTCAGAGTCACTTCTTGCAGCTACAGATGGTAACCAGGTCACTTGTCTAATCAAGGCTCTATCAGACTTATTCTACGTCCGTCATGTGATCACAGACCCCCCCCACCCAATTGGTTTGCTGTATACAGTAGGTCACATGACCACCTTAAAAAAGAATATCTGGCGTATCACCATCTGGTGCTGTGATTAATGTTAAATCCTACATCCAGCTTTTACTTGGTGTGGGACACAGACAGTGCAGGAACAGTCTTTGTTCTGTACATAGCAAAACCATACCATAGAAACTGAACAACAGAGACGGTTTGCATTAACACATCTATGATTAAACTGGCTAAAATAATTAATTATGCTATATTTTAGCAAAAATAAAATATTAAAACAATAAAAGAAGAGCACTTTTAATATTGGAATAATATATAATACTGAACAAAAAGATGCAAACTCACAACTTAAAACCTGCGACATAATGTTGTACCCTAAAAAAACATTTTTGGCACTATATAAATACATTTTACTTAATTATATCAGAAAAAGTAATTAATTAACAGTAATAGAGTAGGCTAATACATTTATATATATTTTTTTAATATAAATCTTTATTACATTTTTTACAAATATCATAATACAAAATACAAAGTACAACGTTTTATCCTTAATACAATTTCAATAATTGAAAGGGTTGTTACATGGCCACTTGACAAATAGGCGTACATTGTCATTAAAAAGATGCTTTTCATGTCAAATCCAAAATTGCTTGTTTGAATGTCCCAGTATTTACGGGGGGATAAAACATATCTTTTAAAAACAATATCTACACACCATTTTACCATATAGATTCCGTCTATCTGGTTCATACCCGTAGTAGAATCTTTCTGGCCTCGCTGATTCCGGCCATGTTGGAATTTCAGTTTTTCTCCAATATCTGTCCAGGCAGATTTTAAAAGCCAAAAAAATATTAATACAGAGGGTTCTCTTATATCTATCCAGTACTGGTTGGTCCAGATGAAACCGGAAGGACTGTGGCAACAGTTCTCCATTAACATCAAACAGTAATGTCAATATATCTTTTATTTTTCTATATACTATATTATATGTTTTCATTTTCTATTTTAATCCCGAAAGAACTGTGTCATTTTTTTATACTAAAACAATTATATTTTAATAAATACAAAAAACATTAATATTATATTAATAATATAATTATGACAACGCTATTTGTGTACATAATAGAGAATGAAATTGAATTATTGCAGTATATTACCATTGTTGTTTTGTTGTGATTTTTTTTCTCGTGGAACGTTAAACATATCTGCATTTGTTAAAAAATGAGTCGGTTTGGTTTTGTAAGTCGTGTGATACAATGAACGATATCCTGTTCCCACAGGCGTGTTCGACATAGGAAGCTCTGGTCTCCAGAGTCTTGCCAGTTCAGTTCCAGATCTCTGTCTGTAATTCTGGGGAAGCAATCAAACTACAACTAATGCCCCTTACTGCACCAGAGGCCAGTGCAATTCAAATAATACACAATGTAAATACATGTTGAGTTTGAACTGTGTTCAGTTGGAATATATAACAGTCATGTGGCCTCTGGCAGAGAAGGGGTTATGGAACACATTAGTTTGATGTGAGAAAGACTTTGAATAAAACAATCATTCCTTGTTCATAATTGGTTCCATATGTGTGTAGTCCCCCAAAAAAAGAAAATGCGGAAAAGACGTAAGCGGTTTTGAAAATATAGCTTACAAGACTTTATGGAGATTCAATTTCACTCTGTAGATATCTGAGCGGTTCATTCGGATAGCATGCATTAAAGGTCCAAAGCGATGTTTTTGGTGGAATAATGTGTTGCATATAAAAATAATAAACTCACATAGCAAGAGATATTCCTTTATCTGAAAATTAGTTACCAATAGTTCAAAGGATGCTGTCACCTTACCATTGTTTATATTGTGGATGTAGAGATAAACGATCCAAAATGATCTATTCAACAGGCACATTTAATTCTTTCTGTTTGTTTTCTGTGAATTTACACATTTGTCTGCAATTCTGCTAGCATGGTGTATAGATAATTTGTTATTGTCTACATTGTCAGTATATAAAATTAGTTGATGGGATCGCTTTAATAATAATTGCAGGGACATCTTGATACTATCCAAGGCTAAAGCATGTGCTTCCCTGTAACATGCATTTTTGCATGCAACAAGAGCCGCTTTGGACTGCTTCTGAAATGGTTACACACATGTATGTATGTATATATTAGAGGTCACATGACTATTTGGAAGAGGGTTATTATTAGACTATATCAGAGTCATGTAGTGTATTCATGTCTTCATAAAATTATACTACACACCTGGCAGGGGAATTATACCATGAAATGTGAGTGATTACGCCAGACTATTCTGCACAATCAGTAATAAATGTTAACACATGCTGAGGCATAGCTATGCTGAGGCGTTATAATCTGTACTCTGCACACAAGTCGTGTGTTACTGCTGACAGACAGGGCAATATGCACCTCTAATTCTCCCAAGACAAAGTAACTCCAAACTTCCAAAAAGGACTAAAGCAACACATTTTGCCACCTTAGGCAAAACTTATATTTTGCCATCACTTTTTCATGCATGTACACACACAGTCACACATACAGTCACATACACATGCAGGCACATGTGCACACACAATCATACATGCAATGTCACATGGACATGCACACATACCCAGTCACACATGCAATGTCCCATGTGCATGCACAGCACCCACATTGCATTCACAGGACTTGCCCCAGCACCCACATTGCACACAAAGGGCATGCCCAGAACTCAGATTGAATCCACTGGGCTTGCCCCCACACCCAGACTGAATCCACAGGACATTTCCCAACACCCAGACTGCACACAGGCAATGCCCCAGCACCCAGACTGGGTAAAATCTTGAAGGAGCAAGATTTAAGGAATGATGAGGGGCAGAGGCATTTTGAAAAATATAGCAAGGGAGAAAGATGACTCAGAGTTAGGCCAATCAAGAGAGTATTACAGTTGTCAAGACAAGAGATCAGTAGCTAGTGCACAAGGATTTTGGCAGCTTATTTATTGAGGGATGAAGGAGAGAGCGGAGTCAAAGACAATCCCAAGAAATTGGTCTCGAAGTCGGTGGCTACAAATGTCGTTTTTTAGACGTTAATTGTTAAATCAGGCACGGGGATGTAGCTTGAGGGAGGGAAAATGATAATCTCCATTTTAGAAAGATTAAGGTTTTGGTATTGATCAGATGTCCAGAGACATCTGTAGAGATGGCCGACAGACAGTCCCTGACATGTGACATGACAGAGGAAGTAGGATAGCTAGATCTAAGTGCCATCCATAAAGCTGGTATTGGAAGCCAAAAGAGTTGATGAGGTTTCCTAGAGAGGAGGTTACAGGGAAAACAGAATAGAGCCAAGGACCGAAATTCGGCTAAGCAGACAGTATCAGACGCTCTCAGAGCAGTATGGCTGTAGTGCTTCCCAGGCATTTGGACCTCCTTTGAAGAATACATTCCAAAACAACCGATTGATAAGCATTCTGATGTCAGTCACATTATGTATGGCAAGAAAATGGAAGATCAGAGGGGCTATAAGTTGGGGAGAGGTTCAATCACAGGCACATTTTATCTGTAGAATGGAAGAGGACTATTTTAAAAAGGAAGACAGAATGACAAGATTTTATTATATATGGAATCCGTGGATTAAGAGAAATGAGTGTTGAAAAAATAAAATAAAATAAAAAAATAGAGATCTAAATTTTAAGAGAACAAGAGGAGAGACATAAACTCCAACCGCTGTATTCGAAAATGAATGAATTAGGTTTGAAAATCCCAAAAAGGACAAATGATCTTGTGGAAATTACGGCACAATTTAACATGATATACCCTATATTTATCCACATTATTTGTGAACTGACAATGTGTGGTGGTGAGGGGCCCGCCACCAGCACTCAGTTATAATCCATAACTAACACCTCCTGTTAACTACAGTTCCCATGAGGCTCAGCCAGACATACTGCTTCCATGATACTGGCTGAGCCTCATGGGTAGTGCAGTCAAAAGCAGATAAGACTGCAGGTGTTAGATGTGGACCAAAATTCCCATGATGCTCAGCCAGGTGTCCACAATGACTAAGCATCATGGGAGTGGTAGTCCAGAACTAACAACTGCCTCACCATCTGCTGTTAACTAAAGTTCTCATAAAGCTCAGCCAGACATACTGCTTCCATGATGCTGGCTGAGCATCATGGGAACTGCAGACAACAGTAGATAAGATTGCAGGTGTTAGGTGTGCTAACAGGCCAGGTGTCCACCATGATGCTGGCTGAGGATCAAATTCTAGTATTAGCCTACCTCCCAGCATCCTACTTTTCTGGCCTGGGGGAGGCTCATCGAGTGGTCCTGGGGCACCCGCCTGGCTGGCTGTGGTCTGGAGAAAGCTGCTGGTCTCCCTCTTGCAGAGACTTGCTCCCTCCATTCAGGCTCTCCGCAATCAGGGCTGGGGGCAGGGATATGATGACTCAGCAGGTCAGTCACAGGGCAGGGAGAAAGAGTGCAGCTCCCTGTTACTCAGGGGTTGCACACTTATAGTGATGGGGCGGCACCTCACAGAAAAACGTTTTAAAAAACCCCAAAACTTGTTGCATGGGGGGTAGGGGAGGCGGCAGTAGACAAAAAAAAAAAAAAGGAATAAAAATAAATATATGTCTACTAAAAGTGTTATAGTTGTATGTGCACAATTGATGGGATATTGCACATAAATCTATAATGTCTTAGAATATAATGTATAAAAATCAATGAGCCCATTTCAACTTCAATGATACTAATAGGGAATCATGCTTCATTTAACTCCACAACATGAGAATCATGCACTGAATGTCTATATCCCAAATGTTGATAATTAGATGGATTTTTATGAAAAGATTAAAAAATGTTTAGCCACATATATAATATATTTGAACATAAACCTCTTGATATTTTCCTCATTGAGTGATTACATAACTATTTTTCTGCAAAGAAAGAATAATGCATAGTGAATAGAAATGCAAGCAAACCATAAGTATAAACACAAAAAAATGTAACAAAAGAAGCATTACGTGATACTGGTACATAATCTAAGCCTTGAAGTCGAAGCCTCAACTAGCCGCAAGTGATAGAGCAAATATGTTTCTTCATGATACAATTGTAGCACTTTGCACATTCATCTTTTGTACTTATGATTTCTAACATACTCTTAATTCCAAGAGAAATGACCAAATATATTATAATACAGAGAACTGGTTGTGGTGGAAATCTCTGTAGTAAAGATTGCTCTGTTTTAATGAGAACATTTTAAGAAGAGGTTTAAATATGGTTAAAAAATCATTGCGATTGTATACATACACATACCTATATTTGCAAACTTGTGATATGCAACAAGATTATTAGAAGTAAAACATGCTTACATATTTCAGTGCCCAAACATACACACATGATCACATATCATTTTAGCTTAAAGGATGTGCCACCTTAAATTACATGGCCCAAACTATCTTAGGACAGAATAGTACATCCTCAGTACAGCAACTCATCATGGCCCCATGTGATGAGCTATGCTGGGGGTCCCTATACCACCTGTCACTTTGAGTGGCCTCTGTCTGACAGGCTAAATGTAACTCAAAGGTTTATAAAAGACCCTGATAACGTATTTCTGGCTTTTTGTTCCTGGCTCCTGGCTCCTCCCTCTGTGATCAGGTCCAGGAACACAAAATCACCTTTTTTTGTTGTTGTCATGAACAAAAGCACCATCAGGCGTCAAAGGGTTAATGGCATTTGATTGTGTTTGTTGCTTAAAGTGCTCAAAGGGGTGACATTTTATTTAATTACGTCCAATCAGATTGCTATATTCACTATGCTTAATTGGCCCTGTATATGGCATTGTTAATCACTGAAGACATAACAAAGCATCTGGAAGGGCCACAGCATTGTTCCTTTTGCAGGAGATGCTCAGCAGGTTTGTCCCTGCACAATGCATAATTAAGTATTCAGATGGCATGTTCATCTCACCTGCACCTCACTTTTAGTGATCAGGTCTAAGAAAGTTTAGAGCAGCAGGAAAAACTATATTTAAATTCCCTGAATATGAAATGCGATTACACAAAATGTCGATGCCCGCAATTGTTTCAACACTGTCTTTTCTAATGAGAACTTTGAGTTGCGATTTTAAGTGAACATGTTAAACATACTATAAAGCTAATATACTCATCCCAGACAGTAAACAAATTTAGAAATAAATGTACTGGGGCTAAGTATGATTTAACCACTTCAAAGCTAAAGGCTTTGGCATCACACACAGTCATAATATTTACACTAAACCTTGGCACTGCACAGATTAAATACTTTAAGAAAGTCAGTATGTTATGTTACATATTAAAGTTAAAGTGAATTTCCATAAAAGGACTTTTTACAATAAACATATACAGTGAAGGTTGTAAAATATGATACTTTAACCTCCCTTAGGTGTTAATTACACCATAATGGCTTATGTTATTCTCATGTTTAATGACATCATTAGTCAATAGAACAGGACGCATTCGAAAGTTCAGCGAATTATAGGCAAACAAGAAGGTCACAGGAAAATGGCTTATTCATCATGTGCGTTATAAGGCACAATGCATTGTGGGCTAAGGTTCTTGCATATATAATTAAACAGAAAATATTAATTTGGTAATTAATGAGTATGTAGTCAAATATTTACAAACAAAGAATAAAATGTAAACATCATTTATTATTTATAACATCTTTGGACATATGGGGTCACTGAATTAAGATTTAAAGTTGATTTGTTATCTTCATGCAACTCTGCCTTATTTAATAGTTCACAAAACTACTACCTACTGGGGGGAAAAAAATCACTGTATATACTTAATTGTGGGATATTCTATGAATTTTCTTTGGCAATTTTATGCCAATCTGATAAACAATAGTTTTAGCATAAAGCTACCCCACCATAACTTCATGTGATACTATTGTGCATGTACTACACACATAGCTGTGTTATACCTTCCCAATAATAAAATGAAAGGAGCCTGCAGAAATATACATTTCTGATAATGTAACACACTTATACTTGTTCTTTGTTGTGTGGGTTTCAGTAAGGCTTAATAATTTTTTAGGTCACATATATATATATAATATGCGGCAATGACAAATAACATGGGGGATTCTTTTGCTGTGGCAATTTATTTGGGGGGATCTTGTGGTCTGACAAATAATTTGGGTGTGTCTGGTGCTGTGGTAATTACTTTTTTGGGAAATGTTTATGACCTCAAATATAAGACTAGGATTTCTTGTCTTTTATTTGAGCAAATGCAGTTGTTTAACGTAAAACTACATTTACCCTGGCTCAAAATTACTTGGCTGGCTCATGAAATGGTCTCTTTAACTCCTAAAGTATGCAGATATTTATCAAGTCCTGTATTTGGTCTGAATGGTATCTTATGTTAAGGATAACCATATATTTATCCTACTCATGCTTGAACTCCTTCACTGTATTACTGTCTACCACTCCTATTGGAAGACATTTCCATGCGTCCACAGCTTTCCAAAAGTAATACCTTCTGTCTTCATTTTTAAATCTCCACAGGTCTGTTTAATTGTTCTAGATCCGGGTAATTTAGGAACCTAGGTACAGGATGCATAGGTACAGATATAAAACTGATAGAGCTGCAAAGTGCATATATATATATATATATATATATATATATATATATATATATATATATATATATATATAACATACCTCAACATGAGCCAGCAGGTTCAACATTTAAAATGGTGATAATGTACTATATACTACTATATATATATATATATTCAGCTGCTATTCAACATACAGTAGGTATTAGTGAGCAAAACATGATTTCTTTTAAAGTACTATTAATCATGAAGCCTATTTCTAAATCCCTTTGAACCCACTTGCTTTTGTTACATTGCAGTTACCTCCATTAGTGAAATGAAAAGCACTCATTCCGTTTTTAATGGTAGGTAAAGCAACCTTTTTTCATCTTAAAGTTCATCAAAAGCAGGACTCTTCTACATCAGTGATCACATCCTGTAAGCACCATCTGCTAAGTTCTCATTTGATCCATCTGACTTCATATGAGGATGGAGGGGAGATTTGTGCAAGTGCTATCCAGGCTATTAATTTAAAATACAAACCGCAGCCAATACTTAAAACACATATAATATTTCTCTAGAAAATACAGGTAAACAGAGTCAAATCAATTACATTTTGCTTATTATGAGTAAGATCCATTAAGGAACATTTGCGTGCCTCTAATCTGAGTGGTTGAAAAGGTCATTGGTAAACTATTGTGTAATCACACAAAAATCTTATATGAACACATATTATGCATTTTAGCAGAGTAATATTCTGCTATTACTATTCACCCACTAGATTCCCGCTTGTCTGTCCTTATTTTTGTACCCATCTGGCTCTGTATCCTCTAATACTAATGTCAAAATTGATGGGATATAAGTGATTTGACATTTGGATATTTTTTAAACAGCTTGTATTTTTTTTTGCTTTCAGATGTAAAATGAGTGTAATTTTAAATAAAAACAGCCAGCACAGTAACAACATGTAAATATAAACACAGAATAGCGGTATAGTTCATCCCTAATGCGCAGTTCTGGATCCATTCCGACAATATCAGTCTCCCCTGTGCTTTAGGTTCGATAACTAATAATTGGGATATTCTGCAGGACCAGGACAAACATCTGCATGTTTGTGCCCCCTTTGTTGTATAAAATCATTTAAAGTTTGGTGTTGAAACCTTTACCAGCCAAATCTGAATAATAACTACCATGATACTATGGCATTAATGAGTAATTGCACAAATTACTCCACCTGGTATCTTTGTCTCATTAGGGTAACAATAAAACTGGAAATGTAATTGGTGGTGCTTTCAAAATAATAATGAAACATTGAAATATTCACTATATCTCTTTCGTAACCTTATAAATGTACTATTCAAGTTTAAAAGAAGCACGGACTAAAAACTATTACTCACAAAAGAGATCCCTTTTAAGAATTATTTGGAGACAGCCGTGGAAGTCGCTAGTGACCACTAGTGGTTGATGTATCTGCCTGCTGATTAGGGATGCTGAAGCTATAGCATGAGGCATTTTTGTAAACAGTAGACATGCCACTATTATATTCAACAAAAATATACAGCAATAAAGGAAATCAATGGAAAAAAAATCTCAGGAAGTAGCTCTTATTTTGGCCACCAAAGGAAACATTTTCTATTTTTACAATGCCCTTGCTGTCCCCATAATTATGTAACTTCTCTGTCCAAACTTTCCAAATCTGCTGCACACAGACTAAAATTGACCACTGACTGTGCTTTGCATGCTGTGTTTATCTATCCACCATCACCTGCTTCTCATTATCAGGATTTTCAAATGTGCACTGATTGCCTCTTTTTTTATTTCTCTCTCTCCTATAAAGGGTGATTTGCATCCAAACAGTGCACATATTCTGTCTACTTGCCATATTTCCTGCACACAATTACCTTTACACACTGTTCTATAAATAAAGGAACTTGGAAGAAACCTCTGTTTATCAGTGTAATGTGCTATGGCAATCTTTATAGTCATGTGGCATACTATCAAAATGTTTTCATATGTAACAATTGTGATCTAGCTTTAGTGTCATTTTTATAATTAAGTACATATATTGTAGACAAAAATGCTAATTACCGTAACTCATGAACATATTTACTGAAGTAATCAGGTTCTACTGCAACTGCCTGTGTTATCCAGATTCAGGGGCATCACTAGGGTTTGTGTCACCCGGTGCGGAAACTCATGGTGTCACCCCCCTGGATTTCCTCCAATACAATGCCAAACAGATTCCTTAGTAATGCCAGTTAGATGGCCTATTAACTATGCCACACACAGGAGCCCCATAAATTATGCCACACACAGGAGCCCCATAAATTATGCCACACCAGAGCCCCATAAATTATGCCACACCAGAGCCCCACTATTTATGCCTCACCTCTGCCGAATTAATTATGCCACACACACAGGTGCCCCATAATTATGCCACACAAAAGAGTCCCTTGATTATGCCACACACAAAAGTCCCTTAATTATGCCACACATGGGGCTCGATAAATATGCCACACACAAGCGCCCCATAATTATGCACACATGGGACCGCCATTAATTATGCAACACACAGGAGCCCCACGAGGTGACAATTGTACAATTATAGATACCAGGAATAGTGTGCCACTCAGAGCCCAGTAATATTATGCCAGTCAGATACCAGGAATATTGTGACATTCAGAGCCCAGTAATATTGTGCCAGTCAGATACCAGAAATATTGTGCTAGTCAGATACCAGTAATATTGTGCCACTCAGAGCCCAGTAATATTGTGCCAGTCAGATACCAGGAATATTGTGTCATTCAGAGGCCAGTAATAGTGTGCCAGTAAGATGCCTGTAATATTGTGCCAGTCAGAGCCCAATAATAGTGTGCCAGTCAGAGCCCAGTAATATTATGCCAGTCAGATACCAGGAATATTGTGCCAGTCAGAGCCCAGTAATATTGTTCCAGTCAGATCCCAGTAATATTGTGCCATTCAGAGCCCAGTAATAGTGTGCCAGTCAGAGCCCAGTAATAGTGTGCCAGTCAGAGCCCAGGAATATTGTGCCATTCAGATACCAGGAATATTGTGCCAGTCAGAGCCCAGTAATAGTGTGCCAGTCAGAGCCCAGGAATATTGTGCCATTCAGATACCAGGAATATTGTGCCAGTCAGAGCCCAGTAATAGTATGCCAGTCAGAACCAAGTAATAGTGTGCCAGTCAGATACCAGAAATATTGTGCAAGTCAGATACCAGTAATATTGTGTCATTCAGAGGCCAGTAATAGTGTGCCAGTAAGATGCCTGTAATATTGTGCCAGTCAGAGCCCTGTAATAGTGTGCCAGTCAGAGCCCAATAATAGTGTGCCAGTCAGAGCCCAGTAATATTATGCCAGTCAGATACCAGGAATATTGTGCCAGTCAGAGCCCAGTAATATTGTTCCAGTCAGATCCCAGTAATATTGTGCCATTCAGAGCCCAGTAATAGTGTGCCAGTCAGAGCCCAGTAATAGTGTGCCAGTCAGAACCAAGTAATAGTGTGCCAGTCAGATACCAGAAATATTGTGCTAGTCAGATACCAGTAATATTGTGCCACTCAGAGCCCAGTAATATTGTGCCAGTCAGATACCAGGAATATTGTGTCATTCAGAGGCCAGTAATAGTGTGCCAGTAAGATGCCTGTAATATTGTGCCATTCAGAGCCCTGTAATAGTGTGCCAGTCAGAGCCCAATAATAGTGTGCCAGTCAGAGCCCAGTAATATTATGCCAGTCAGATACCAGGAATATTGTGCCAGTCAGAGCCCAGTAATATTGTTCCAGTCAGATCCCAGTAATATTGTGCCATTCAGAGCCCAGTAATAGTGTGCCAGTCAGAGCCCAGTAATAGTGTGCCAGTCAGAGCCCAGTAATATTGTTCCAGTCAGATCCCAGTAATATTGTGCCATTCAGAGCCCAGTAATAGTGTGCCAGTCAGAGCCCAGTAATAGTGTGCCAGTCAGAGCCCAGTAATAGTGTGCCAGTCAGAGCCCAGGAATATTGTGCCATTCAGATACCAGGAATATTGTGCCAGTCAGAGCCCAGTAATAGTATGCCAGTCAGAACCAAGTAATAGTGTGCCACTTAGATACCAGTAATATTGTGCCAGTCAAAGCCCCGGAATATTATGCCAGTCAGATACCATAAATATTATGCAAGTCAGTGCCCAGTAATATTGTGCCAGTCAGAGTCCAGGAATATTGTGCCAGTCAGAGCCCAGGAATAGTGTGCCACTCAGAGCCCAGTAATAGTGTGCCAGTCAGAGCCCAGTAATATTGTGCCAGTCAGAGCCCAGGAATATTGTGCCAGTCAGAGCCCAGTAATAGTGTGCCAGTCAGAGCTCAGGAATATTGTGCCAGTCAGAGCCCAGTAATAGTGTGCCAGTCAGATTCCAGGAATATTGTGCCAGTCAGAGCCCAGTAATAGTTTAACAGTCAGAGCCCAGTAATATTGTGCCAGTCAGAGCCCAGAAATAGTGTGCCAGTCAGAGCCCAGCAATAGTGTGCCAGTCAGAGCCCAGGAATATTGTGCCAGTCAGAGCCCAGGAATATTGTGCCAGTCAGAGCCCAGTAATAGTGTGCCAGTCAGAGCTGTCTGACAGAGTCTCCTGCATGGAGGAGGGAAACACAGTCGCCGGATGTGACATATCGTCACATCCGGTCGCTGTGATTTTTTTTTTTTTTTCGGCGGCCAAGAAAAAGAAAAAAAAAGGTAAGTAGCGCGGTGCGGGGGGTGCGGGCAGCACGGGTGTCACCCCCGCTGGAGGTGTCACCCAGTGGGGTCCGCCCCCCCACCCCCCTCGGGACGCCACTGTCCAGATTTACATCACTCCAGCAGACTAACTCTAAATTGTAGCGAAAATGTATCCAGCCAATCATATCCTGGTAACTCGAATGGCAAGGATGAAAGAACTGTGCTATCTGCATGTCCTGTATATCAATAGAAAAAGATTTTATGTGCTAGTGTCCATCCGTAATTAAACAGGTTACATCTTACATGTTTGTTCTTTTTGTTATGTATGAATATAAATATATTTATTACAAGCTTGTGTGCAGGGCCCTATACCTTATGTATTGGTCTGTCTGTTCCACTAATATAGTCTGTAGTTTCTGTCATTGCTCTGTACCATGTGAAGAGTATATTGTTGGCACTATATAAATTAAAGTTAAAGCGATGGAAAGTAACACATATTACATTATATTAACTTTTTTATAAAGCCCCAACAATTTACAGAGCGCTAGGTACAGAGTAGGAGAAGGACTACACAAGTTTACAACCTAGAGGGAGAATGAAGGCTTCCCTCATCTACGGAACAACCAAGAATTATATATATATATATATATATATATATTTATATATACATACATATATATATATATATATATATATATATATATATATCTACATTCACATTTATGATCTTTTTATAATTGACTTTGCGACTTCCTTCTGTTTAGTAAACATTGTAAGAAGAGATAAACATTGTGTATTCTATGAAATACAAGTTAATTAATAAAAACCAGTTTAGAGTCACAAGTCACAAATCATCTACAGAATCTCATAATTAAGGGGAGAGATAGCATAAAAGACTATTTAGGGATTACAGTTGTTTAATTTATACTTTGTAGTAACACATTATCAAGTACAGCATGAAAAGTGACTGACACTTTCTATGTTATTCACAGTTTTACACAGAGGGACGTTAGTGTATAATTTATAAATATCCTCTCAGAGTGACTCATAATGTCTAAATGACTAAAAATGCAAAACCACTGATTTGGACATCCTAGAGTTAGTGCAGGAACTTATTATAATGAAATGGATTCATTGTTTTAGGATAGTTAGTCAAGCTATGCGTATATGTTGTGCCCACTAAAAGTGCCGTCACTCAATATTTCCATTAGATAATGGTAAAAGTGTGATATTGTTTTGTTATGTAGATGGCTGTATAAAGAGAGTCTTCCTGTTTGCTTGGGCAGATATTTTACTGATGTTGTCTTTTGCTTGTGTGAATAGTTATTGTTGAGAGATGTGTTATTGTTTGTGTGCTATTAGACTACTGTGAAACAATGATTAACCTAAAAGAAAACATTTATATCCTCTCAAAACTGCAAGAACAACTCATGTTTGTAGTAACTGGAACATAACAACCTTTTCTTCCAGTCTTACTTTAGGATTTCAATCAAAATATACAGCATGTGTTGAATCCTATCTGAGCACCATGTACCCATTTAACATCTCTATAAACCTACATCTTTAGGACAACCTAGCAAATAAAAAGTTAGGATCATCTCCAGACATGGTAACCATGATTGTCAATCTAGGCCAGCAGGTGGATGAGTTGTTGCTGTTCGTACCAGAATCTACTTGGGCACTTGTGCAAAACTAAAGAAATCTGAACAATCCCAAAGAAGAGCCAGTCTGTGTATCTTTCACATGATATAGTAGATGAACTGAATAAGTATTGAAATAATTGGTGTCTATGGGGGCTATTCATTAAAACGTGAGATGAGGTGAGATGAACAAATCATCTCTCCAATTTAGCTATACATTGTGCAGGGAAAAACCTGATGAGATTGCTTAACAAGGTGTTTATTATCAATGTTTTAGGTTGACAATGTGGATAACTGTAAGCTAATGCCTACATTCAAGAGAAATATATGTTTTAACTTTGTCTGTGGCGTCTACTGCTTATTACATCACCTCGTGGCTTGGCATGCACATTGCACATTTCCCACTGACAATTTGTTAATTTGCATATCAAACAACAGGTGATGTCATAAACACGAGACACCACAGACACATTTAAAAAATATTTAACTTTTTTTTTGGCATTTAACTTCCAACTCTGCTAACACAATGTATAGACAATTTGTTATTCTCTGTATTCACTGTATAAGCAATGTTAAGGTTGACAGAATGCCTTTAACCCCTTCACGACAATGGATGTGTCAGGCATGTCCAGCCGGCAACTTTGAAGAATATCATTTATAGATGACTACCACAGTGCTTCTCTCAACACCCTTATAGATATAACCATCTCAAAATAAAACAAAACTGTATAAGACATAGGAAACAGGAGATCCGTTCTTAATAAATTACATTGTTTTCATGGCCTTCAATCTGTGTTCAGAAGAATACCATGTATATATGGTATATGTACCCTATGTGACATTTCAGAATGGTGCCTACAGGCCTCCTAGCAATATTATCCCCAGTTGCAGTAGTCAGAATTAGATGGAATCCTGACTCTCAGTTCACTGTAGGTGTGCATGGGATGACCATTATTGTCTGAGTGAACTATAAGTTTAAAAATACTTTATACCAGGCATGGGCAAATATTGAAGAACACTCTTCTATTTGATCAAATTTGAATGTTTCCTTGTATACTGATTGTTAATATATCTTGACAGAGCCATAAAGTACAAATACAGGGACTGCATATTTATGGTTAGTAGGGCTTCTGGCACCAAAATGTCTAATTTTATCTCTTCACTACAAATTCCAGGGCAGTCTACTGAATTTCAGCCCACACTATGATACACTGGTGTGGAGACATAATATCCCAAGGAGTGATGACAGAACCTGCAGGAAAAACCTGCTTTATCACAATCTATGTGACTGATGACTAGGCAGCCACAAGGGAAAGGGGTAGATATATACTAAATAGACCCCATCATATGTGTATCATATATATATCCTACATGCATGCCCATGCTCATTAATATACATTAAATACATTAAGGTCGAGTTTGGGTTATATGTTTTTAAGATAATTCTAAAAATACATATACGTTATCCAGATTATTATATGTATATTTGTTTGAGTATCTATACATACATATATGGTCATCTGTACATTTATGCTCATTGTTAAAAAAATTGCTTCAGAACCTGAATCCAAGATTAATGTGTTTCATCTGTATTTTTACCTAGAGTTCTGTAGACTGAGCATGTTGGTCACATACTGTGCTGTCTGTATATTACTGTGAATACCTAGGAATGCTTGCTTTACAAATACTTCCAGAGAAGATCACTAGACAGGACAGTTAATTAGAAATGTCACATCTCATAGCTTCCCTTTTATGTCCTTGCAAAGAAGCTGTGGTTGCCAGCAGAGCTCATTGCTGCTCAGCTTTGCTGGAGAAAAAGAGATATCAATATGGCAGCAGGCGTGCCAATCTGTTTTACTCTTTACAGCGGGCAGCAGTCGCAATCACATAACCAGCATCATACTTGTTGCATAAGTTCCCAGACATAGCTTTAGTGTGCTAATTCCAAGAATCTTAAAATAGTAAGGGTAATATGTTTTGGGCACATATCCTGTATGTCTTGGGGTTGCTTTTGACTCTGCTCAAAACTCTGTCCTTTGTTTCCCATGTTCAGTGACTAGCCAAATCCTGTCATCTGCATCTAAGGAACATCACACTCATCCGCCCATTCCTCATTAAAAACACTCATCGAAGAGACTTACAAAATCCTAGTGCACTAACTTGTGATCTCATCTTTCTGCCCTGCAATCTATTCGAAATACAGCTGCCAGGCTGATCTTTCTCACTCGTTGTTCCGATTTGGCTGCTGCACTGCCTTGCTGTTATCTCTAGGATTAAATTGAAAATTCTATCTTTAGCCTACAGTTAAGCCCTCCACTCCTCAGTCCCACCCTTCATTGCCTCCCACATTAATCGATACTACCCTGCACAACCTCAGCGCTCTCCAAATGGACTCTCCTCCAACCTCATCAACTCTTCCCACTCGCACCTGAAAGATTTTGCCTGAGCTGCCGCCTCTCTCTGGAACTCCCTTCTGCTGAGCATCCAGCTTTCTCCCTCTTTCTCAAACTTCAAAAGTCCCTCAAAACTCACTTCTTTAAGGAAGCTTACTAGAATACCCAGTAATTAACCGCTAGCCAGTCTGACCTATCTTCAACCTTCCCGCTGTTGTTTTCCCTGTACACAACCTTTCTGGAAGAACTCATCTACTCATTTGGATTCCAATACCACCTGTTTGCAGATGATACTCAGATCAACCTCTCCTCCCCTGACCTCACTCCCTCTGTCGTGTCACGTGTAGTTGAGTGTCTGTTGGCCATCTCCCCTTGGTTGTCTGATCGCTACCTGAAACTTAATCTTTCCAAAATGGAGCTGATCATCTTCCCTCCCTCAAACTCTGCCAATACACCTGGCTTCACAGTCACTGTTCAAAAAGCTACAATTGTACCTGCTGACTGTGTCCGATGTTTGGAGTCACTTTTGACTCTTCACTCCCTTTTGTACCATGTCCCCTTCTCCCTCTAGATTGTAAACTTGTGAGCAGACCTGTCTACCTCATGATACAGTCTGCTTTTGTTCATCTACCTTAGCATGTAGTCCCACTCTGTGCTCTTCACCTAGGGCCATGCAACTTGTTGGCACTATATAAATAAATGTTAATGTGATATATCCTATAATATGTATTATGAGCATTCCTTGATTTACTTACATGCAGTGTGTGTCACAATGTGGGATAACAGACTGGGAGGAGCCTCATTGCAGGGCAGGGTGTGGGGTCTGTCTACACTTAACTGTGGACGGGATGGAACTTCAGATAGGACTGGTAGTGGAGACTGGCAGCTGGGGATGGACTGGCAGCTCTCTGAGCAGGGCACTGGACTGATAACTGACACTCTCCAATAGACAAAACAGGATACAGGCACAAAGTGAGCAACATGAATAAATACAAATAACAATTGTAAGTTATGGTGAAAGTGTAAAGACTTCATTGAAAAAAAGATGCATGTTTCTGGCCAATATTGTATCATACACCATCTCTGGACTATCCATAACTACATATAAATATAATTCTGTTATGGGCATAATTGTTGGACACACATTTTAAATGATCAGCGTTAATACATATCATTACATCTGTAAATAATTTTCACATATATTAACTTAATCAGTAAAATAGCTATTTGTTTGAAAAAAAAAAATCAAACAAGTGTTGTATTGTAGTAAATATTATTTCTAATGATATTGATTCTATTGATCAATCAACACTTAAAAGAACATAACTGCAATGAAAAGTTTCTGCACGTTGTTTGTATAAAGATTTCAATATACCTCCTCTGATCCCAGCCTTAAAGTGATGTACTGAGGGTTGAAAAAAGCTATGTGAAGAGTGCATTCAAGGAACCCTTGTATTTTTGAGTGTGAATAACAAATGAAATCATAATTAAAAAAAAATAACTTACAAACATATCCATGAGCAGGTGCTCCAGAGTGATTTCAAAATCTTCTATCTTAGCTGCCAAAGTCATATTTGTGAGAGCAAAGTAGTGACGAAAATGGAAAAGAATTCAGCAAAGAGCTTTTCCAATGTTGTTTTCTTCCAGCTTTGTGAGGTTCAAAAACAAGAGCAGCTATTTGAAAAACACGTGCAGATATATCATACAGAGCAAGACCCTTAACAGCACGTTTAACGGGAAGTTACAGCAAATTCTTTTTGACGTGTTTTAATTTCCCAGGAAAGAGTTCCAAAAACCTTTGCTGAAATCTTGATTTAACTGTATTCCCTTCCGAGAGTGTTTCATTTCGGTGGGTTAGTGCTCGTGCCACAGCTGTTTGAATTTAGTGAGACTCAATGAAATAAGTTTCTCAGTAACTGATATTTATAGGATTCCATTTTTTGACTCTGTCCCCTTTCTCAGTTCGGTCCTGACCTTTCATTAATGTCTCCGCACACTGGAAAGTATTGTGGAGTGAGGCAGAAGTTGGCTATGATCAATGATAGGCCAAATCACATAGCTACATCATGAATGATCCATTGTAAGGAGAATGAAGCTTCCTTCTATAGCTACTGACAGGGACGATTATAGTGTTGTAGACAAGGAAATTTACACTCTATTTTTTCCTAGGCATATTATTAGATTAGAATTCAAATATTACCAAAATAGACTCTGATTCCTTTATATTCATCAAAGAACTCATTGCTTCTAATTCAACCTAGTGAAGACGCTAGGACACTATGTGCCTTTTTTGATTTAGTATGTAAACAACTTATTATGAAGAACTGTCTTTAGTTGTTTTTTTTTCTCACTGGGGCTGTCTAGAGATTACATGGGGTTTATTCACTAGGCACCCACAATTCCCTGTCTAGTGAATACAATCCAATATGTATTTAATGGAAGTAACTGAAAGGAACAAATCCACCCATCCCTTAACATTGTCTTAATGTGCCCTAGCACCGCTTACAGTGTAGGAAGGCTCCAGATCATCTCTTATATCATTATTTGCTTTTTTTCTACCCTTTTCTTTTCCAAACATGTAATTATGTAAGCTTGCTCTGGCTGCTTACCATGCCATAAAACTATTGATTCTATATTTTCTTCAAGAAATGGCCTTTGAAGTAGACCAGACTATACTAAAAAGAAAGGAGGTGTTCTATTAAAATGTCTAGCTCTGTCATTCATATCTTCTAGCATTAAGATGTTAAAGCCACTACTATTTCACAGCTAAAATAATTAAGATTTCATAAAAGATTTTAACTGTAATTCTTTTTTGATATAGTCAAAATGCACTGCATGTATTAAAACATATAAGCCAATATGAACATAAACTGATTATCCTTGCATTTAAAAACAGCGTGACTGATGAATATTTTGTTTTCTGAAATTAAGGACATTCATTTAGCTTAAAAACTATATTTCAATTTTAAAAAGGTTATTAAATTCCTGTCCATTTTGTTTTTAATTAGTATCCTGCGCTCACCACCTGGTACTAGAATGATGTAGCCATTATTACCATTATTTTTGAAAGAAAAAAACCCACTTTTTGCAATTAGAAAGCTCTACAGTCAATCCTAGAAGCAGAATGGTAAGAATACTAACCCTCCAGCAATCTGTAGACATAAGATGAGTGGTGGATGTGGGGGAGTGGGGAGGACTTGCAAGGTCTTACAAGTTATATTTTAAGAAAATAAATAAAACAGTCCAACACGGAAACATGTAAAGAAGGACCTCTTTATAAAATGAGCATTTTGAACCTATTATTTATATGAAAACGGCAAATATTTTATATTATTCAGTAGTTTCCCTTAGTGCTCATATTTAAGGGGATCTACGATCAAAAGTGTTGCCTACTTCACCACATGCATATCATGCAACACTATGTTCTAGCTGGAGCAGTTATAAATTAGGAGATAATATAGACTATGTATTTAGGGGCAAGCAGTTGTGTAATGTCATAGGAATTTGGAAAGTGCTCCGTGGAGTTTTCAATATGAGTTCATTCCATCTGCATGATCGTTAGAGAAACTTATGGCATGTCCTGTGTTCATTCAGACCAATTGTTAAAGTACAAAATCATATTTCCTTATACTGAATATCGAATTTTGAAGTATGCTTTCTTTTATTTTAGTGTTGTTTTTGCATTACGTATTGAACCTTATTGTGGTTTGTGGATATGCAGTAAAGTTATGAAATTAATGTGTATCAGAACTACTTTTGCCAAACTTTTCTGTCATTTAAGAGATACCATTACATTTCTTAATTAAAGAGGGATTTAACTTTAAACATAAAAAAAGTAATTTTCAAGTTTTTATCTAATACTTAGATAAACCTTTTGTCCTGGTTCAACAGAGCATGAATGCCAATTTAACCCCTTAGTGACAAGACATTTTGACCTTGACTTTCCCTTGGTGACAATGACTGTTTTTACATTTCTGGGGTGTTTGTGTTGAGCTGTTATTTTCTTCTCTCTCACATACTGTACACACACAAATTATATGTTATTTTTATCATCATAAGAAGGGCTTTCATTTGATAACATTATGTTCATCATATCTTATAATTTACTACAAAATTCATAAAATCATATAATATGATAAACAAAAATAAAAAAAATATTTTCTAACTCTGACCTAAAATATAATTTACACATAGACAATCATTAAAAAAGACTCCATCTAAATATTTTCCTGAGTTCAGAAATATGCATGTTTCCATATTTTTCTGCATTTTTTGGCAATAGTTACATGGTTCAATACATTTTAGTAAGTAGCCATCTTTTTCTTCCAGTTGTGGACTTCCTGTTGATCTACAGTGGGTATATTGGAGGTGAAGACAGAAACTCACAAATCTCTTTTCATTTAATTATTTATTACTGCAAACCATTAAGGTCATTGATGGATAACAATGGAATTGTGAGGCCATGATCTTAGTTGCCTTCCATATTCCTTAAAAATAGAATCATTTGAATTTCCCAGTAATATTTATTTGATGTAATACATTGTATAAAGCAGCTTTTAGACTACATTCATATTATTGCACACTACTACACACATGGAAGTTTCCCAATACAAAGAGCAACAGTACACAGTCACAATATAGTATCTGTCGAGTGTTCACCGTGAAACACAGAGCCATATATTTATTTTTATGCAGGTAATCACAGGTAATCTTTTGTACACTTTTTCATTCAAAGACACCACCAAAGGTTATGAACACAAAACAAGCTCTAACTTGTGAATTTGTCAGTGAAATACAAAAACAATGTAATAAAGCACCCATGTGTTTAAAAGCAAGATCAAGTAATATAATGTACCATACATGCCTATTCATCAGCCTCAAAGAGCTACAGAAAATCTTTCTAGAATGTTCTTAGGATGAAATGGAACATAAAGCACATTACACAAAAGACCCAAGAAAAATCAGCACTGACTTATACTGAATCACATAACAGAAGTATGTCATTATACCTCCTAAAATAAGATGTGTATGCTGCAATATTCAATAGACAATTGATACCACTGAGCTTGTTTGGCGTGGTCCTTAACGATCCCTTGGAATGACAGGATTAAGTATGAAAACAAACATTATATTCTTTATTCTCTGAATTCCACATTTATTTACAAGCTCACAAATGGTGATGCAGTGTTAGGAGCACCAAGTGTCACTGCCTTGTTCAGTTAATATTGTAGACCAGTTGATAATGGGGTTTGAAACACAGTGTGAATACACTGCCTCAGTACAACTGCCAATTGTGCACCATTCGAAATATATTCAGCCCTAGTCTTTGAAAAGTAAATATGGCACCCTAGGAACAAAAGCTATTTTAATCAGACAGAAGTGGGCTTATGTCTGGTTAAATGACGATGTGGAGGGTGTAGCGCCTTTTTATAATCACTCAATTGCTCATCCTTGAAGATATACACAGACGTAACGATACACTGTAAAGGTATACTAGGTTATTTGTCTAACTTGCAATAAAAGCGCTCTTCGGAGAAATTATAAATTAATTTTATGACTACAGCATGACATTTTTAAAAATTGTTTTTAGTTAAGTAGAGTATCATGTAAACAAAAACATGTTCTACTTCCTAAAATCTGAAAAAAAAGTGTATTAGATTTATTTCTGTTGCTATAGCAACAGTCCTGCCTCCTTCTCAGATTTGCCTGAATTTTGAGGCCTGTGTGAAGTTATTTTCAGTGTAAAAGTGAGGTAAAAATAGCTACAGAACTGTAAATTAAAATAAAGTAAAAATAAATGCATTGTCACATTTATTAGAACCATGTATAACTGCCCCTGTAATCGAAAAACTAGCAATGTTTACATAACATGCATGCAGAATATGTTCTACTATAATATGTTACACTGCGATAAAGTGATAAGTATCACTTTGTAAAGAATACAAAAATCCTTTCATTGTGCTGGCCAAATTACTAGCAAATGTATTGTTTTTTTTTAATAACACATTTTGTTTCTTGTCTTAGTGTCCTCTTTCACCACTATGCCTTAGAAACGCAATGTTACAGGCATGGAGGTGAAAGACACAAATATAGTGGCGGAAACACTTGATACACCAGTGCTCAGTGACCTGGTCAGTCCTGGTCAGTGTTTAGCGTGCGGCCGGCATGCTAGGCATTACGGGATGCGAACATCACAATTTGGAGGTGGACAGGTGAAGTGATTTTAAAGAGATATAAACCCTCCACATTAAATTTTAACTCGACTGCCATATTGATGGATTTGGTGGCCATACTGGGGGAGATTGAATAATCTATCAGGTAACTGTATCTCTTAATCTGTTTAATTGCATGTGATTTCAGTAATGTAGATTAGGTGATTACATTTACCTGAATTTTAAATTGTCATCTACAAACAGTGCTGCTGCTGGAACAGAAAAGATTCCAAGCAAATCAGAAATCGAAGGGTTAATGAGCCATTAATCATGAGCCTTTAAGACACCAGGTTGGAAGTATAAACAGAGCAGGGGTGGTGACAGTACAGAGATTCAGAGGAAGTCATTATGCTGTCCCAGTGTTATAAATATTTAGAAACCACATTCCAGCCCAGAGAAAAATTTTAAATCCTATAATAACGCTAAGAAAAAACCCTAAATATCTTAATCATCATTCTAGAATCTAGAAAATTCTCACAAATTTCTAGGTATGTGGCTAAATCCCAACATTTCTTTTTGTCTCCATACTGATAAGCTATGATCCAAACTATATCCCTTGATTGGGTCACTATACAAGAATAAATCTTGACTAGAAACCCTGTGAGAAAACAAATTGTGTAACACATTCCGGTCATAGACTATGTGAATGTAGATTATGGTTCTGTGTCTCACATACAATCTCTGTAAACTTGACTACTCTATACAATACCCGATGCAAATTTTCCATCCAGTTTGATTATCAAACCTGTATTATTGCAAAATGTAAAAAAAGTTAATCTTTGTGATGCGTGCCTCCAGGCACACTCTCCACCAACTTGACTAATGCACAAACACTACTCTGGAACCTGAGCAGCATGCTCACTCCGAGAGCTGGCCCTACAATAGATCTGGGTGAGTCCAAGGATCCAGGAAGAACTTTAAGATTCGGCAAATTGCTGCCCTCATCATCGTCCCGGACCCATTGGGAATAAATGTACTAGGGAATAAAGTCCTTAAAAAGACCCAGAGCGTCGGGTGTCACATGACAGCCTGGCGCTTAAAGCGTGGGACTGCAGCCTCTGTATAGGTGAAAAGCTTGTTAACTGCATCCAGACTGTGGTAATTCAGCAAATGCTGATCATAGCCTCTTTAGCATAACAATCATAGCTACACAGCGTATGTCTTCTATACTGCCCTCCTGTGGTATGTGATCCTTGTACCGAGACTTCCCCAAGTTTATTTATGCTAGAATGTTTTATTTACGACCCCTGTTTAAAGTAGTGATCCTGTACAGCAGCTCATGAGTACTGAAATTCACTTTTCCCCTATAACCCTTAGGGATTTAATAGATTTTACAATGTATTTAAGTGTTAAATGTTAGTCAAGAAGTTTCATAGGGTGGTTAGTTAATAAGAAAGTAGGATAGATTTTCAAAGAAATAATGTTTTTTTGTTATTTATTACTACGTAGCAACACACAGAACCTGCAGTAAATTGTAATTCTCGTGATACTCAGTATCATGGTTTTTTTTACACACAAACTATTGGGCTACTACCACTCCTGATCAACTCCTCTAATGCACCAAAGCCATGTAATGTTATTCTACATATTATTCAGTATGAAATATATTTCTTAGGGTACAGAAAGGACTTTTTGAGGACATAGAATTCTTTGTTCATATAGAATCTTACTGGTTTGAGCATCTGTGATGTTGAAGGATGACTATTTACCCACTATGCCTAGCATACATCTCCAATTAGCTGCTATTAAGATATATGGTATATTGCTTCCCACGTTTCTGCTAAATTGCTTTTCTTTTTCTTTCGTTCAGTTAAGCCACCAAATTGCAATGATTTGTACAGATCTTAGAGATGTGTTCTTATTAACATTCTGTGTTTACTGAACCTGGAATTGGAACAATCATAAAAACATGAAAAAAAAAATCTAAAGAATATATTGTCCATTTTATGTTAACAGTGATGTATTGTAGAAGCTCTTGGCATTATAGGAGAATAATTTTAGTTTTCAATATGGTCTACTGTCCATAAGCAGAGTATTGATTGCCCATCAAACCTTACCGATTTCTTTTTTTGTAATAAAACTTTGAGTGGAACAATTTGTACCATCCTTAATTGTTTAACACTCATCATTATAAGACAGTGATAAAATCTACCTCATTGTCTGTTTCTAACGTCTAACCTACTTTGTGCAAAGACAATGTAAACACAGTGTAGTAAAGTGCTTGCAATGGGCTGATATGAGGGAGAGGTATAAAATAACTGATGTGGACCGTGGAAGAAGGGGACTTATGTGGATGATGGAAAAAGGAAGTGATGAAGACAAAAAAGAGGATCTACATGGACAATGCGAAAAACTGGTATATGGTGACTGTGGAGCAAGGACATGGAGCAGAGGGTTAGTACCTGCAAATGGATAGCGAGAGTAGACAAAAGAGTGGGGAAATATGGTACAGGATAGCTCCCATCTATATATATATATATATATATATATATATATATATATATATATATATAAACAGACATGGAAATCAGTATATATAGATATATTTGTACAGAAAAACAGATACAACTAGGTACCTGAACCACTGCTCATTTTCCTTGAAAATTTAACATCGAAGAGAAAGCAATCTAACAAAACATAATCCTCTGCTCTCTGTTTTTTCACTTGTGACATAGAAAAGAAAATTATCTGAGCAGGACACACACAAAAAATTACAAGCTTAGGTTTTGGGACACTGGAAGGAAATGAAAACTGCTGTAGTGCTGTCATTTTGACCCTAGACCTCCCAAGCTCTGTCCCCCGGCTTCTTACATTGCCTGGGGCAGAAGTTGGGAGGTATGGAATTGTATGGTTGTATCGGGATGATAAAAGGCACGTTTCATCATGTGACAGGCAGCACAAGAGAGTACGTTTCACCAAGTTCATCCATGCTGTCAAGTACCAACAACAAGCTGGAGGAGGAGGAAGCATGTATAAATAGTGAGAAGCCAATCCTTCTATTGTCCATCATGTAAGCACCAGTGATGTCACATGTCACCTTTGTAGCTCACAATCCAAAGGGAGATGGCCAATCGAATTATCCATTTCCGTTGGCACCAATATTCTATCACTTTGCTGTAGATTCTATTTGAAATAATACTACATGACTTTCTACTGTCAAAGTATTCATTTTTTAAATGTGTTCAATGTGCTTTATTCGGTAGAAAAGGATTTGGTAGAATTTTCTTTTTAACATTGACATAAACAGCATTTAATATTTAACTTCAAATATGCCTGTTCCTCATGCAAAACAAGGTCTTTAATACCTTACTCATGATTCTCTGGTAAACCTTTGCAGAAATGTTAGTCTTGAGGCAGCTGTTTCCATGACAGCACTCAATGGCTTGCTGAATGTTATACACTTCATAACAGATTGACTAGCACTACAAAGATGCTAGATGGATCAGATCTCTTAACATTCAGCACAAACTGAGCTTTTAATTATTTCTCGCATGTTACATACTTTTTATATATAAGTCTGGGTCTCAGAAATGGAGCTTGGGTTTTCACATTATCATAATACAAGTTATTTTGCTGTATTGTTATCATAATTACCTATTTGTCAATTTGAGGCAAACTGGAACTCACTGAGATGGCGTGGCTCTGCTAACTGCACTTTACAATCTAAAAGAGAGGCTGGTAAATAAAAACACAATGTGCAAATTCACTTAATATATAGGTGCACATTAATCTATATACTCTAGATACATGTCACGTGATACACTATGACATGTCCTTTGTAAATGACATCAGTGAGCTTTATTCCCCCTAGTCATCCGTATTCATATATTCACATTAATAGTAATACTCTCTGACATGCAAGTAATAATTTTTTAAGATTATTATTTTTAATAAAAACCTAGAATGTGTCAGCAGATAAGAACCATTTGGCCCATCTAGTCTGCCCAATATTTGGCCCATCTAGTCTTCCTATCTAGTCTGCCCAATGATTTACCTATCTATATTGCTATACTGCAGGGGTTTTCCTTCGTGCTACAGAATAAATGTTTCCAATCTGACTGACTAGTTACAAATTAATCCTGGGTATAGTTACTGTAATGGCCAAATGAGCTATTTATAGAGATCCTAGATGTATGGTTTGCAATTTGCTTTTGGCATCCTTTCCTGGATTAAAAATACATGCATAGCTCCAGCACATTTCTTTTATCTCGGCTAGTTCTATATATGCTGTAGAGCAAATGATCTGTATCACTCCTTCTTACTGCGCCCAGAAACATGCAGAAAGATCACTATCTGACTACAGACAAAAAATGTTTTATAGAAAGAAGATTCTAATTAGCAACTTTCTAATTACAGCACACCCATTTTATGTTACTGATTTAATCCTTGTTAGATCTAGAAATAGAGAGAGACGTTTGAATGGTCTCAGAGGAACTACTGGGTATTTACCAGGTTGATTGTTCGGAAAGAAAGCACAACAATTAGCAGCTAGTTGTAGATAGTTGTTAGAGCTTTGTATATTAACCAGACTCGTTGAAGAAAGAAGTATTTATTGAGAGTGCTGAAATCCGAGAAGTTATAGCAAGCCATAATATATAGAAAATATTTTCAATATTTCAATGATGTGTCTTGCATTAACCCCTTGACGACAAAGGACGTGCCAGGCACGTCCTGGGGGAAACTCCCTTAACAACAAAGGACGTGCCTGGCACGTCCTGCGGTGAATCAAGCGGTTTTCGCGATCAACGATCGCAAAAACCGCTTTAACGGTACTGGTCTATTGCCTCGATGTCGAGGGAATAGCCAGCACTGAAATTTCTGCTCTGGGCCACCCACGATCGCCCCATGGAGCATGCTGCTCCGTCAATATGGCTATGCCCTCTGCCGGTCTGAGCTTCGGAAGTGAAAGTAACTTCACTTCCGTCGCTCTGAATATGCTACTTGACTGCCCCTAGTGGTAGTTAAGTAGCATAACAATGGAAAAAATGGAAAATAAATATTTAATTAATTAAAAACTGGTTATATAATTAGATTAGCCTATAGGGTTAAAATTAAATAATTTTTTCGCATAAGGGATAGGGTTAAAATGAAATTAAAATTAAAACATATTAAGGGATATAATAAGGAGTTGGGGTTACATTCAGGGTTAGGGTTAAATTTTGGGTTCGGGTTGGGGTCAAAAGGTCAATATAGGAAAAAAACATCAGTAGTTTTCTGTGCAATCACTGCACTCACTGCAAAACAGAACATTCAAAAGGTGTATCCAAAGTATTAGACAGCCCGATCCAAAAACAGTGGGAAAGCATTCACAGGACTCAATTGGAATATCAAAACGCATAGCAACGTTTTGGGCAGGTAACAAAGTATTAGACAGAGATTTGTTTCTGCATTGGTTTAACACTAGAGTTTTCCCGTAATCTTGCACATTTTTTAATCACGGTTTCTAATGCTGCCTCATTTTCGAGCGCATTGTCATGAGGTAATAGGCAGTATATATTCTAGAGAGGTCTCCATTTCTTTATGCTCCTATAGTGACCTCCTGATGCTCAGGCTCCATAAAGGTTCAGGGAGCACACAGTGAGAGCCAGGTGCTGAGGTGAGTTCTGGGTGCAATCTGCATGTTGGGGTGAGTCCTGTGTGCATTCTGCATGCTGGGGTAAGTTGTAAGTGAAATATGGGTTCTGGGGCAAGTCGTGGGTGCAATCTGAGTGCTGTGGTAAGTCCTTGAGTGCAATTTGTGTAATGAGGTGAGTCCTCGGTGCAATCAGTGTGCTGGAACAAGTCATGGAGCGCAATCTGGGTGTTGGGTAAGTGCTGAGTGCAATCTAGGTGCTGGGGTATGTCCTGGGTGCAATGTGGGTGCTGAGGCAGGTCCTGTGAGTAGAATTGGTGATGGGGCAAGTCCTATGAGTGGAATGGGTGATGGGGCAAGTTAAATGGGTGCAATGAGGTGCTGTGGGTAAAATATCGAAGGATATGGGGGTAATCATGAAAGGAAAGCATGAGAAAGATAAGATAGGGTCCAAAATCTTGTCCCACATACTTTCAGTAATTCAAAAAAGAATATATACATGGGTTATCTTTCCTAAATATAAATTTGTATTAACTCAGTTTTGCAAGGAACAACGAGTTAAAAAATTAACAGCCAACAAGGCAGATGCATGGAAAATAATATCCAGGTCTAATTAACATTAAACCAGTAAAAAGAGTCAGGGAATGTAACCACACACATGTTCTTACAATCTCTTAAAAACTACAGGAGATTAAAAAAAAAATAGATTTTAGAGTGAAATTTTTTAAATCATCAATTCTGCAATCTATTGTTACTTATTTGGTTTTTAAGTGAAAACGCTACTTTGAGAAGATTGGAAAGTGAATTCAAATCATAATATGCTTCACTATAACGTACAAAATAACTATGCTCTTTGAACTGGCAAGATTATCTATCTGTTCAGGTTAACATTTATTTATGAACTCATTAAAAAACTGAATAGTGTAATACCTGTTTCAAAACAAAGGAGAGGATTCTCACAGCACAGTCACTTTTTGTTACATTTTCTATGCATGGCAGAGAATCCCCAAAATGTAAAATCCACTTTAAAGACACTTCTATTTTATAAATGAAAAATAAATAACCTGATTGACCTGGCAGCTTTAATACACCATGACTCCATTTATAGATTACTCCTACTGACTATTTTAACCTCAGATAATGCCATCAATTTTGTGGTCAGATACTGAATAGATTACTCAGTAATAACACAGCTGTCAGGCCTCTGCACACAAAAAGAAAACTATAGTGCAGGAATAAAAATACAGATTTTAGGCTTTTTTTTTTTACTTTTTGTATTACCAAGGTGTTATGTGGTAACTCCCAAATTGATTGCTTTGTAGAAGAGATTTTTTATTTTTTTTTACTGTATTTATTATCTTCATGAATGCTTTTGTGACATATAGCTTTTTAAGAAGTGTGAGTTGATATAAGGTGCATCTGATGTGAACTCTCTATTATTACAGTACCATTGAAAGTGTATACTGTCTAGAACTGGTGTAATACATGCCTCCACTTACTAACAATAAACTGCTGCGCTAAGGTTTACTTTGTATTTAAAAAACAAATTACATAGATTTGTTTTAAAAATGGTGGAATAAAAGAACATGAACAGTATGTTATAGTTTCTTCAATTCAGAATATTTAGTAAAGTAGGTGGACAAAATAAAGGAAACACCACATGAAAAAGGACTTTTAATTAGCATTAACTAAATAAGTATTCCAGTTGTTCTTGTAAAGGAGAAATCAAATGAATTTGATTGCCAGTGATCGGCACATATGAGTCACCTATAACAGATCTGACAATTATCATTTTGATATTAATGGTTCACATCTAAGATATACAAAGAGGTCCCAGAGTGCCTGGTACATTGGACACAATAATGTAAGCATGGCCAAGGAAAAACAGTGGCTGCAAATCTAAACTCGTAAACAAAGGAGACCACACGGTTTCTGAATGCTCCAAAAGCACAGCCTCAAAAATGAACACATAAACTGATATGTGTTATGAATTTATAGTAGGGTTGACATTTGGAATATATTTGTATTAAAGGCCAATATACAAAGATGCATAGCCAGGTCTAATTAACATTAAACCAGGAAAAAAGACATGAAAAAAAAACAGTATGGTATGATACGTCATCCTATTTCCTACATCCAGATTGGTATAGCTCAGCAAACGATATCAATGTCTGCTGCTAACTGTTAAACAGTGTGAATATTGGTATGTTCAACTATTGCTCTCCATGGTTGTGTAACAGCCAAAGGTTTAGACGCCTTTTTATATGGCCTATTGTACACTGCTAAACAAGCTCAAGTGTGCTTTCGTGTACACAAGAATGAAGTATAACATTATTTACTAGATCTAAACATCATCAGAGTAAAGAAAAGAGGCAAGATCACTATTTATTTATAATAGGGATTGCCACGTTTACAGGCATACTAACACTTTCGCTTGTGGGAGAAGAACATCCACGAAACAGAAATTGGCGTATATTCTCTGTTACTAACCAGATGTGGAAAAACACATATGGAGATAGCACCTATACATAACCCTTATAGTTCATGACATGTTTGTCAGTATTCCAAGAATGATTAAACAGTGGCCAGCAGGAGTACAGTTATACAGTAAGTGCACAAAAAAAGGCTGACAGTTGGGCGGCTTGAATTCCAATGATAATGGTGTAAAGTCAAATCTATGCCACAGAAACACTGAGCTCAATGTGGATTCAAGGTTTTTGACTTTAGATACTACTTTTGCAACCTGTTAATGTATATTATAATATAATAATATAAATTGTTTTAAAAAAAAGAAACATATTTCCTGCCAAAACAAGGCAAAAAAAAATTATTTGGGTTTGTAAAGATGCATGCACATTTACACAAACAGTGACTAGAGGTCAAAACACTAACACAAAACAAAAAAGAAGATTGTAAAACATCCGATAGTCTGTATTATGTGCCCACATTCTTCTGTTACTCAAATCAATATACCAAGGGCTTTAGGGGTAGCTTAACATTCTCATGTGATTTAGCACGAAGGCGTGTAAAAAGCTGCTTGGAACGTCAGATGTATGTATCCATGCTGAATGCCAAATCTCACTGTCTGGTTTGCAAACAGCACAGACTAGTGTTACGTTTTTTAAATGTCACTTCTCATCAACCACAAATGCTTTGCTTATGATAAGTGTTTTTTTGGCTGTAGAACATAAAATAAATGAGAACATTTCATAAATAAGAAAACAAGAGCACAGAGAGTCTTGCTTTAAAATACAGTGGTATCCATTATGCATGTTAAATAATAATGTAAATAACTAATATTAATTTATTGGAGCAAGTGCAAACAGTTTTGTACAATTATTGGCATCTGTGAGTCTAAACATATGGCTGCATGCTATTTCAAACTATATATTATGTACTATATGGAACTATACTCACTGTAGACATAAAAAATGCTCTGAACACCAATTTAAAAATAAAAAAGAATGATGCAGCTTTGTTTACTGTAAAACAGTGGATATATCATAAAATAAATATCTATAATCAGCTTTTTAAAAATCAATGATACTATAAATAATAGAGAAAATCTTAGACACGATAGACAAGAAAAAGTAGAAATTTCACACTAAAAATCTCTTCTGCTCTTTTATTTTCAAGACATTATCTTGATCTTTTAAAATATTTGTAGGGAAAAATAGGAAGAATAATAGTTAATGCTATTTTTTTTAATAAAGCCAATAAGAACAATAGGAGGTGAGGCAGAAATATTAGTGGTAAGACTGCCTAAAGATGAAATGTCCCCATCCAAACAGAGATAACAGATCACTAATCAATAAAGCCTTTAAACACGATAAAGCTGGCACTTCCTAATAGTGGGTTTCATGTCACATCATACATTTAAATGTGCAAAAAAAATGATTTTTTTCTTAAGAATAAAATGATAAAAAAACTATTCTTTAATATGTTACTGTGCAGAATACAACTCCTAATGATTCTAAACCTCTATGCATTGACTACGCTCTTACCAGCATTGTCCCTAAAAGTAACAAAAGATCTGAGCTATGTCTAAATTGATTATGCTATGTCCATTAACCTGCTTAAATATTCATGAAAATGTCATTAGCCTCATAATTAGGTTACAGCAGCCACATTTAGTGTTGGTGACATTTCAATTATATTGACTTCAATTTTAGCTCTGAACCCAAATCAAGGTCACAGATTGTAAGGGAATTTAACACAAAATGTGACATAATGATGTTTACATTTACAACTGTAACATGACATTATTTTATATACATAATGGTCAACCTGTTCCAGGTTGGGAACAGTTATCTATGTAGCAGATTTTTGTTATTTTGGCATGACACAATCCCATTTTGTTCTGTATAATTTCATCTATAAGCAAAATTATAACCAAAAACAAAAATGCATTGTATAGGTATTTAAAAGATTGCAAAGTTCTATTACATTTTTGTTGGAACATCTCACATAACAGTGCTACTAAATCCTAGCTAGTGTACTATCCTAATATATCATGATAGTGAAGTCATGTTGTGGAATAAAGCCTTATTTAGATGCTTGTGAATGGATCATTTAGGGATCTCATTGAATGTTTTACCTCTCAGGGCTAGTTACATTTCTACCTACCGCACCACTAAAATGAAAACGATAGGTCCATTATTCATGGCGCTAGTTACTAAAACAGGACGCTAGTTACTAAAACTGAAATGTCAAGTGAACTGCAATGATCAAGTAATAATAGCTGTGATGAAAAAATTCTCAAATTGACCTAACCTACAACTCAAATATTACCAAGAAATTTATTAGCGGAACTTATTTTAGTTAGAATATGCAACTCTCCAACAAATCCTACTCCTTACACTGAATCCAGCAGAGTGTGAATATAAGTAGTTTAGTAATAGTTTACTAAATGTCAAAGTGCTTAGCTATCAAATTATTATAAACATATTATTACCAACTATACTCACATCCTGGGAGTCAGAATGTTACTATCTGTTTTAGGTTAACAGCCACATTAAATCCTCCATTACATATGGTACTTTCATCTAAAATGGCGGAAGCACCAAAATGAAGAAGCCACAGACATGGCCTACACTTATTCTGAAACACAACACTGTGTCACGCTACCTTTTGAAAGCATGGAGTTTAACCTCTTCGTAACGGTAGGACATTGTATGCTGTCTTAATTTATATAAGGATTCCGAGGGAAATTATTGCACTGGTCTATAGTCTACTGACTCTTAATCATAAGGCACTTATGGCACTTTCAAAATAGGCCATGTCTGTGGTTTCTTCTTGAGGGCACTAGGGTGAGCTGTATCTGCTGTACAACACAGCAAAGTCCCAAATCACTTTCACGGATCACAGCACCAACCCACACAGTTCCAGGAATACAAGAGTTTGGAAGGTGCATGGGAGCGCAAAAAACAAATAAAAATCCAATCAATGTCCAGCCAGCTGATACTGGACTGATTCAGGTACAGCTTTATTAAAGATGACTCAACACCTTCAGATATATATAGAGTTGTGACTTGCACCACTGACCATGCTGACAAGATAAGTTTCTTTCTTAACAATTATCTACCCTTGAGTATGAATCCTATGAGGCATAAAAGCTGGTGTGCAGATAGATATATAGGTCTATCCTGAGGTATAATTCAGTCTGCCCTTGCTTTCCCTTATCTCGTAGTGAAGTATGCTGTGATGGTTTTACCATTAATCTCTGTTCATAGAGAATTATTATAGAGGATAGAGAAGGCCAGTCAATGTTACAAGCATATGCAATATAAAATGGAGTCATACAGTGCATGCCCTGATATGTTATATTTCCCTCATGATGTCTCTTTTTCTCATACAGTACACAAGTAGACCAGTTGCCTATGATTAGAGAATTAGGGCTCTAATGCCAGTTTTGAGCAACAAACACCTGGAGACAAAATTACAAGTAAATAAGTCTTGTTTATATGATAATATACTGTTAGATATTTAGTGGAATTAATTCACAAACAGTAGGTTGCATAATAATGTTTGATATAATAGAACAAAGTGTGAATTACCTAAAGGTGAAGTACTATGTGGCACTAAATGTGTTGGCTTACTTATATAGCTTACTGATAGTCTCTCATCAGCTCTTTTTAGCATAGTGTGCATTACATCGGTGTCATGTATCCATCATATTTAAAGAGACACAACAATTTCTTATGGAGTGTGGGAGAAGACGTAGGTAGGACACATGGACATGCAGGTTTATGATTTTGGAAAAATGACTGTTATAAGCAAAAGAATATCATCATAGCATAAAAAATAAATGTGTCCCATCTCTTTAATGTCTTCTCTATGTTTTCCTTTTTATTGTTAACCTATATATAATGAATAATTATTTGTGTTTTAAAATGTAAAACAGCATAGGTACCCCAAAGAATGGGAGACATTAATTTACACATATGATAATGATTATTTCAAATATAAGTGTTGTATTTGTGTTGTCGTTTCTTATGGGCCATCCTGATTTATCTAGAATACCTGAAAGAAAATAGCTATTTCATCACTGCACGTTTAATGATGATGGGAGGGTCAAGATGGGCATGGAGGGTAAACTTTTCTTTGGTGTCAATTACTTTCCTTCCATGGTTATTACATCTAGCTATTTTGTTTTAAATGATTGTTTTCAGCTCACATTGTTAATGTAGAATGAGGACAAATTTGGTATATATATATATCTTTATCAAAAATTAAATGTTTAAAAACTCCAAATATTTTCAAGGTGAGACATTAATATGGTTATATTGTGGGTAGAGATATTTAAGACATTCATATTTTTGTGCTTTCTTAGTTTTATTGTGACATCCAACAGAAATGACATGTATAACATTTACCATCCAGCACCAACGTTAAACATATTTCCGGGGGCTGGATTTTCAGGGGCAGGTTTTTCCAGGCTACAGTATTCCATACGGGAATAGACAAAATTATCCATCAATAACAGTCATATTTCAGGAATTAATCGTAGCAATTGCAAGCCAATAACAAATGGATCCTGATCTTCTCAGAGTTATGCTATAGATAAGCTAGATCATGTTGAGCAAAGATAATAAAATACAAAACAAAACAAATGAAACCAAATAATATAAGTAATAATGGTTAAATCCTAATACATATTGCTTAGGCCTTTCATTCTTTTAGTTGGAATACTGCCAGGTGCAACAAAATAAATTAAATATGTCCTTTGTGTTAAAAGTATATTACTTGATTGTTATGTTTACTCTGAAGATAAAGATCAGCACATCTATACAGCTGTGGGTCATAACCTATCCCCAATTCAACACATAATTATATTTGAGCCTTCACTCATGGGTTGATGATACTGCTCCTGGGTAAACCCTAAGGGTACCTATGGGATCTCCAAAAGCACTTCTACTGTGTGGATCAATACAGACAGTGATGATAACAAGGCAGAAATTGGATTAAGCAAAAGGCAATGAGAATATTAAGCGACATGGTAGGCATGGAGTGGAGGATCCAGCCAATTTGTTTTTATTGCTATGGAAAGGGCAGCCCGATGCAGACTAAAATTGTAGTTAGATCACAGTTAGAAATGTAATTATCTGCATTACTAAAGCATGGGTCATAATCTCTTTGTCTGGATTTTATCTGGTCATACTTGATCTTCTATTTACTTTCAATATCCCTACAAATCAGATTATTAATGGATTGTAAAAAGTAATATTTTGTGCTTTTGAATAACTATTGGCCCCATCTTATCACACTGAGCATTTAAAGTTTATTTTTATATGATAACTGGAATTTATTTTTTAAATCACAGGAAAATACTTTTCAGGTTTGTAAGTATCTTATATATGTGGCTAATTTATATTGTGTTTCTTCATTTTACCATCTGTACAGTGATGAAAATGATGTTTGTGCATGGTGTATGTTTTATGTCTAATGTTAAAGGGACTCCATCACCAAACACACAACAGATATGCAGGAAATTAAGAAAATACAAAATTTAAGGTATCTGTCCTTTTAACAGATACAAATACTGTAAGAAAGTTATTGTCAGGTAAAAATATTAATGAGATGATGTCATAAACTGTGGCATGATATGCAATTGTGGTGCACAACCCTTCCTAATGTGTTGCATAGGATTGCCCACAAACTGGTGAAATGGCTTCAAGCACTTCCTCCCAGAAGGGGATGTGATGCCACTTTGTCTCCTGGCAACCAAACAACCAGCTCAGTGCTTGTGTGAAAAAACAGGACACAGATTTCAAATGTGTTTTTGACATGCTGAAGATATTAGAGGTTATCTACTGCTTGATCTACTGAAGATTTTCCTTCTGTATTTATTTGGCTATTGTCATAATTTAATGCATACTATTAGGTCTCAGTTGGGAGGGAGAAGGGCTGTGTTTCCCTGTGTTTCATGAGATGCTATTATTTATTAGTCCATGATACATGGCCTGTTTTATCAGTTCTATTGTTCTGGGATTGTGCCATATAGACTAAGCAGATCTTTCCTGAATGGGGAAACACAGCTCCTCAAAGTTTTGTGAACTGGAACAACTTATGCATAACCACATTATTATTATGTTTAATTGTTATTGCCAAGACCTGAGGTCCACGTGCATTCCATGGGCTACGCTGTCTTACCTCCATTACTCACCACAAACAAAACAAATTATGCTTGAAACACAGTTAGATCTCTGCAGGGTGCATTCAAGCAAATCACCATTTCCTCAACCTAGTAGCATTGGTTACCAGTACACACGTATGGAAAAACAAAATCCTAACTCCGTCATGTATTCTCCCAGAAATATGGCTGCTAAAATGATGATTTTGTCTTAAAGTATAAAGTAATGGAGGTTCAAGGGTCTACTCAATAAAGAGAGAATTGCAGGGAATTGAGATAAGAATTTCAAACTTTAGAGTTGGAAAATTTCACCAAAGCACCTGAATGGGAGAATTTTTCCAAATCAGCTACTTTAGCCTTAAAGGGACTGTCTAGTGCCCAAAAGGCATCTTCCAAATATAAATGCATATTAATGTGCTTTCAAAGTACTTTAAAATGTATGTTTTACATTTTGCCTTGCTTAAATTATGAAATATTTACAGCTAGTTGAAATTGTCAAGTTACAGCAGTTTCAAGAAACCAGGACTGCCCACATTAGCTGAGTAAAAGTAACTTCCTTTTTAAATTATTTTTGCTGCAGGAACCCATGAGAATAATTTAATGGAATTTCCTGTCTCTCTAGTGATGTCATCAGACAATGTGTTGAACTGTTACGTGATCCTACTGTGTACAATACCAAGGTCATTTAGAGGCCACACAATGTATTCAATAGTGTCAGTTTCTATATAATCAAAGCTGCTGCACCTGCAGCAAACATGCAGAGCAATCACTGTGGGAGGTCTTGAGTCAAATATTAAAAATGTGATTTATGCAGAATGCCTGCATCAAATCGCACTGGAAAAAAAGCCTGTGCATTATGCAAGAAGTAATCTTCGTCTAGACTGTCTCTTTAAGGTTGAAGTTCCCTGCAATTCTCTCTTTTTTAAGTAGACCGTATAATCTCAAGACTGGCAGAGTCTTATTTAATAAAACAATTAAGTCTGTAAATAAGAGCATATAAGACACGTCACAAAAGATCCATTCACATAAAAACTGTGTTTGTCTAAGTAAATTGAGCCTAAAGTATGTACATTACTGCTGCAAGGCTTTCCCAGGCATTTAATATAAAATCTAATTTGAATCATTATTAGAACATTCTTCAGAACAAATCTAAAAGCATGTAAATCTCTGTGAACTTGGAGTCCTAATGAATTCTATTAAACATGCAAAATGTAATCAACGGAATGACTACATGTATTTAGGCACTAGTGGAATTTATTTATTAAATAGGTTTATTATGCTGGTGTACATGTACAGTGTGAAGATAACTTTCTAAACAAAATCTCTACCATTAGAATTGCATATTTTTATTTATAACAATACTAGTACATTTTAGATAGACTTACATTTGCGATTGCTCTAGCAGAGTTTTGTTGGTGAGCACATCAGTATGGGATTGATGCATTACAGTTTAGAAGGTAATGTAATTAGGCCAACAAGTACATAAAACCTTTTCAATTATGTAGAATTGCTTTTTCTATTCTGTCTGCTGAAAAAACTTGATAGCTGTACCATACACAGCTATCATAGAAATCATCATACAGTTATCATAGAAATATGTACTTTCCCTTTAAAATTTTGCCAGTGCCAGACACATAACTATGGCAAAAGAAAAAAACTTTATATTATGTGGATACATTAACCCCTTTGTAACAATTGACGTGTCAGGCACGTCCAGCCGGGAACTCTGACACATCCTGCGTTGAAACGAGTGGTTTTTGCGATAAACAATCGCGAATGCTGCTCTGACGGTGCTGCTCTATTTCCTCATGTCGTAGCCAGCACTGACATTCCGGCTCTGGGGCACCCACAATCGCTCCACAGATCGATCGTGGGTGCCATATTGCCGGAGCAGCATCCTTCTGCAATATGGCTGTGCCCTCTTGTGGTCAGAGCTTCAGAGGTAAAAAAAAAATTCACCCCCCAAGAGGCACTCAACAACACTGCAATGAAAAAAAAACCAAAATATTTAATTAGTTTAAATCTAGGGATATGGTTAGTATAGCAGCTAGGTTTACAATTAAATTAGGGTTAGCACAAGGGATAGGGTTACAATTCAATATAAAATATATTAGGGGTTAGCATAAGTGTTACAATTGGGGTTAAATTTAGGGTAAGGGTTAAATTTAGGGTTGGGGTCAAAAGGTCAATATAGGAAAAACCAAAACACACTATTTTGGGTTTTTGCCCCCCAAAAAACTGCAGAAAAACATGGAAACAAGCAAATTTCTGAACTCGGGACAACATTTAGAAACTATTTAGACTGGGACTTTTTAAATGATCGTATTTGTGTAAATTATATTTTAGGTCAGTTTAGAAAAAGTGTTCATATAATTTGTGTGGGTACAGTATGTGAGAAAGAAGAAAATTACAGCTAAACACAAACACCCCATAAATGTAAAAACAGCCCTTGTGACCAAGGAAAAGTCAAAGTAAAAATCTCTTGTCACTAAGGGGTTAAGAATAGTATGGAGGTGTTGTGTAATATGTATAAGAAAATGCATGTCATATATGTGTGTTGTGTGTGTATATATATATATATATATATATATATATATATATATATATATATATGTATACACACACACCCACACACACACAGATGATTAAAAAAAGTAAATTCATTGGACACTGTTAAAAACCAATAGTGAAACCTTGAAGGCATGTTACAGTGGTGATGTGTAGGTTTAGCTTAAAACTAGGCCATAGTGAAGGCATATACAAGAGAGTATGTTTGCCTCAACTCAGGATGTACACTATTTTGACAAGCAGCTGAATAAAAGTCGGCTGAAAATAGGTCAGAGTCATGAGTAGTGGACAGTCAGATTCCACAGTCACTGTTAGTGCAGGTAAATTATGTCCTACGGGGATTATTAACAGCTGAGAAAAATGTATCCAAAGAACTGACACAGCTTCCTAGTAAGAATTAACACAAAGAAAAGGACAAGCTGAGCTGAAATTTCAAATTAACCTGCCTGATCCATAATGTGAATAACAGTAAAATCACTTCTTCTTACATATTTACTGGAGAACTTTAATGTAGATTAACCCCTTAACCAGGACCGCTTTAAGACCTTAGTGGACCCTGGGCAAAGTCTTTAGCAGTGGGCAGGGCCGGACAGGGAACAAAAACCAGCGCTGGAAAAAATTTGTTTACTAGACCCATAGCATAACATTTTTAAACCAGCCCCATAGCATAATATAATACATATTTCTGTATTGTCTCTCTCTCATTTCTGTAGCGTCTCACATTTCGGTAGCGTTTCTCTCTCTCGCATTTCTGTACTGTCTCTCTCTCTCTCGCATATCTGTAGCGTCTCTCTCTTGCATATCTGTAGCGTCTCTCTCTCTCTTGCATATCTGTAGCGTCTCTCTCTCTTTCTCTTGAATATCTGTACCGTCTCTCTCTCTCTCTTGCATATCTGTAGCGTCTCTCTCTCTCGCATTTCTGTAGCGTCTCTCTCTTGCATTTCTGCAGCCTGTCTCTCTCTCGCATTTCTGTAGCGTCTCTCTCTCACATTTCTGTAGCCTGTCTCTCTCGCATTTCTGTAGCCTGTCTCTCTCTCGCATTTCTGTAGCCTGTCTCTCTCTCGCATGTCTGTAGCGTCTCTCTCTCTCGCATTTCTGTAGCATCTCTCTCTCGCATTTCTGTAGCGTCTCTCTCTCGCATTTCTGTAGCGTCTCTCTCTCTCTCGCATTTCTGTAGCGTCTCTCTCTCTCCTTTCTGTAGCGTCTCTCTCTCTCCTTTCTGTAGCGTCTTTCTCTCTCCTTTCTGTAGCGTCTCTCTCTCTGTCCTTTCTGTAGCGTCTCTCTCTCTCTCTCCTTTCTGTAGCGTCTCTCTCTCTCTCCTTTCTGTAGCGTCTCTCTCTCTGTCCTTTCTGTAGCGTCTCTCTCTCTGTCCTTTTTGTAGCGTCTCTCTCTGTCCTTTCTGTGGCGTCTTTCTCTCTCTGTCTTTTCTGTAGCGTGTCTCTCTCTGTCCTTTCTGTAGCGTCTCTCTCTCTCCTTTCTGTAGCGTCTCTCTCTCTCCTTTCTGTAGCGTCTCTCTCTCTGTCCTTTTTGTAGCGTCTCTCTCTCTCTGTCCTTTCTGTAGCGTCTCTCTCTCTGTCCTTTCTGTAGCGTCTCTCTCTCCTTTCTGTAGCGTCTCTCTCTCTGTCCTTTTTGTAGCGTCTCTCTCTCTGTCCTTTCTGTAGCGTCTCTCTCTCTGTCCTTTCTGTAGCGTCTCTCTCTCTCCTTTCTGTAGCGTCTCTCTCTCTGTCCTTTTTGTAGCGTCTCTCTCTCTGTCCTTTCTGTAGCGTCTCTCTCTCTGTCCTTTCTGTAGCGTCTCTCTCTCTCCTTTCTGTAGCGTCTCTCTCTCTGTCCTTTTTGTAGCGTCTCTCTCTCTGTCCTTTTTGTAGCGTCTCTCTCTCTGTCCTTTCTGTAGCGTCTCTCTCTCTGTCCTTTTTGTAGCGTCTCTCTCTGTCCTTTCTGTAGCGTCTCTCTCTCTCCTTTCTGTAGCGTCTCTCTCTGTCCTTTCTGTGGCGTCTCTCTCTCTGTCCTTTCTGTGGCGTCTCTCTCTCTGTCCTTTCTGTAGCGTCTCTCTCTCTGTCCTTTTTGTGGCGTCTCTCTCTCTGTCCTTTCTGTAGCGTCTCTCTCTCTGTCCTTTCTGTGGCGTCTCTCTCTCTCTCTCTCTGTCCTTTCTGTAGCGTCTCTCTCTCTGTCCTTTCTGTGGCGTCTCTCTCTCTCTCTCTGTCCTTTCTGTGGTGTCTCTCTCTCTCTCTGTCCTTTTTGTCGCGTCTCTCTCTGTCCTTTCTGTAGCGTCTCTCTCTCTGTCCTTTCTGTAGCGTCTCTCTCTGTCCTTTCTGTGGTGTCTCTCTCTCTCTCTGTCCTTTCTGTAGCGTCTCTCTCTCTGTCCTTTCTGTAGCGTCTCTCTCTCTGTCCTTTCTGTAGCGTCTCTCTCTGTCCTTTCTGTAGCGTCTCTCTCTGTCCTTTCTGTAGCGTCTCTCTCTCTGTCCTTTCTGTAGCGTCTCTCTCTCTGTCCTTTCTGTAGCGTCTCTCTCTGTCCTTTCTGTAGCGTCTCTCTCTGTCCTTTCTGTAGCGTCTCTCTCTCTCTCGCATTTCTGTAGCATCTCTCTCTCGCATTTCTGTAGCGTCTCTCTCTCGCATGTCTGTAGCGTCTCTCTCTCTCGCATTTCTGTAGCATCTCTCTCTCGCATTTCTGTAGCGTCTCTCTCTCTCTCGCATTTCTGTAGCGTCTCTCTCTCTCTCGCATTTCTGTAGCGTCTCTCTCTCTCCTTTCTGTAGCGTCTCTCTCTCTCCTTTCTGTAGCGTCTCTCTCTCTGTCCTTTCTGTAGCGTCTCTCTCTCTCTCTCCTTTCTGTAGCGTCTCTCTCTCTCTCCTTTCTGTAGCGTCTCTCTCTCTCTCCTTTCTGTAGCGTCTCTCTCTCTGTCCTTTCTGTAGCGTCTCTCTCTCTGTCCTTTTTGTAGCGTCTCTCTCTGTCCTTTCTGTGGCGTCTTTCTCTCTCTGTCCTTTCTGTAGCGTGTCTCTCTCTGTCCTTTCTGTGGCGTCTCTCTCTCTGTCCTTTCTGTAGCGTCTCTCTCTCTCCTTTCTGTAGCGTCTCTCTCTCTGTCCTTTTTGTAGCGTCTCTCTCTCTGTCCTTTCTGTAGCGTCTCTCTCTCTGTCCTTTCTGTAGCGTCTCTCTCTCTCCTTTCTGTAGCGTCTCTCTCTTTGTCCTTTTTGTAGCGTCTCTCTCTCTGTCCTTTCTGTAGCGTCTCTCTCTCTGTCCTTTCTGTAGCGTCTCTCTCTCTCCTTTCTGTAGCGTCTCTCTCTCTGTCCTTTTTGTAGCGTCTCTCTCTCTGTCCTTTTTGTGGCGTCTCTCTCTCTGTCCTTTCTGTAGCGTCTCTCTCTCTGTCCTTTTTGTAGCGTCTCTCTCTGTCCTTTCTGTAGCGTCTCTCTCTCTCCTTTCTGTAGCGTCTCTCTCTGTCCTTTCTGTGGCGTCTCTCTCTCTGTCCTTTCTGTAGCGTCTCTCTCTCTGTCCTTTTTGTGGCGTCTCTCTCTCTGTCCTTTCTGTAGCGTCTCTCTCTCTGTCCTTTCTGTGGCGTCTCTCTCTCTCTCTCTCTGTCCTTTCTGTAGCGTCTCTCTCTCTGTCCTTTCTGTGGCGTCTCTCTCTCTCTCTCTGTCCTTTCTGTGGCGTCTCTCTCTCTCTCTCTTTCCTTTTTGTAGCGTCTCTCTCTGTCCTTTCTGTAGCGTCTCTCTCTCTGTCCTTTCTGTAGCGTCTCTCTCTGTCCTTTCTGTGGTGTCTCTCTCTCTCTCTGTCCTTTCTGTAGCGTCTCTCTCTCTGTCCTTTCTGTAGCGTCTCTCTCTGTCCTTTCTGTAGCGTCTCTCTCTGTCCTTTCTGTAGCGTCTCTCTCTCTGTCCTTTCTGTAGCGTCTCTCTCTCTGTCCTTTCTGTAGCGTCTCTCTCTGTCCTTTCTGTAGCGTCTCTCTCTGTCCTTTCTGTAGCGTCTCTCTCTCTGTCCTTTCTGTAGCGTCTCTCTCTGTCCTTTCTGTAGCGTCTCTCTCTGTCCTTTCTGTAGCGTCTCTCTCTGTCCTTTCTGTAGCGTCTCTCTCTGTCCTTTCTGTAGCGTCTCTCTCTCTGTCCTTTCTGTAGCGTCTCTCTCTGTCCTTTCTGTCAGTCGCCGCTTTAAGAAATTTTCCTGCTGCCGCCGGTTGTTGCAGCAGCCAAATTTCTTAAAGTGGCGGCCACCGCAGAGTCACTTTAACTGGGAAAGGCGGCCCCGGGTGGGCCCACCGGGACTTTTACCGGTATCCCGGTGGGCCAGTATTATTAGATAAGAGAACCTTCTGATGGTGATACAGCATAATTCCCTGCATTAAATAGTGAGCCAGACATGGATGGTGGTCCAGCATAACTCCCATTATTATGTAGTCAGACACTGATGGTGCATAACTCGCCATTATTATATAGTGAGGCAGACACTGACAGTGATTCAGCATAACTCCCATCATTACATAGTAAGCCAGACATGGAAGGTGGTACATCATAACTCCCATTAATATATATAGTGAGGCAGACACTATCAGTGGTACAATTTACACTATGTGTTATACAGTTGTATAAAATAAAGCACTAAGCCATACAGTCTGCATTTACAAACATTTGTTAAAAAAAAAAAAAAGTTGTTCTGAAGAACACAGTGAATTCAAGCATAGTACTGAGATAGGATGCCAACTTTGCAATAAGTCAGTTCATGAAATTTAATCCCTGCTAGATATTCCATGGTCAACTGTTAGTGGCATTCCTGGAAAGTGGAAGTGTTTATGTGCATAAAAGACACCAATGCTCTGCTGATCCCACTGCTGAAGAATAACAAGAACCCACTGGCATAAATATCAGCACAAACATTGTGCTTCATGAAATGGGTCTCCGTCGCACAGCGGCTGCATCAGAGGCGTCGCTAGGGGGTGGCTACTGGGGCTGAAGCCCCGAATCTCCGATACTGTTTTTTTTCCTCCCTCTGAGCCGGGACTTCCCCTCTGAGCCCGGACTTCCCCTCTGAGCCCGGACTTCCCCTCTGAGCAGGGACTTCATGCCGCCCTCACTGCAACGCGGTTTTTTTTTTTTGCTCTTTGTGGTCTGGTGAGTATGTCTATGAGTGTGTGTGCTGGCTGAGTGTCCATGTGAGTGTGTGCTGGCTGAGAGTCCATGTGAGTGTGTGCTGGCTGAGTGTCCATGTGAGTGTGTGCTGGCTGAGTGTCCATGTGAGTGTGTGTGCTGGCTGAGTGTCCATGTGAATGTGTGCTGGCTGAGTGTCCATGTGAGTGTGTGTGCTGGCTGAGTGTCCATGTGAGTGTGTGCTGGCTGAGTGTCCATGTGAGTGTGTGCTGGCTGAGTGTCCATGTGAGTGTGTGTGTGCTGGCTGAGTGTCCATGTGAGTGTGTGTGTGCTGGCTGAGTGTCCATGTGAGCAGTGGTGTATCTTGATTTTGTGCTGCCCTAGGCAGACAAAATCCGGGCACCCCCGTACCCAAGCTGCACACCCACGTTACACACCTAAGACATGCCCCATCATTCAGACTCACATCAAGCTTACACTCCCATCACACTCAGTCACACACTCCTACTCCCATCCCACTCAGTCACACACTCCTACTCCCATCACGCACACTCTGACTCCCATCACACTCAGTCACACACACTGTCTCCCATCACACACACTCTGACTCCCATCACACTCAGTCACACACACTGTCTCCCATCACACTCAGTCACACACACTGTCTCCAATCACACACACTCTGACTCCCATCACACTCAGTCACACACACTGTCTCCCATCACACACACTCTGATTCCCATCACACTCAGTCACACACACACACAGTCTCCCATCACACACACTCTGACTCCCATCACACTCATTCACACACACTGTCTCCAATCACACACACTCTGACTCCCATCACACTCAGTCACACACACACACACAGTCTCCCATCAGCACTTACCTTTCCCTGGCAGGCAGGCAGCATGGTCCCTCCATGCTGCCTGTTCGGCTTCCCGGCGATTGTGCCGACAGGTCACGTGACCGGGCGCGCGTATGACGTCAGCGCGCCCGTCACGTGACCTGTCGGCACTTCCGTGTCGGCACACTGCACGGGGAGCCGAACAGGCAGCACGGAGGTTTCTCTGTGCTGCCTGTTCGGCTCCCCGTGCAGCCTGGCAGGCAGAGCGTTGGTGAGGGGGGATCTTCCGATCCCTTCTCACCTCCGTCTCTGCCTGCAGGCGCGGTGGGGTTTTTTTTTTTGAATTTTTTTTTTTTGCCAGTGCTGGGGGGCGCTGCCGCCCCCCAAAATTTGCCGCCATAGGCATCCGCCTAGGATGCCTCGCGGTAAATACAGCACTGCATGTGAGTGTGTGTGTGCTGGCTGAGTGTCCATGTGAGTGTGTGCTGGCTGAGTGTCCATGTGAGTGTGTGCTGGCTGAGTGTCCATGTGAGTGTGTGTGTGCTGCCTGAGTGTCCATGTGAGTGTGTGTGTGCTGGCTGAGTGTCCATGTGAGTGTGTGTGTGCTGCCTGAGTGTCCATGTGAGTGTGTGTGCTGGCTGAGTGTCCATGTGTGTGTGTGTGTGCTGACTGAGTGTCCATGTGAGTGTGTGCTGGCTGAGTGTCCATGTGAGTGTGTGCTGGCTGAGAGTCCATGTGAATGTGTGTGCTGGCTGAGTGTCCATGTGAGTGTGTGTGCTGCCTGAGTGTCCATGTGAGTGTGTGCTGGCTGAGTGTCCATGTGAGTGTGTGCTGCCTGTGTGTCCATGTGAGTGTGTGCTGGCTGAGAGTCCATGTGGGTGTGTGTGCTGCCTGAGTGTCCATGTGAGTGTGTGTGTGCTGCCTGAGTGTCCATGTGAGTGTGTGTGCTGACTGAGTGTCCATGTGAGTGTGTGTGCTGACTGAGTGTCCATGTTAGTGTGTGTGCTGACTGAGTGTCCATGTGAGTGTGTGTGCTGACTGAGTGTCCATGTGAGTGTGTGTGCTGACTGAGTGTCCGTGTGAGTGAGTGTGCTGGCTGAGTGTCCATGTGAGTGAGTGACCAAGTGAGTGTGTGTGTGTGTTACAAGCTGTTTGGGCTCAGATGGCACAAGGCCAGTTCCCTGTGGGTACAGTATTAGAGCAGTTGCAAAGTCGGGCGCATGCAGCAGAGAATAGCGCAAGGGGTGCATGCTCTGCCCCCTCATGCTCTGATACTGTAGGAGCAGTGTCAGAGCGTTGATAGAGGAACTTGTTGATAGAACACCAGCTTCAGGGATTGGAGGAAAATAAATCTCTCTGTATGTAGGTGGGTGTTTATGTAAGGGTCTGTGTGACTGGTGTATGTGTGAATGTGTGGCTGCGCATATGTTTGAGTATTTGTGGCTGTGTAAGTATGTGTATAAGTGTAAGTAATTAATGTGAGTTTTTTGTTGTTGTGAGTCTTATGGTGTATTGTGATATAGTAATGTGTGATACACTCACACAATGCACATTACTGTGAATTTTATATAGGAATATATATAACGTAATTTTCTCAAGTTACACAAATAGTACATCTATCAATATGTCCCCCTAGGCTTTCTACCTTTTCTACATAAAAATACTGTCCATTCTACTGCCTCCACGGAGTTTACATTGGCCTCACACCAACTTTTTATATCTATATCTATTTCTGTCTGTATGCCCCACTAAGTATATGAGCTTTTTTTTACTCCACTTCTTCAAATCTGACATGGGCTCCAGCCCCTGATCTTTTGGAGACCTAGCAACGCCCCTGGGCTGCATGCAAACCTCACATCACCAAGTACAATAGCAAAAGCCAAATAAGAAGAAGGGAAATCTTAATGCTTCAGCATACCAAGGTATTTCGGACATTGCTACGCTTCCAACTATGTGGGGACAATTTGGGCCCAGTGCACAAAGCAAGGCCCATAGAGACATGGCTGGATGAGTGTGACCTCAAACCCATTGAACAACTGTGGGATGAATTGGAGTGGAGATTGTGAGCCAGGTCCTCTCATCCAACATAGTTCTTGACTTCACAAATGCTTTACAGGATGAATGGGCAAAAATTCCCACATAAACACTCTAACAATCCTTAGGTTTTTTGTTTTTTTTCCCTTCTTTTGGATCAAAACGCTGAAATGATAGGTAGAAGGGTTGAACTTATTTATTTATTTATTTATTTATTTAGAAAGTGTTTTACCAGGAAAAATACATTGAGATTTCTCTCGTTTTCAAGTATGTCCTGGGGACCCAGTCCAGAATGGAGTTACACAGAGTTACACATTTAACAGTAGATTCAAAAATACATACATACATACATATATTAAACAAGTTGGAAGGGGAACATACAGGGTAAATCATTATTGATACAAAAAGGAACAACATGTACAGTATACAAAAGAGTTTGTAAACTAATAACAGGTACAATCTGTTTTGAGGATTTGGGAGATACTTATTTTCAGGGATCTTAGAGTAGATAATGATTTAGCAGAAACAGGAAGGCTATTCCACATATGAGGCGCTCTGAAAGAGAACGCACCTCTACCTGCTTCCTTTTTGAAGTGGGGAATCGCTAGTGAAGGGTTGGTGCAGGATCTGAGATTGTGGGATGTGCAGGGAGTAAGAGCGAGCATGCCACTCAGGTAGGGGGGGAGCGTTCCAGAGAAGTGGTTATGCACTAAGCAAGCTAGGTGGAGAGCACGCCTGGAGGCAAGCGTCAGCCAATTTAACTCTTTTAACATTTTACAGTGATGCGTGTTATAATCACACTGTAGCGCAAAACGACACAATGTATTGTACATAGTGTCGAGTTTACCGAGATGGGTCTGCGGGGCAGAATCATACACAACATCTCCATAATCTAAGATCGGCATCAACATTTGCTGCACAATACGTTTCCTTACCGTGGAATCTAGGTTAGATTTGTTTCTATACAGAAAGCCGATCCTAGGATATAGCTTTGACACAAGCTTATCAATATGGAGACCAAAAGATAAGTTTGGATCTAGCCACATGCCAAGATACTTATATGAATTTACTTGGGTCAGGTTATAACTGGTTTTGGTCTTGATGGTTAATTGAGGATTGTTTAATTTAAGTAGTTTGGCATTTGTCCCAAACAACATGGACACAGTTTTTTCAGCATTGAGGAATAATTTGTTGTTAGATATCCAATTTTCAACTTTAGAAACCTGATCCTGTAGCACGGACTCCACTTGCGATAGTTGAGTACCGCAAGTATAAATGACCGTATCATCAGCATACATATGCACACGAGCCAGGTCACATACCGAGGGTAGATCATTTATAAATAGCGAGAATAGCAGAGGCCCAAGAACAGATCCTTGAGGCACTCCACACTTAATTGGCAACGGTAGGGAGGCAGTATCAGCAATGGACACATATTGAGATCTATCAGACAAGTATGAACGAAACCAGCAGAGCGAGGTCTCATTTACACCGGAACAACTTAGCTTGTTTAGCAGCAGCTCATGATCAACCGTGTCAAAGGCCTTTGCAAAGTCAAGGAAAACTGCACCTGTGAGTTCACCCCTCTCCATGCCACTCTGAATGTCATTGGTCACCTTTAAGAGGGCAGTTATCGTGGAGTGATTTGACCTAAACCCAGATTGAAGAGAGGTTAGATAGTTGGATCGTTGATAATACTTGCAGAGTTGATCATGGGCACATTTTTCCAGGATTTTAGAAAGTATGGGTAGCAGTGAAATAGGCCTGTAGTTTGACACCAAGTTTACATCTCCATTTTTGTGGATGGGGATAACTCTGGCTTTTTTCCAGGCTTTGGGGACATAACCGGAGGACAGGGACGCATTGATTAAGCAGGCAATGGGTCGCGCAGTAACAGGCGCACTCAGCCTTAGTAGCATTGATGGAAGTAGGTCCGGCCCACACTGTAATTTCATTTTTTGACTGAGGAGATGCGCTGCTATTTCACTATCTGATATAGAAGTAAATTCAAATTCAGCAATGTGTTTGGCCAGGGGTGATATCGATAGGGACTTGTCTGCCATAGAAAAAGAGGCATGATCTTCATTGTGGTGTGATGCTATAAGAGCTGTGGCGCATCCTACAAAGTAGTTGTTGAATTCATTTGCTATTGCCACTGGGGATTTTAGAACTTCATTATGTGTCTTAATTGTGGTAGGTTCTGAGCGGCGCGGAGGGTCATACATGTTTTTTATGACGCTCCAAAATTTGGTAGGGTTCGCTAGATTTCTATTCAGCCGTTCAGAGAAATAAGTTGTCTTGGCAAGTTTGGTTTGAGTCTTGCATCTATTGCGGACGTGCCGATAAGTGTTGTGATCTTGGTCTGAGCCAGTTTGCTTAAATTTGGACCATAAAGCATCCCTGAAATGGAATAAGTCCAAGAGGTCAGCTGAGACCCAGGGAAGATGGGCACCCCGTACTCTCACTCTACGCAGGGGGGCATGTTTATCGCTGACCTGCATGAACTCAGATTGAAAATATTCAATTGCAGAGTCCAGATCGGGTATCAAGCTTAGCCTGCTCCACAGACAATTACTCAAGTCATTGAGAAAAGACTGGAGATTAAACTTCTTAAAACATCTTGTAACAATTACTCTAGGGGTCGATTTGATGGGTCTTACTTTCCGTACACAATACACTATGCAATGATCACTGAACACATTGGGTAGAATGCCAGATTGCTGGATTCTTTGGGGACAAGAGGAAAGGACTTGATGGACTTGTGTCTTTTTTCAACCTAAATTACTATGTTACTATGTTACAATCGTGTGGAAAGCCTTCCCAGAAGAGTGGAAACTGTTATAGCTACAACGGGAGACCAACTACATATTAATGTCTATGTATTTAGAGTGCATTGTCCTTGTTGGTGTAATGATCAGGACTCCCAACACTTTTGTCCATATAGTGTACCTCTCATCATCATTAAATAAAGAGCTAGACATCTATGGATTCAGCATATCCTCGATCATTATTTAGCGAGTCTGGCACTGAGGGGGTAAAGAATAACTTGGATCATTATATAATAGGCCATACACTGAAGGGGGTACAGAATAAATCCCATCATTCTATAGTGAGCCAGACAGTAAAGAGGGTACAGAATAATTCCCATCATTTCATAGTTAGATAGACACTTACGGTGGTGCAATATAGTGCACATCATTATTATATAGTAAGCCTATATAGTTCTGTGATACATTCATACATGGTATCATGGGGCGTGTAGATCATATCATAAAAAATGTTTTAAAAAATGTATGAGAGCCGCCTCACCAGATCCCTTACCCACTAAGGGATGAATCTGAACTGAGTAATGGCACTGATTTTTCCTATCTCTATTTGGACCACTTTAGCTTTCACTCTCCACATCCTCTCTAGTTCCTCTTCAGGTTGCCTCAGGTTCAGGTAAGCCTGTTTGTAATCAATTGGAAATCTTACCTGCAGCAAAAAGCTTCTGTCTCATCAAGTTAGTTCAAGCTGAATTGTCCATGGTTTCAGCTGCAGTACATTGCTTGTATGTCTATTCAGTTCTGAGATTTGAATAGTTATTTTCCCTAGTAAAAGTACAGATATCATGTGGTTTCATCTTAATTGTGGCAATGCATTCCATGTGGCATTTTAAGTATTTAAATATACACATCATTCTGCTGGTGTCTGCTCTTTATTTTAAAGTGTATAAATCATGCCTTATCTTCAAAGAAACATATTCTATGGCACTGACTGCAATTCAATGTATTGCATTCTATGCAGCGATATTGATTAAGGTGATGCTGTAATATCATACCTCCCAACTTCTGCCCAGGGCAAATCAGGACACTTTCACTCAAAATGGCAGTGAAGATTTGTGCGCATGCGCACTATGCATTCTCCGGTGTTCCAGATATGGGAGTATGGAATCAGCACTGTGGAACTACAGTCCCCAATTGTGCCGAGCTCTACCTCTGTCCCAAAAAGCCAGAAGAGGTAGAGCTTGGCTGGACAGAAATACAGACTCCCAAAATCGGGACTGTCCCTCGCAAAACAGTTGGGATGCATTTAATAAGTCTGGATTTGGCCAGGATTTAGGGATTGTATGTAAAAAAATAAAACCCCTCAAGTTTAGATAATTAGTTTCTTTCTTAGGAAACATCATGACTGACGCTGTGTCTAACAGTCTCTCTCTTCTAGTGCAGTTAGAGACTTCCGTTTTCCCCCTGTGTTGGTGGCATTCAAAAAGGAAGGTCTCTCTCTGCACTAGAGACAGAGAAAGACTGTCAGCCCCTACAGACCCCGATCAAACAAGCGGCGCAAGACTCCTCTCTGATTGACAGAGCACATGCAGCCTGCATCCGACAAGCTTGGCCTCGGAGCGCCAAAGATGCATGTCAGGTTTACTATTGGCAGGTGGCAAAAGGTAACAACCTGATCACTGTCCAGCATTTCAGACATGTGTGTGTACCATTTCACAAAGACATTCTGACAGATTGAATTAATGAACTCCATTATGGAGGCAGTGTGCAGTTGTTTAGAACTAAACTCTTGAGGGATCTCTTCATGCCAGTGTCATGGATGACTGTTAGACAGGCAGGCTAGTTCATAAAGCCATACAGTGAAAAAGGTATGGCTCAATTTATTCGGCCATTCAGAAAAAACAAGTTGACTGTCGCCAATGCTAATATGAAGATGAAAGATAGAAAGATTACACAACTGAACTGCAATAAAAACCATAAGCTGAGTTGGAAAAAAAAATACCAAGGTTTTTGCTGTTCAGATAAACCTACATGTGAATACATATTGGTAGATAGATAATACACGTTTCAATTGGTAATCATAAGGAACATATAATAGTATTTTTCAGAAATGACTTCCCTGTAACACATGACTGCTTGAACTGTACCATCAAGGAGGGATGACTGAAGCTTGAGTTTGTTCTAATCATGTCATTTAATATTCTGCCTTTACAATAACTTCTTTCTGAATCCCTTCCTTCTCTATAAAGAGTATGGCTATACTGGTTTGGAAATCTTGTGCTAAACGGCTATGTCTACATAATAATGCATGACAAGTAATGCATGGTATAGAAAATACAAACTATAACACTGTGTACTTTTCTGGATATTCTCTAACGTCTTTAAGCAATACCCTTACACGATGCACGAGCCTCTCTATACTAGCCACTCACTGCTAATGTCAAAAGAAGATTAAATCCCTTAGGTGCCAACACATTTGTTTCCGTGTACCAGACTAAGTATAAGAGTGGGGGAAAAACTGAAAAGCTTGTACTCAGTCCCAGACAGCAAATAAAGTCAGTGTTTTTGAATCCTTTGGGGGTGAGATGCACTGGAGCATCCCATGTGACACAGAAACAAAAGTCTTATAAACATTTTATCATTTCTTAAAAACATTAGGGATTTCCAGTGTGCAATTAAGGAGGTATTTTGAACATATGAGATCTGCGGCCACAGAGTCTGTCATTAACTGTTGAGTATTATTCACAGGTTCATTGTATATTCGGCATGCAAATGGCCCTGGCACATAACAAGCAGCATATGTTTCATGACAGCTATTTTCCATGTTTGGTCCAGTGATTTCAAAAGCAAGTATAATGCTGACAATCTTTCCAATATATTGACTTGTACCATACCTTGTGGAGCAGCAATAATGCTACGTACAAACAGTGAGTGATATATGCCACACGGCTAAGGGTGTAGTTATGTTCAGACAGACGGCAGTTTTATTTCCTGTTTGCAGAATACATGTCATTGTGCTTGACATGAGGATCACTCGTTTTTTCAATCTCTGCTAAACAATATATCGCTACTAAGTGTTTTTCTTAACTTTCCCAAATAAATATTTCTAGCATGAGTTGACTTTATAGCAAGTACCCATTATGTTAGCATTTGTTATTTTTAATGAACTTATTGTCTCTAAAAATTAAAAATTAAGCACCAACAAACAAAATAACCACTCAATATGGATTTGTCTATATATAAAGCATTCCTCTTGCATCTTTACATCTGGTTTGCATCTCACAAATTTTTTTTTGATCTGAACACCTCAGACTTAGATTTGTCTGTCCGTAACACTTTTTTCCAATATTCCTCTGCCCACTGTCTGTGTTGTTTTACTTCTATTAATCTTTTCTTTTTATTTGCCAGTCTGAGGATATTACTTTTTCTTTGCTACTCTGCCTAGAAGGCCAGTATTCTGGAGTTGCCTCTTCATTGTTGCTGTTGAGACCGGTGTTTTGCAGATACTATTTAATGATGCTGCCAGTTGAGAACCTGTGAGGCGCCTGTTCTCAAACTAGACACTCTAATTTACTTGTCCTGACAGATGGCATCAAGCACTTCTCAGGCATCTTTTCATTTGGTCTGCATCTCACAAAGTTCTTCTTTGTGATCCAAACACCTCAAATTCCTCTGTACATAACACCTTTTTCCTATTTTCATCTGTCCAGTGTTTGTGGTATTTTGCTCAGAGCTCTAGTTAGGTTTTGTGCTGATCATTTGCGATGCGTGTAGTACACAGAGTTGTATGAAATCATAAATTTCTTGCCATTTCTCAGAATAAGAATAGACTGATGAGTTTCATAAGAAAGTTTTGTTTCTGGCCACTTTAAGCCTGTAATCTACAAACACATATGCTGATGCTCCAGATACTCAAGTAATCTAAAGGAGACCAGTTTTATTGGTCAGTACAGCAGTTTTCAGCTGTGCCAGCATAATTCCAAAAGGGTTCTCTAATGATCAATTAGCATTTTAAAATGATACCTTTTTATTACCTACCACAAAGTGCCAATGGAGTACAAAAGAGATGGTTGCTAATAATGGGCCTCTGTACTGTACTCCACCGAAATCTCAGTTCTGGGGCACCCACGTTCACTCACGGAGCGATCGTGGGCGCCATATAGCAGGAGCAGCATGCTCCTCCAATATGGCTACTGCCCTCTTGTGGGTAGAGCTTCAGAAGTGAAAAAAAAAAAAATCACTTGCGATCCTCTGATACTGTTGCTTGACTGCCCTTAGATGCAGTAAGCAACATTGCAATGAAAAAAAAAAAGACTTAATTAGCTTAAATCTAGGGTTAGGGTAAGTATAGCAGCTATGGTTACAATTAATTTAGGGTTAGCACAAGGGATAGGGTTACAATTAAATGAAAATATATTAAAGGCTAGCATAAGGGTTAGAGTTAGGGTTAAATTTAGGTTTCGGGTTGGGGTCAAAAGGTCAGTGTCGAACCCCCCCCCCCCCCCATTATTTTTGCCCTATAACTCAGAAAAAACTGCATAAAAACATGAAACAAGTATATTTCTGAACTCGGGACAAAATTTAGAAACTATTTAGATGAGGTCTTTTTTAATGATTGTATTTGTGTAAATTATTTTTTAGATAAAAGTTAGAAAATGTTTTGTTTTTTTCATTATATTTTATGATTTTTTTGTAGTAAATTATAGGATATGATGAACATAATATCATCTAATGAAAGCCCTCCTTATGACAATAAAAACAACATTTGTGCGCGTACAGTATGTGAGAAAGAAGAAAATTACAGCTAAACACCCCAGAAATGTCAAAACAGCCCTTGTCACCAAGGGAAAGACAAGGTCAAAAGGTCTTGTCACTAAGGGGTTAAAGTACCCAAAGTTCCACACTGGCAGATAGTTATATAAATAATTAGGTGAAATTGAGCTTTTGTCAGTCAGGCAGCTAAAGTTCCCCTAATTGTACAGCCATCTTTAATGTGCTTCAGCATACGTACATGCATATTCCTGCTATAAAATACCAATTACTTTTATTAACATGTATACTGGTTAAACGTGCAAAGGGTGGTAGGAATTCCAAGTTGTGACTTTTACGATTGATCATAATGAAACATAATGGTGTAGAAGTGAGAAGCTCCGTTTGTATATTAGATACTGGATAGATTAGATCTCTGAAGCGTAAATGATTACTTTTCCAACAGATAATTGAAGCCCCTTCTGGCCAAGTCTCACATGACAAACAAACATTAATTGCAGGTACAGACATATAAATAGGATAATCGTCTGTAATTCAATAAAACATTTACTATAATACATTATTATAAGAAAGACTAGGTAAAGACACAGTTTATTTGAAAGGATATTAAAAGAACATTTTCTTTTGTTTTATTAAAGAAATAAACATAGGCGTTTTTATTTTCTACATTATTTCTAAATATATACTTGCTTTGTTTTACGCATGATATTTTTCAAAATTTGACTTTGTTATATTTCACTGGCAGCTGAAACTAAGGCCCTGATTTGTTGACATTTTCCTATTTGTTAATTATTACATAACAAATAGGAAAATGATAATTTTCAGAGGGTATAATATTGGTTTTGGAAACTGTAGATGTAGTATCACTTTGCTTTGTGTATTTTAAATAGAATTACATGGTAATTGCTCCAAGGACCCAACATTTCAGTATAACTAATAATAATCATGCATTATTTATTCATAGTATACATTTTATGAATTCTATTAAGGTCCAAACTAATTATGGACAATGCCATTTATATGCTATATAATATTGTATGCTCATTTGTGCCAATATCCTACACTAAATAAATTACATAGCTAACTCTTTAATGAAGAACACAATTACAAATACATTTTAATATATAACAAGAGTATATAACTCCTCCTTTATCCAATATATTCAAATACACAGGTCAGTTCTGCTCTAATTTTAATAAATGATAGGCATCATACATGTAGCCTCTTTCATGGAGAAAATGACAATAGTAGATAAATTCCTTTTAGTCTGTCTGCTACATATGTGCTTAACATTTCAAAATAATTTACTATCCATGGTTTAACTTGAGATATAGCTTTGAAGTTCACAAGCACTTTTTTAAATTATAAAGATCTCTACCATAGTTTATGTAAGAACATTTCCTAACCTTCTCCCATATACTACTGTGTTTGGCTCCAGTAGCACATGAACCTGCCTGGTATCCTTTGGAGCCTGGCTTAAGTTATAATTTGTAAAATAATAACCATATTCTATGGTTGAAGAATGAGCTTCATAAAAGTAATTCTCATTTGTACAAAGTCTGGCCAACTTTTCATTTCTTAGTTAACCTCACTCAAAATGTGATATAATTTGTGATCTGTAATCAGAATCCCTCTCTCTCTATCAATAATAGCTATCACATATCTCATGACTCTTTATGAAAGAAGCAATAGGTGAAAACAGCCAAATCTGCATTTCCACTCACATCACAAAGAGCCTAAGGCCTTTGGAACTCAGTGTTTTAGTAACAGAATACAGTGATCGATAAGTAAAGTCAGCACTTTTCCAAACATGTTAATTAAAAACAGACTTTTGAGATGAAGAAGTTGGACTCCTGCCATTATAATGCATCGGTCCTGTGTGCTGAATACACAACAATTGCAAGGTGAGGAAAAAGATAATTTTTGATAACAGAATCAGAGGGCTCTGAAACTGGAGTCAAGCGTAGTGAAAAACAAATGTGGAAAACACCTATAGCTTTTCAGTTGCTTTTCACCAGTATCTAATTACATCTTGTCCTTCACTCTTTCTGGAATCCAAAATCACTCCTATAACATCAGCATGTGTGTAATGTGCTGATGTCACATCTGAAACTCTGTTTTTGAAACACTGTTATTATCATAATGTAGCTACAAGCTAAAACATTTGCAGGCTAAATATAATGCCATTTTTTTGTTAATTGCATCTGACCTCAGACATTGCTTATTTCTGATAGGTAACATAAATAGATTAAAGCGTGTTTTTTGTTCACTGTAACCTGTATGTGTTTTAGAAAACAGACCCATTATTAAGTGGATATATTTAAAGTCTATAAGAATGGGTCGTGATTTATTTTACCATCACAAGTAATAATTAACACACTGTGGGGCCTGCAGAAGATCTTAAGCAGATTGTGGAGGTCAAAGTGTTATGTGCTTTTTAACTGTAATTTCGTTTTGCGTTGTCAGGTTATCACAGTGGAAAATAACCTGTCAAATATGATTATAAATAACATGTAAAAAAAAAAAACATGTCACCTTCTGTTTTACAATTCCCAGTTAGTCCAAACCCTAACCTGCAACATAATTGTGATATATTAAGTCTTCTCACTATCCACCTGCATCAGTCCCCAAAATCCAGTATTTAATTAAAACAAGGAAATACAAATCAAATCTTTAGCTCAAAATTACCTATCTTTTAAAAATAGGAAAGGACACAATCCCAGGTGGTCCACGTTTAACATTATGTAGTACACTTATTTAATATTCCTATACACTCAACAGTACTTCCTATAATTATGTGATACATAGGGGATCCTTTGTAACATCTGTCCAGGCTCTTACATCAAGCAGAATTTCCTCATCACACATTGCTTTATTGCACTAAACACATCTATCAAATGTCCAACAAACATAGATTATATATAGTTTTTTGAGGTAGGATAACCTTAGAACGATATTGTTTCAACACCGAGTGATGGTCTAGGACAATATGTTTAATTATTTGCTGACCCCTATCGCCAACTGGTTATGCCAATGTACTATACTGAAGGGGTTTTTTTTACTGAGCGACAGGAGCTGCAGCACAGATTGATAGCTTCTGGTAGTTTGATCTTGCCCTGCTGGTAATCCCACTTTAAGGGTAACCTACCTGCTGTTTCTCCTTTATTTTTCTTTCTGTTCTTTTCCTCTTTTCTTTTTCCCATTCTTTCTCCTATATTACCTTTATTTGTCCCCTTTTGTGATTCGATGATACATGGCCATCAGACATATTGTATCTCTAAGGTCTCACGAGTTCTTTAAACTTTACTTACACATTTTGGTATTTGTCTGTTGTATGTTTAGCATTAATTAACATGATAACAGAAACCTAAGATTCCTGTTGCTGGTTCCCAGGAGGGAGATGTTGGTTCATCAATATAAATTAAGTAGTTCAAGAAGGTTCCTATCTTTTTAGTATAAGACCTTTCTTAGCCTAAACTCTATGTCTATGCTTATTGCTGGTATTTTTGAATGTTCGTGTCAAATCTCAGATCCACTGGGAAAGTTTTCTGGGGTATTAATTCATATAATTCATTCTGTTCTCTAGCTTAGTTTAATATGTCTACACAACATAAAAAAAAAAAAAAAAAACATAAAATTTGCAAATTGATCGATATCATTTTCTTGGAATATTATGTACACTGTATGTATTTTGAATAATATTTACATGATGCAATAAAAACTATAACCAACAAAAAAATGTCTTTGCTGATGCTACTGACAAAACTAACACCGGGAACAATTTAGTTAGCAAATCTCAATAAAGAACCTTTCCAACAAAACATGTTAGACACATACATATTTGAGAGCATCTTGTCACGTACAAAAATTGTGATAAAATCAAGGGTTTTACAAGAAATCTTATCCTGAGCACCTGCATTATGACAAGTCGAACATTATCCCTAGGATCAAGAAAGTCTATTCACAACTAGTAATACCTACTTTATTTCTACTGTGATCATTGAATGGGAAATTAAGTCAGTTAATGTGGCGTACACAGAACCTGCCTATATTCACTGAATTGACATGGTAGATTTTACCTTACAATGATTTGTAAGGTTTTAACACTGAATAGGTGGAACCTAATGCAAGTCCTATATATGAACAGGTCAATCAATTACTAGCTTGTGGCTTCAGGTGCTTGAGATATAACCTATGTCTGTGTAAATTACACTAAAAGATCCGCACACCATGAAGTCAGCCTAAACCAACAGGGTTATGCAATATGTGGAAAGTCCGGTGAAATTGGAAAAAAAATCTTCAAAACAAGAAACTGCTGCTTTTGGTTAGAAAGTAATAACACTGCTAAACAACTCAGCATCTGACATCTGCGAAAACCTGAAGTTCACAAATTCAAAGCCTTGATTTGTCCTACCGAGACAGATAAAATCAGCAGCCGCCATAACCTGGTAATAACATGATCTAGCTGGTAGATGGAAAGCGTTCTGGATACAAATGACTCCAAACAGATATAATAATATTGTCATCTGAATACACATGGGGAAATAATACAACATTATCGCCTGCGGACATTCAGATGACTTCATCATGTGTTGGTACATGGCGTCTATAATAAACTATAGATATAATATATCACACCTGACTGGCGGAAGAAAATAAACCATGGTTAAAAAAGAGGAATTGAGTTAGTTCACAAATTGTTATAGAAAGAAAGCTATTACATCTATATTTTATACACTTAGTCGTTTATTTTAACACCTTGTTCCTCTTGTGAAAAAAACCATGCATTTTAAAGGATCACTCCAAAAAAACATGTATTTTAAAGGATCACTCCGACTTGGCAACGACCTAGCTTTTTCTTTCTTGCATGTTAAAGTTAAATAATTCAAAAAATGTATGCATTTAATAAAATGTTAATATCTGCATTTTAAATATGTTTCATTTACTCACAAATATAAAGTTTGTACCTTTTAATGATCCTCCAGCTTAGCTCGCAGCATTTGGCTGAGCGCATGGGAGGAAAAAGGAACATTTTTAAAGGTATTTTATGTATATAAAAAAAGCATAGTTATCATCTGGGACACTTTATAATGTGTACATAAATATATTGCACAGGGTCCTTATAAACCTCTCATATGTACGTCTGTTTTCTTTTTCAGGTGTATAGCAAGGATTGCCAGATCAACCAATGTCTTGTTAGGCACATATAAACTTTTACTTTTCGGTTTATGGAATACATGTAATGCTATTGGTATTCTATAAACCGAAATAGAGTCCCCATTCATTCGAATAGGTCAATTCATATGAATGAGGACTCTATTTCGGTTTATAGAATACCAATAGCATTACATGTATTCCATAAAGACTTTCGGTTTATGGAATGCATGTAATCCTATTGGCTTTCTATAAACCGATATAGAGTCGGTTTATAGAAAGCCAATAGCATCACATACATTCCATAAACTGAAAGTCTATAAACCGATATGTCTTTCGGTTTATAGACTTTCGGTTTATGGAATGTGTAGGTCAATTGATTCGTACGAACGAATAAAACGAAATGAAAATAATGAACGAATTTCGTCTGAAACGAATGCAGTAACTAACTAAATTCATTTAGACGAAATAAATAACATTTTCGTCTGAATGGACGAAAACGATACGAAAATTTTAGTTTTGCACATGTCTAGATTATACAACAAGTAGAAAAAAAGGGATGCTACACGTGCTCTATATCAATATTAAACTATCACATGGCATATTATAAGTTACATTCTAACATGGCATATTAAAAGCCCAAGAGACCAGTCATTGAATCTGTTAGGCAGCACACATTATTTTTTCCTTGAGCTATTTAATAAGTGTCTGTACCCAATGTAAAATAAATTAATCCGGGTAATGCTCAGAGCTTCACAGTCTTAATAAATTTATTGCATTAACTTCTTCGAACTGTAAACCAGTATGAGGCAAACTAGACCAAAGCAGGGTAATGAGGTTTTTTTTTTTTTACGTGGTCTTCATGCATATATTGCATTTTCATGAATAATTTCCCAATAGATCACGAGGAAGATTACCAAATTATTACCGTGACACCTTGCACTTGTCAATTCACTACAAGTTTCGCTCCGTCACATTATATAGAGAAATAATTATTGAGGTTATTAAAATTGGTTCCATTTTATGTGGCAAGGACAACCAATTGAGTGCAGAGGTTGTATGTTCACTCAATGGGTATAATTACAATTATCATGTGGAACACACAGAGGAGTTATTAAATATTTGCTCTGTTTAAGTAAGCCCTATCTGTGTAATGTGAAATACAAGGGCATTTCCAAATGACTCTTTGAAAGTGCACCTTCAATCTTTATTACCCATTTCATTGAAACATTAACCCATTAAGAAAACAAAATAATGGATCACTTAGGCACAAGAACTTCCAAAGGCATTATAATCTATGAAATACTGTTACCAGTCAGGAGGAGAATACCACTCAGTAACAAAAACACCTCATTGGCTCATGTGCCTCTCCCGGCACAAGAAATAAACAGTGGTGTAACTTATGAACAGTATTATGATACAACATATTTGAATCTGATGTACGTGACAGTTTGATTGTTTGTAATGATGGTAAAGTATGAAGATGTCATATGATATATAAGTGTTTAACACAGGGTAAAGTGAATTACTGATCCAGCATCAGTTAAGCGGGAAGCATTGGCATCATTCAACTAATGCTCTAAACACACAGTAAAGTTCCGGACAGCAAAGAGATCACTATGAATCTGGGTCACCTGTAAGTTTGCAATATTAAGGGGTGTACTAAGAAGACTATTAGAACTGCCTGTAGACAGAAACAACATTAAGTTTATACATCACTGACTAGAGGGAGAGGTTGGTAGAAAAAGGGAAGAGCAGGGAATTTTAAGGATCACTAAAAGGAGAAAAGAATGGGTGCCAAGGTGGAAGGTAAGAAGCATGTTTAGAAGGTCAACTGGGATGAGAGGAGAAGTGGCTCTTAGATAGAAGAAGTGGCTCAGATAATGAAAGTGATGTCAAAGATGGACTGATATGGAATGGGTAGCATAGAAACTAGAAGATATGAGGGATGTTTTTTACAATTAGGACATCAAGTAGCTTGAGCAATTTGGGCGTGGGGCTCACAATGATACAACCCCACAATGACCAATTAGCATTAAAGATGGCTGTGCCATTCATTGATACCGCACAACTGGCAAGGGAATAGAGGAAGAGACGCCATTACACACTATACTACAATGGACAGGGTTCAACTGATGACTGTTATAGGTTTGGACCCTCTACCAGTCATATTATTATGCCCAAATATATAAATAAGCAAAGCACTGCTTGAAGACTGTAAATAACAATAATGTCACTGCTTTGAGTACCGCAGTGTTTTACAGAGGGTGCAGGTGCTTTCAAGCTTAACTTTTTGTTGTAGATAAAAAGCACTTCATGCTTGTACAATTTTGCTCTAGCTAGAAAGCAATTCAGGCTTGTACATTCTTCCAACATTTCTCAACCCCTGGGGGCCTCCAAAATATTTGTGCACAGCCCTTGCTCTGCTCAGTTGTGTCACTGTGAACACTCCACTGTTGTGCGCACCTAGCACGATCCCATGCTGTATTTCCAGTGTTTGTGTGTTCCGTAAAGACAGCAAACAAATCCCAAAAATATACAAAATAGAGGCGAGAGGCTGAAGGCAGCAGCGAAATCAGAGTCACTCACTCAGTTACCAATTCGACCAGCACGAGTATAGGTTATTTTTGTATACTTTTTGTGCTGGTTGAATTGCCAACAGAGTGAGTGACTCCAGGGACGCCTGGCCAGCTTCTACCCGATCGTGACTGTCTCCTTGTGAGATAGTCACAGCGACGGGCCGGCAGTGTTCTGCCTATGCAGACACCGCCAGAAACGTCCTCCTCCCTGCACATTAAATTAACTGAGCAGGGAGGAGGACTAATAGTAAAAAAATGTTTATTTTTTATTAAAGTATGTGTAAGTGTGTGTGTCAATGTGTGTGTATTTTTCTGTCTGTGTAATTGTGTGTTTTTCTCTGTGTGTGAGACAATGTGTGTGTTACTGTCTGTAAGTGTGACTATGTGTGTGTCTGTAAGTGTGACTGTGTGTCTAAGTATGTAATGGTGTCTGTAAGTGTGTATATTTGTGTGTGTGTGACTGTGTGTCTAAGGGTGTCTCTGTAAGTGCATGTATGTGTGTGTGTGTATTGATGACTGTGTGTCTATGTAAGTGTGTGTGTGTAAGTGTGACTGTATGTCACGGGTGGGGGGCAGAATTTTTTCAGTAAGGGGCCCTTAAATTTCTGATGGTGGCCCTGAGTGACTCTGATACCTAAGTTGCTGCTGTTATCGGCCTCTCGCCTCTATTTAATGTTGATGTTAGCGTTGCCACCTTTTATTTACAAAAACACAGGCGATGCTACTGCAACCATAGACTTAAAATTGGCTCAAGCAATTTTTTGTACCAGTCTGTTGGTAAAATACTGGCCAGGTAGCAACCGTATTTGTGGCTTTCCAATGCTTCATATAATATTTTTTTTTATAAAGAATCATTAATATTGTTGACATGATGTAAACATTTTTTCAATATTTAAAGATGCTTAGTAACATGATAGTGATAACGCTCTCTAATTGTAGTATTACCTCCATGTCTAATGAATATTGCCTACAGTTATAACAAATGTTCGATCACAATTATAATATTGCATCAAGAACTAGAGAAGTACTAGAGTATTGCATCAACAGATTTTACACTTCTCTTTGCATTCAGACTGGAGGTCAAAATCTCAGAATCATTCAACCCTGTCTGTCATTTAAAAGTCTGCTGACAACAAATAGCCCCCACCCGTAAATTGCTTTTTTATAATAATAGGCAAGCAGATTAATTAAATGAAGTGGATGCAGCCAAAATAAAAACTATAATGTAAACAGATAAATGAGAAACCATAGAGTATCAGAATGAGAAATATAAACAGAAATGAAACTATAAAACAGCACGGGTGCAGAAAAAATATCTTATACAAGACATAGACAGTGCCACAGAATAGTCAGTAATGTTTTAGCATATTCGCTATAATCTTATTAAAAGTAATTTCAGGTAATCATACACTACTGTCAGTTCAAGCAGGGCTGGCCCAGACATTGTGCTGCCTGGGTCAAAAGATTAAATGCTGCTCCCCCCTCACCCTACCACCAAAACATGCACACATCAGTTATATGTTATAGCATGATAATTAAAACTAAAATTAAACTTATCAGGAACAGCACCTTGTCTGTTCAGGGCTGGTGCTGTCTATTGGCAAGGTAGACACCAGCCAACTGAATAGATCCACAGGGGGGGCTCTCCTAAAGAGAATATCCCTGCTATTAATGATGGCACTGGAACATGATGCATGGTCATCACTATGCATTGGGATCAAAAGCCAGTGCTTATTGAGGTCTGATACTTTCAAATAAAAAGCACTGAAGCTGTCTGCATGGCTCCCGCTGGTGCTGTGCTGGTAGGAGGCCATTCACACCCCTTACATCTTGCCAGTCAGGGCGGACTGCCCATTGAGCTTGCTACACACAAGAAGAAGAAAAACCTGGCGAGGACGGTATGCCTCCCACCCCTTAAGCTGCCACCTTGGTCAATTGACCCACCCATTGCAGGACTGACTCTGAATTCAAGCCACCATTTTTTGAATGTGGTGCTGCATGGTGAAGTATTTTGTGCGTTCCAAAATGTGCAGAGTTTTTGCATATCTGAGCATGCATCCTGACCATACATCCGAATGCCCATGAATTACGCAGTCCGAGGACTTCCCTATTTGAGAATAACAGGGTAAGAACTTTGAATGCGTAATTTGAGAGCAATGAACAGGAACTACTTTACAATGCATCGTTCACAAGCCTAGTTCTCATAGAGTTAATTAAAAAGAGCCTCTCCAGAATAAAATCCAGGTAGGAGGGAAGCAGACAAAATGTCCAAGCTGATCCAACAACAATTTTTGTTTCCATAACAACAGGAGACGTATTTCAGTTGGATTGCTTCACTGTGAGGTAAAGCCTGACATCTATCATCAATCACAACCTCTATGGCACAGATATCTGAAACTTTTGCTTTTTTGGAGCAGTTCTGCTTTATATTTTAAAATCAGAGATTAAAATTATATAAATGATTTACTGTAAAGAGAATATATTAGTGCTATATTACATATTTGTTAATAAAGCAACAAAATTCTTTGTAACACATCATTTGTGCAATAGTAACAATGGTTAAGGTTTCATAGACATAGTGATGCTTGATTGATAACCACCCCATTCTCTGTATAACATGTTCATTTTGAAGAGGTGAAAATAAAAATTAGTAAAATAATACTGGTGAGAACAGCATCTAGCTTTCTACCAATTTTAATATATAAAAATTGTAAAATTTATTATGATTTATATTGTGAAATATTTTTTTAACCAGAGTTCTGCAAACAGAAATCTCCTTTTCCAAATGACCCTTCACTTCACAGGAATATTAGCACAGAACTACCTTTCATTGTACAAAACTAAAATTTCACTTGGTATGTTTTGTACTGTTTCTTTTTTTGTTATATGTAAAGTGCTACCAGAGTTAGACACCAACATTGTCCATGGTGGACAGTTACTGCACCTTGCGATGGACAATGTAATGATGTTTTACATCAGATGTACAAGTACGACATAATATTCATCATGGACAGAAAAAATCCCAATTATCATTATTATGGCCCTTTTTGCCCAAAGGAGCTAAAAGCATTAGCATAATGTTAGAACATTTATCGCATAGCTAATCATAGGCATGTCTACCGGGATTCCTTTTTCCCGAACCAGGGAAGCGGAGCGAACCATTGATTATTTTGTTGCAGTCAGAAGAAGGGTTAAAGAGTCAAAAGTCATTTTCCAGTGAGCAAGATAGCTTTCATCATAGCAAGGTTCATCCATTACAAATGACACATTCATCAAAGTGCTGTTAGCTGCTGGGATTCCTCTGGGTTTTCCAAGCAAATGCTCATGTCTTAGGGGCTATGGAGAACAACACTTATGGAATAGAAAAGCTTAAACATCTCACAGTGAAATACCGCTACACAGAGAGGAATAAATGGGTTTTTGTTCTGTTTTGTGAGGCTTGGAACGGAAGAATGCATTTGACATTGTTCTCTGGTGTTTATACACAGTATGCTCATTATGTTTCACTAAAGCATTGACTCTAATCACCACAAGCTGAGACGGTCTTTAAAAGGGAAGTCCCACGTAGTTCAAAATTAGAAATGGTTTAACATCCAAAATAATAACCTTCATACAATAATTTACAGCTTTTTTGCAAAAATAAATGACATTTGAAATGATCTGATACTAGCCTCATCCTGCCAGTTCATGTCCTATCATTATGGTGAGGTAATGTGCTCTTGGAAACACTCACACTTGTATTGGGGGGATAGAGATGGAATTGGCACAGTGGGTGAAATGAGAATCACTGTTTTATATTTAAAAAAAAAAGTAATTGAAATAATGCTAATAATATAAGTTATTAGCTATTAATTATTTACAAAGAATTGATTGACTATTTGATACTAAATGGAGGAGTGCAGTGACTTGTGTGCATTAAAAAAAAAACGAAATGCGATAGTGAAGATAATGTGAGAAATTATTAAAAATTACAATTACAAAAATATGAAAAAAATGTAATTTATCTCAATTTGTTTCCTTTATCTCCCCCAATATATTAAAGAAAAATAAACAGGAGATAAAATCATCACATAAATCCTATAATTTAAATTAAAACACTTAAAAGACTTCAAGCACTATAGACCAATAGCAGGGCCAGCCTTAGGGGTTCTGGACAGAACTATCTTTTCCTCCCCATGTAGCATATCATTTCTCCCCAAGCACACAGCACCCAGATTTCATCCACAGGAATTGCCCAGCAGTACAGCACCCTTAACTTCTACAAAAAAAGTATCTTTGAATGCAGTGTCCATATAGAAGCCCATCAGCATCATTGTACATGTACAAATTAAAAAGCAGTTAAGCTTGTTATTTACAAGTGCTTCCCCAGCAACTCAGCAGTCCAGCACCCAGATTGCATGGATTCACAATGGTGGGCAACTCACTCCTCGATGTCTCCTCTTAGGCTGGCTCTCAGGCGTTAATGGAGTCTAAGTGTCAGAAGATCATGTGACCTCCTGGATGTGGGCCTGCCCCCGCAGAGAGAGAACTGGTGAGGAAGGATTGTTTGTTCGCCCTAGCCAGCATCTCTGATGCTGTAAAGGAGGCGCCATCTGGGATGTTGCGCCAGTGAGGTCGTCCAGGTTGCACAACCAAAGCCTGCCCTGACCAATAGCACGTGTACAAAATACAAAGCCCACAGAACCGCAAGTGGAAATCTGCTTCCCTTCAGGATGACTCAGCATATTGACCCATGAATGATCCAGTGTCGCTATCTCTATTTATTTTATTGTTAAGTGCAAACATGAGACAAAGACAGAACATACAGTGATTATAAATAAAAAGTAAATTGCACTCAATCACCATAGAAATATATGTCTTCCTGATTACAGCTATGCTAAGAACAGATCGGCAAAACTAGTCTACCAGTTGTATGAAAAATTATTCAGGGAAGCTAATAGTAAAAATAGAGAAGAAAAAGCTGTAGGAAAAGATAGGAAATATTTTAATGAGAAGTATAAGAGAAAGAGCTAAAGACAGCAATGACATGGTGTAAAGTAAATAAAGCTGGCAAAGTTTCAAAAACTAAGTGTTAAACCTACGTGACAAAAAATGTAATCATAGTGTATTTGCAGTGTTTAGATAGATTTGGCTTTGAGCAAGCAAGTGTAACAAACCATAATCACTAAAATCACACCAAACACTAAACTACATCTTCATGAAACATTATAATGGTAAGTAACTCCACTATCAAGAGAAAATGAGGCATATATGCTTAGAGTTAATGTCCATATATTTCTTTAACTGCCATTAGTGATAACATTTATCCTTAGACTAATAGCCTGCTAATTGCACTAAAGTCTTATGTGCTTAAAGGGAAGGTCTAGTCCCTAAACTCACTTGGGGAGGGAGCGGGTAAGAGGGGGTAGCACCATTTGGGGAGAGAGGGGGCAGCAGTATTTGGGGAGGGATGGGGTGGGAGGGGTCAGCAGCATTTAGGGAGGGAGAGGGTTGGGGGGCACAGCAGCATTGGTGGAGGTGAGAGGGGGCAACAGCATTGGTGGAGGGTGGGAGGGGGCAGCAGCAGCATTGGCTAAGTCTTGGATAGGGGTTGGGGGCAGTATTGGCAAAGTCTTGGGGGAAGATGGCTGTGGGGGGATGCATAGGCAAATTCTTGGGGCAGATGGCTGTGGGGGGATGCATTGGCAAGTCTTGCTAAAAGGGTCTCAAGTATGACACTTATATGCCGCCAGGCAACTTCAGGACAGATGGAATGGAATCCACAAAATGAAACAGGAAGAGATAGGCTTCATTGTGAAATAGCTTAATACATTTCATATACAAAAGGAATTTAAAAAACCTTACAGAGATATATTTGGGCATATACCACTAGGTGCTATGGTGGTAGGCCAATAACTCACTATTCTGATATTTCTCTCAACCAGAGTGGATCCTATCTAATAGGCAAGGTAGGGGCCGGCCTAAGACGCCCTGGCACCCTGGCAACTGCAATCTGTACTGTGTAGTGGGGCAGCCTCACAGAATGTGTCTACTTCTGCCCGGTCTTCTGAGGTGGAATGCAGGGAGGTCACACGGCCCTGATGATCTGACCCAGAAGATCCAGGTGAAGTATCGGGCATCCTCTGATGCTGCCCATCTAGACTCCAGGGAGATTTGGGGACAGAGATGGTAGAGGCAGGCTGTGTGGAATGTTAAGCTGTTTTGAGACCATTGTGGCAATTAGCTGTTTGGGGACAGTGGTGACAATTACACTCTGTAGGGGGGGTCAAATATGGTACAAGCTGTTTGGGGACATATATGTACTGGAAAGCAGTTTGGGGGGCATATATGGCAATTTTAAGCTATATAGCAATAACAAGCTGTTTGTGGACAGATATGGCACTGAAAAGCTGTTTGGGGACATAGACAGTATTGCAAAGCTGTTTGGTGACAGATATGGCAAGCTGTTTTGGTACATGAATGAAACTGGCAAACCATTTGGGGATAGAAGTGGCACTGAAAAGCTGTTTGGGGACATACATGGCACTGGCAATCTTTTTTTGTACACAAATGGACATGCCAAGCTGTTTAGGGACCGTTGAGGCAAAAGCAAGCCATTTGGGGACAGTGTTGACAATTACATGCTGTTTAGAGTCAGATATAGTGAAGACAAGCTTGGGACTGAGATGGCGATGACAAGCTGTTTGGGACTGAGATGGCGATGACAAGCTGTTTGGGACTGAGATGGCACTAACAAACTGTTTAGGGGTGGCAAACATGGGTTGCAACCTGGGTGCTGAGGAGAGACATAAGGGGCAGAGTCAAGGGAGTGGCAAAATGGGTATTGCCAAAGGTGGCAAATATGCTTGCACCAGCCATTCTCTCAAATTTCAGGGTTGTAAAAGGGCATGCTGAGTGGCGATGAATGAGTGGCCACAATCTTATATTGAACTGACTCAAATTAACCCAACCATTTTTACATGGTTTCACTTCTAAGATAAATGCACGTTTTGCAGTTATGACCTCATGGGATCCAAGTCATAACTCTTATTTAATTAATTTCAAAGTGCGTGAGTTATGATTTGTTTCCCATGATAAACTGTGTGTACAGCATGTAAAGCAAAATTTCATGAGAAGGTAAATAAATAATGTGTAAATAAGAATGACTATACCTGTGGGATTAAGTCTTAGGTCTTTTAACCCATCTGTATTTTTACCAATAACAATCATCACTATTTGCTCTATTGTATTTTTATATTATATGGTATTCTTTCTCTGGAATTTTTGTATAGGTTGAGGTTGTTAGACATCATAAAAGCTCATCAGGAGTATGACTAATGGAAGAATCATATACCTTGCATGATTCAGTTTCAGGTCTGCCTCAGGTGCACTTAGGGTTAAGTTGGCTGTGAGCGGCGACAAAGACTTATTAGTCCACAAGTAGCAGTATACGCAAGCTCTCCAGAGTGCACTACATTCAATAGAAATTCAACCGAGAAGCTGAGTCCAGAGGAAACTTCCCACAACCCTGTTGGGGACGTGATTCTCTAGACCAGAGTTTTGCATCATAGCCCAGTTCTCAAAGCATATTTTCTTTTGGTTTTGACCCTGGTAGATTTATTTTGGTCTGCTCTGCACAGCTGTATATTTGTATAAAATGTGTCAGGATCCTGGAAGTTAATAATAGCTCCAGAGCACAGACAAAGCAGTGTGCAGCCACTCATGCTAAGGCTAGTTTTAATGTCAGCGTAAATAATACAAAGAGGATTTCCAATGCTGAAACAGCAGTATTTCTTATGCTTCCCAAGTGACATTGATGAAGGGAATGATAGATTTTCTGGCCTCGAAAGCAGGTCATGTTTAGCTGGGGAGGTTATTCCAATGCAGCATTTCTTACCAACCTGCCCCTCTTTACATTAAAACCTTTTAATTGATTAATGCTTCTGACACATAGGTACATGAGAATTGCACAGGCTATATATATCAATTCAGAAATGTAATTTATAATAATCATACAGAACGTGTTTCTTTACACTGACTCATAGGACTAAAGTCCTATAATTATGCACCCAGCGTGCTGCTCGTTCTAATATAGTCCTTTAATTTCTAGCATTAAATTATTCCTGTGATGTGATAGAAGATTACTTTTTTATTGTACACGATCAAAGAAATGAATTCTGGACACATTTCATGGGCTGGTGAGGACAAGACATAAGCTTCTGATGTTGCATTAAAGATGGCTGGGTCATTCCAAGTTATTCTCTCTTTTATTTATAGTAAATGCTATTTTGTGAGACAATGACTACCTTATGATTACATATTGCATTGTTTAAAGACGTTATCAAGACGTAAATAATGGGAAAGTTGAAGAAAGACCAGGGCAGCCACAGATAGAGAACAGGACAATTTGATGGGCACATCATTTAATTTTTTTAAAACAATATCTATTAATGTTTAAAAACTATGACTGATCAAGTGTTTTGTAGATTTATTGGTCTGTATATATGTATATAGGTATATACCAATTTTATTATATAGGACCATGTGCATAAAACAGAAGTAAATATAAGAAAATGAAAGATTTAACACAGATGTAAAAATGTTGTTTTTATTCATAATTATTTCTTTTAGATATCGGGGTAGAGGAGGGAGGTGGGAAGGGAAGAAATCCTTTTGTTCTTTGTTTCCTGACAGTCCCATCCCTCACATTAAAAGTTAACTTCAAACACCCAACATTAATCAAATCTTTAAATGATGAACCTTATCTAATCACCCTTATATTCTTAAAACTATTCTGTCACTTAGACATGCTCTAAACTGTGATTGCAGAGAATACAAAATGACATAATTAGCTGAATTGCATGTAAATGCATGAACCAAGGGAAACAAGTTTTAATTATGTATGTAGTGTGTCCACTTTATGACATCATTATAAAGCTTGATATGCAAATCACACATTTCAGAATGCAATTCTGTAGTAGTAAGCCAAAGATGGTGTCATAAACAGGACACACTACATACACAATTAAAAAAACATCCTTCATTTATGTATTGGCTCGCAATTCTGATAACAGAATGTGTAGATCATATGATCATATTTTTTTTCTATATTCTCAGTAGAAACGATATTTAGGTGATGGGATCTCTTTAATTATCCCAACTAAACTCAGTGCAATGCAAAAAAGCACTACTTCCTTAGATCACACGAGCCTTACAAAAATAGCTGTTATTATTGTACTACTCACTATTATTTTTATATTGTTTCCTGCCTTCATTTATCTGCAGAGTAAGTCATTTGTTTATATTTAACATTTAAATATAAAAGGCTTGAGAAAATAATTAAAAAGGAGCAACACAGATTCTATCTGGTATATTGAATAAAGCAATCAACCAGCAAACGATGTCACTGTTCAGGCTGTTGCCATGACAGTAAGAAGCACTTTGAGAGATCTCTGTGCATGGAATATGCTTTATGCTGATTGATAGTTTGTTGCTTCTCTTTCCTTGTACGCAAATGTGATGACAGTATTAAGCAATTACTGGTAATGTCAAACAGCTGCGTCTTAGCTACAAGAACTATATTATTTCAGACAGGATAAAATAACCACTACTTGTTTATTAAAATGGGAGCACCATTTTATGTCTTGCAATATCAATGCCTAAGGTTTCTGCCCTCTGTGCCAGTGACTGAGACAGATTGCCTATCAGCCTTACAATTAAGTGGTTATTTGTGTGCTGTTCCTACTCTATAGTGTGCTTATGGTTCTAGTAGATGTAAACTATATCACACATGCAAATGTGTTTCTTTTCCAGGTATCTTGATATGATACATTTTAGACATTTGCTGTATGTTTTTAAATAGCAATATATTAGTACAGTAAAATGTTTCATGGACTGTCCTCATATTATGTTGGACAGAAAGTATATAGACAAAGTGATGCCATATACAGTATGCAATCTGCAATATTGATTGACTTCTAATCAAACAGGCATGGCTGATTTATTGCAATATTGCAGACTATATAACAGCAGCAGTTTTAGAAATTTGTTTAAACTAATCTGTATGGTCTGAGTCCTCTGAATGCTAGCAACTGATGCAAGTAGTAGTTTATGACATATAGCAAACATCATGTACGCTTAGAAGTGATCAAAATTGGTAATGTAAACCTATATTGGTATTTGGTATGTAAGAGGGATGGTACTGAAATGGCAGACGAGACCAGTGCTGTTGCTATAGAAACATTGCTCTTCTATCCTAAATACCAATTATAGGTTTTGATGCTGTACCTGAATAAATCAATCTTGTAACTAGTGGATCTTGTCCCAAGATAGAGTAAAGTATCCAAAACATTCAAGTAGTCTTAAGAAGGTGTTGTTTTAAGAGTTAAATCTGTGATTAATCACAACATCAGTTGAATCAAGGAAGCTTTGCATTCAGGAGAGAAACAGCAGACGCATATAAAGGCCAGAATCACTAGCGAGAAGGATAACGTCAATAATGACATCTTAGAAGAGAAAGGGAAGAATGAAACAGAATCCAGTATCCAAAAGTCTTGCTAATAAATTATTCCTGGTGACCAGCACAGTAAATTAGGTTACAGAATATTCCCAATGAATGGTCATTAAAGGGTCCAGATAATCACAATGACCCTCATTTTTTGCTAATTTATTTTTCTTTATGTTTTCAAAATAAGAAAGAACTAAAAAATATGTTCAACTATGGGCAGTTTTGAGGGTGAGTGTTGTGGAATACTAGGATCTGACTACCAGGTAGTGTTGCCACCTGGCCGGTATTTTACCGGCAGGCCGGTAAACAACTGGTATCAATGTTAAGTCTATGAAGACAGTACCAAGGCCGGTATTTTTTTGAAGAAACGGTGGCAACCCTGCTACCAGGGCCAAACAATTCTCTATTCTATGACCTTCCACCAAAGCATTTAGCACGTAATAAGCATGGAGCATGGGAATATAATATATAGACTGAACAGCATTTACTGGGGTACAATTTAATACAAACAGAAAGAAGTACTACATTAAAAGCACTACATTTTGTGTTATATACCAAATTTTCTCTGTAGCACCCACGGCACAGTTAAAAGGATGTTTTTTTTTCAATAATTGGAACACAGTGTTAAAGGAAATGATTGGAGTATATCTAATTTAGACATTGCATTGTCATTTGTACAGACAAAATGCACTTTGGTTGGCATTTTTACAATAAGTGGCAGTTACTTTTAATAGATTTGTGGGGACAAAAGCCACACCATGATGAAAGGAAAGCTATTAAGACATTTTAATGTTTATGGAGAGCTCTCTGGAGGTGCTCTCTGATCCTTCTTGTACAGTTCACTGCAGTATTAGAAACAGCTGAACCTCTGTGAAAAATATTTTAGTTTTGCCGTGGTACATATTTTATATGGTTTGAAGGATTTGCTGAGTCTTTTAGAACACTTAATATGTACTGATGTTCTATGAAAGCTGTCTGCTTGATTCGACATCCCCATAATATGTGCAGTAAAGAACCACAGACAGCTATGAACTGTGGTTCACACTGGCTGAGTTATAATTTAACTTTGTAGGTAAAATGCAGTGCTTTAGTTCAGAATAGATGACCAATTATCCAAGGCCTTTGTTCATTTTACATATAAATTACTTATGGTAAACTATATGCAAGAGGAGGCCAAAGACCTGGCAGGTTTATTTCCACAGTACTAATATTCAGAATGCATATGTAATCACCATGAAGGTAATTGATTGATGGTTTTATTTCTTAAGCAAATTAAACTAAATGGAATATTTATATAATTAAATTATAATTTAAAAAGATGTTTTAATGATTAGCAAAACTTATTACAGCTATTAACCTACATCGCTTCATTTCAAAAACCTATTCTAATGTAAGAAGCTGTATTAAATAAACAGGTCAATTACATATTATTTGTGCTAGCCACATTGTTAGAATATCATTTTAAAATTATTTTGTTTACAACACAAAATACCCAAAGTGCTCTCTTCTTGCTTCTTTCAAGCCAGTAAGTAAACTATTTCCAAGTTTTTATTATTATCATGTTTAATCAACCATAATTGTATCCTTCCCATCAAACCAATATATTATGCAAAGATTGCAAGTAATGAGTTAAACGCTGTTTTATGTCTATATGTAAATAAATAATGTAATTAAATAGATTATATAGATACCAAGTCTATATATACACTGATCAGCCATAACTTTATGACCATTGTGTAAGCCCCCTTTTTTCCACAAAACCAGCCATGACTCATCGAGGCATGGACTCCACTGGACCTCTGAAGGTGTGCTGTGGTATCTGGCACAAAGATGTTAGCAGCAGATCCTTTAAGCCTTGTTTTTCCAGCACATTCCACAGATGCTCGATTGGACTGAGGTCTGGACAGGCCAAGCAAACACCTTGAACTTGTTATTACTTTCCTCAAACCATTCCTGAAAGATTTTTGCTTTGTTGGAGAGCACATTATCCTGCTCAAAGAGGCCAATGTCATCAGTGAATACCGTTTCCATTACAGGGTGTACATAAGTAGGTGGTACCTGTCAAAGTAAGTCACGTGAATGGCGGGACCAAAGATTTCCCAGCAGAACATTGCCCAAAGCATCACACGGCCTCCACCACTTGCCACCTGTCAGTGGTCATATTGCTGATCGGTGTATTTTCAAGTAACATAGACATAAAAATATTGCAGAAAGTCTTCATTTATGATAAAACCAAATCATCTTTGTAGTACACAGACTACCAAAATCCACAAGTGTCACAATAGCAGCCTTTTGGAAACCACTATTTTACCTCACCACTAATTCAATTTCAACAGACACAAACTCAATGAAAAGCATGCTGATTCTCAATGTGTGCTGCTGTTTGATCTTCAGTAAAGCTGACAAGTCCCAGCAGTATACTTTCTTCCTATTTAAAAGAACAAATTATGGACAATGGGTCAAACAGCTAAGCATGAAAACTAGGCTAAAACTAGACCTGAGACTCTTATTACCATTATCTGAAAATTGAATTTTAGATTGAAATGAAAGTACAGTGTAATTTTCAGTGTGTGATTTCTAGGTAATTTAGAATCTTGCTTCATCTGGAGGAGCCTTCAATCTCTCTGCACGAGTCATACCAAATATTTAGGTAATGAAGGTTACAATGTTGCCATGGTGACTGAACTTACCACATTTAGTTTTGAGGCTTCCAAGAGCAGCTTTTTGTGTCATACACCAAGCTTTATTTTCACTCTTTTGAGACAAAAATATTCCTGGCACAACATGATAAAGATTACAATGACCAAGAAACAATTGAGTTGAAAAGTGAAATCACACTGCAACAACATCTAGCTTGAATTATGGTTGGGAAAAGTTCCCTCGGCTTATTGAACTTACATTTTATTTATGCGAAGCTTGTTCTCATATAAGGAACCATCTACATAACTAGTACAACATATAGCAGTACAAGTAATACCAAATTGACCATATCATTTATAATTAATAATGCTACTGAATTTAAAATGGAAGACATTTTTTGGGATTAAATTATGACTAAATGAAGGAGGAGTAGTGGTGGAGAGATGAGTCTACACAAGCTGGTATCAATTAATCGGTGCTTTTAATTTACCAGTGAAGTAGCGGCTTGGAATGCCCACGCATTAAAGAGAACTGTTAGACAGGCACGTCACTTTAGCAGTGTAAATGAGGTTTGTGGAAGCACTAATTCGGGTTTACACTGTAGACGTACCAGACATTCAATTACTTTCTAAATATGGAATGACTAGAAAAATATGATTATGCTCTGGTATATTTAAAGCAAACCTGTCATGTCAAACTAAACGTGTGTCACTTGAAGGTGAACAACATTGTATCTGTGCTAACCACATTATTAGAAAATGTATAGATGAGATTTTATTGTAGAATGTGATTGGTATGTAGAGAGAAACAAAATTGCCATGCATTGGCATGTATTCCTTAAACCAGGGGTGTCCAAGTTTATTCTGCAAAGGGCCACTTCGCTAGAAATGTATGCGTGCGTGGGCCGCATTCATTTTTCATTCATTCAGAGAATAATATATATAATTATATACATGTGTGTGTATGTAAATATATATATATATTTTACACTAATGTGTAGTGGTCACATTAACTACAAACACACACATGCATATACAGTCACACTTACCCCCCCCTTCCCACACACACAGTCACAATTACCCCACACACACATACACATTCATACACACATACTCACATACATACACTTACCCCACACACATACACATTTATACACACACACTCACATACATACATACACTTACCCCACACCCACTTAACATGCACTCACATAGATACACATTTATACACATACTCGCATACATACACTTACCCCACTCAAACACATACACATATATACACACACACTCACATACATACATACATACAGTTACTCCACACACTCACATACATACACTTACCCCACACACACACTCACATACACTTACCCCACACACTAACACACATTTATACACACACACACACTCACATACATACATACACTTAACCCACACACACATTGATACACACACTCACATACATACAGTTACCCCACACACACACATACTTACACTTACCCCACACACTAATACACATTTATACACACTCACATACATACATACATACACTTAACCCAGACACACATTGATAAACACACTCACATACATACATACACTTACCCCACACACTAATACACATTTATACACACACACACACACACACACACACATACATACACTTAACCCACACACACATTGATACACACACTCACATACATACATACATACATACACTTACCCCACACACTTATACACACACACACACTCACATACATACATACACTTAACCCACACACACATTGATACACACACTCACATACATACATACACTTACCCCACACACTAATACACATTTATACACACACACACACTCACATACATACATCCACTTAACCCACACACACATTGATACACACACTCACATACATACATACACTTACCCCCACACACGTGGCTGTGGAGGTTGTGGGCTCCCGGTGCGCTTCTCCCCTCCCTCTGACCCTTGTGCATGACCTCATGCGCAGGGTAGAGGAGGGGATTTGTGCACTGCACACCACACGGGAAGCTGTATCGGGGAACGAAGTTCCCTACACAGAGCGTGTAGGAAACTTCGTTCCCCGACACAGCTTCTTGTGTGGTGTGCAGTTCGAGGTGCGGCTGAGCAGAGCTCAGGCGGGCCGCATTTGGCCCGCGGGCCGCACGTTGGACGCCTCTGCCTTAAACTGTAACTAGGTTATAGCTCTCACCAACACCCCTGGTTCAGAATAGATCCTGATAAATATTACAGATGTTATCTCTCCTATGACATAAGAAGTTGTTGAGTAATCCATGTCTTAGTTGTTATGATAGATCCACCTGGACCTCTGCAACAGAAATTATTTCATGGGTTTTACTTCCATTGAGTCTTTAACAAAAATGTGTTTTATCATCTGATGTTATCATCAGAAAATGTGACAATTTATCTTTTTATGGATTATTCACATCATGTTCTTTTTGTGACGTTTTGCAAAAAGAGTTATTTAAAATGATATAATGGTAATTGTGATAGTACTATTACTACTACTACTACTAATAATAATAATAATCATAACAGATGCTTTAAATGAAATTGGCAACTACTGTGTCTGTTCTGCATTGCACAATTTGCCCTAAGACCGATGACCTGTTTCATATTTTCCTAGAAAAGACATTATATGCCTCAAGGACCAAAATATTATCAGATCTTGTTCAAGGAATTTACTTACATAGCTTCAAGCAGATTCCCAGCGTTTCATACCAACATTCTCACCAAACCTAAACAGCTGCACTAAATTCATTTAAAAACATGTACACATCACATGTAAATAATGTTCTAAATTCACAGTGCAAGAAGTGAAAACAAATGGATGAGAGATAGGGAGTATGTCATGGAAGGTAATATATGTAGTTTAAAGAGACTCTGTCATCATTGGAACATTGCAAAAGCAACTGTATATATCTGTTGTAATACATGCAAATGTACATATATATATATATAGGTAGCAAAGGATATCATTGTCCACTCCTATATGCTGGTAAGTGATGCTACCAGGTTGAGAAAACAGTGATTTGTGCAAGTGCACTCTGCAGAGACATCACTGTGTAGGAGCATCATTTGTTTTGTTTGGGTGTGGGTAATGAAGACAGTATTGCCCATGGAATGCACTATTGTGAACATAAGGTGTATGTCAAGGCAGCATCACAGGTGTACCATGCAGTGTGAATAAATTAATAGCTTGTCAAACATTTTAATTATCCAAGGTGGCTGCACAAGGTACAAATGCCACTTTGCACACCACCAGAACATTCAGCCGCCCATTAAAAATAACAATTAAACATAATAATGTGGTATTGCACAAATTGTGGTTGGGTCTGTTCCAGTTCATGACACTTTGAGGAACCAGAGTTCCCCATCCAGGAAAGCTCTGCTTAGTCCACAGGACACAACCCCAGAACAATGCACCATGGGAATTTCATAAAACCAAGAGAAACACAGCCCCTCCCACTACTGAGACCTAGTAGTATGTCATAAACCACTCGCTACCACATAAAAAGTGAAGGAAAATCTGCAGTAGATCAAGCAGTAGATAACCTCCAATATCTTCAGCATGTCAAAAAAATATTTGAAATCCACATGTCTTTTTTTTTTTTTTCACACAAGCACTGGGCTGTGTGTCTGGTTGCCAGGAGACAAAGTGACATCACTTCCCCTGCTGGGGTGAAGTTCTTGAGAGACCCTTGTTTTTGCATGGGATCAGCAGGAGGGATCTTAACTAGGTCCCCCCTGCTGATCCCATGCAAAAACGAGGGTCTCTCACTGCGCTAGCAGCGTGAGGGAACTGCTGTGTCTCGCATGTGATTGTAAACCATGTGTATCTCTTAAGATGCACGTCAGGTTTACTCCAGACAAGTGGGACATGCTTTTTTAAACTATTGCTTCCTTTATTAAAGTATGCAGAAAGAGGAAATTGTCAGAATTTGTATTAATAAAGCAAAATCTTACTATTGTCATTTTTAGATTCTTCTCTTCTCACTAGACAGCAGCATTGCTCATCTCAGTCATCAAGGCACAAATAAATAAAAGATAAGGGAATACATTTCCCTATAAAATACCACTTACTAAGACCCAGGGACCTCAATAAAAACACATCAACATCATAAAGTTCTTGTACATCTCTTGTTAATGTGACACTATTGAGGAAATGTCACTGTACATTGCCAGATACTTCTTAAAATTAGAATAAAAATATGTTTTCCTGGGTTGTCTGAATCACAGATAGGCAAAGTGTCTGTGAAGGTCCATAGAGCATCATTCATTGTTTGTCACAATGTCCAGAAATTGTCTACCTCATGTCTAAATCACATATACAACAATATTCTACTACTTGCAATAACGCCACCCAGGAAAGGTAAAGTATTTAGTAATTATGGTAAGGAAATAAGGTCATTACCCAAGTTTATATTCACCAATGCTAAAACTGTTGGACAATACTACCCGGAAGTGTGAAAACACACTCCCTGAAAACAACAAAATCAATTATTATTGTCAAGCAATGTAGGCCTGTTTCTACACAGTGACAGGATCATGTCTGAGGGACTTAAAAATTTTTCATTTGTCTGTCATCCTAGAATATTATTTACTTCATCTGGGAATTCAACGAAATATGAAAGGCAGTCAGTTACAAAGGCAAATGAAGCAGGGAATTCGAGTCAGAAAAGGGAAGCTAACTAAATATATTTCTCTCTTCCCAAAACACATGGAGAGAGTGGGAGACAGAGAGCAACATGGAGAGAGATATGGACATGAGCAAGAGAGAGTGAAAGATAGAGAGAAAGAGTGTGAAGGAGAGACACAGGATCAGACAAGGTGTAAGAGTTGGATGATTTCAGGAAGGTATTCCTATGTATTACAGTAAGTGGTAGGACAGGCCTAAATTACATTAGTATGTTAGGAATAGCAGTCCGTTTTGACACATGTATTAATAACTGAATGTGCCACAAAAACTAGAAATAAAAAAAATGATGAAGCTGAACAAACAATTCAAGCAATTGGCTAAAGTGGTTTTGTTTGTTACCAAGACCCATGTGCTTTGGGATAAAAGAGTGGAAAATTATAGCAGAAATGTTTAAGTGCTTTAGTTTGAGCCCTGCTAGACTGCGTGTTAGACAATGTTACGAGCACCATTTTAGCACTCACTGTTACTCCCGTGCATATTTATGTGACAGTTATGTAAATCTTAAATTAGAAATGCTGTAAGCACAATCATTTACTTGGGTTAAATATACAAACTGGAATAATGTAATTACCATTCACTATCTAATTTACCAGCACTTTCTCCTCAGTAGGAGAATAAGTTGGTATCTGAGGACTGATTGGTAATGAGTACAGTTGAGCGGACACCTGGATGTTCGGGTTCGACAGGTTTGGCCGAACTTCGGAAAAAAGTTCTGGTTCGGGCTCGAACTTGACCGAGAACTTGACCCCGAACCCGAACCCCATTGAAGTCAATGGGCACACGAACTTTTGGGCACTAAAATGCCTCTAAAAAAGTCCTGGAAAGCGATAGAGGGCTGCAAAAGGAATTAAAATGTGGGTAAGAGTAGGATAAGTGCCCTGTAAACAAATATGGATAGGGAAATAACTTCAAAAAACATAAAATACATACAAATTAAAAATACTGTTCTATTTAGCACCCAAAACTATTAGAATTTTTCAAAGTGCGCTGTAAGCACAGTATTTGACGGTTCTATTAGACTCTCAGATGTAATACATGTAATGCTATTGCTATTCTACAAACCGAAATAGAGTCCCCATTCATAAGAATAGGTCAATTGACCTATTCTTATGAATGGGGACTCTATTTCGGTTTATAGAATAGCCATAGCATTACATGTATTCCATAAACCGAACGTCTATAAACCAAAAGACATTCGGTATATAGACTTTCGTTTTATAGAATACATTTAATGCTATTGCTATCTATAAAAAGAAAGTCTATAAACAGAATGTCTTTCGGTTTATAGACTTTCGGCTTATGGAATACATGTAATGCTATTGGCTTTCTATAAACCGAACTAGAGTCCCCATTTATAAGAAATTCTTATGACAGTTATAAAATTTTCAGACTAAAACATGAGGTAGAGGGCCCTGCTCACAAACTTATATTCTAGAGGGGATGGGGAACATGAGACGCACAAGGCGAGTGTGAGGCAGAAAGAAAAAGGGGAGAGAGGGCAACTAAACAAGCTCTGCCATTAGGATATCAAATAACATGCTTTTCACAAACTCAGGACAAATATTGGAATCTATTCAATAGTTTTTTTCATTATCTTTGTAGATGTGTTAAATAAGTTTCAAGTAAAAGTTCTTTCAATTTTCCATCATATTGTATTATTATTTATAGTAAATTATATGATTTGATCAAAATTAATGTATCTAAAGCAAGCCATTCTTATCCCCAAAAAATTGTATATAATTTGTGTTTACTGTGAAAAAGAAGAAAATTACAACTAAACACAAACATCGCAGAAGTGTTAAAACAGCCATTGTCATGAATGGTTCAACTTGACCAAAACAGTCCGGTCACAAAAGGCTTATAGAAAACATTCACTGAACACAACACTGAAATATAAGCACTGTTAAATGCCGTTTTTAAAGCTAATGATAATAATACTTAAGAATCTACATGGAGAGGAACAAGCATAAATGAATAACCTGTGTCCTCATCTTCAAACAAAGAAGTGTTGATAATATGAGTGACAACACTACATTGCATGTGGTGTAGCACTGAGACTTCTGCTGCCAAGCCCCCTGGCATTCTGATCTGACAGGGGTCAATGTTGCGAGAACCACTATTAGATGCCACTTTGAACAATGAACTGGTGACGCCATATCTTGCATATTACTAACTGTGATTTTACAGGACATCTAAACATAGCCATTAATGTGTTTCAAATGTCATTCGTAAATAGTATATTAGAAGACTTGGCATCACGCTCATATACTGGATGTATAACAACAGCGTGTGTCTTGCTAAATCTGGAGAAATGTTCTGCTGTTATGTTACTAGCGAACTGGACAGGTACATTTATCTGTCACCAACAAAGAACTGGCACAGCTGTTTCAGGAATTTTTGGAAGGCAGATAAAAATTAAAATAATATTCGCTGCACATTTTTTTTATCTGTGTTAGATGATCTTTAAAGAGCAAATGTATAATAAACCCACAAAGCCCAAACAGAACCATTTCTAATTTGGTAAACTTACAATCAGAGGAACAAGGTTAGAGACAAATACAAAATAAATCTGTATAGTGATCTTTAACCTAAGGCATGCCCTGTTCTTCCTGACCTTTAACCCCAGGCATTCTCTAATTCTTGACAATAAAACAATGAACTGCTCTTGCATGGAGCTTAGAGCATAAAAAAGTAACACATGCGTAATTAAGCATTTTTCCAGCAGACAATGAACACATATCCAGTGAATATAGGTAATATAGGTAATAGTTATACCACATTATTTAGATTGCAGCAATACTAAAATAGAAATCCCCTGTACAATTGTCTGCCTTAGGCATCTATCACCAATGCACTTGTTAAAACTGTTCCACATTACACAGAATGCCTATTAATGCAAATGGAGAAATCCAGGCACAGCATGTTAATGAAACCTAGGAAGGAAAGCAGCATCCTGCATGTGTAATTGGATCTGTTGTGCTCAGTGTACCTGAGTTTAGAATTTGCAGCTGCGCTTGAATGACAATATTTAAACAGTAAAGTAGTGTACACTGTTGCAAATATAAGTATATGTCCATTGCACACCACAGATCACAATGTTAATGACAAATATACAGTACACGTCAAGAGTTACACAGGTAGTCTTTATGACTACAAATCCATGTATAGAATCCAACCCAACCTAAATATTTACTACTTCACACAAGATATCCTACAAACTTTCTATTCATTATATATACATCCAGTATCCAAAACTGCCTCCTAAAAAATTAATGTATATTTTTATTGCACACTGTATTACGCCATGCAAACCCAAGTAAATGTATTATCTCTTCAGATTCATAGCCATGGATTACCTCCACAAAACCATTTATACAAGCATTATCCTACGTGTAGACCTCCAACCCGGGGTACATAGATCCACTGCCCCTTACAGTTCCATACATAATTATGGACTAACCCTCAAAAACCCATATATGCATGCATTACTCCCTATAGGTCGAAATTTACTTGCATTGCTCCCTGTAATTTGTTTCTTACTATCTATATGTGCATTGCTGATCCCTGGGTACACTCATAGCCTTCTGCAGATCCATTTACACATGCATTATACATGAATGTCTCCTATGGACTCATTTGTGCACGCACTGCCTCCTACAGATTTATATTCACATACATTGCCCCATTTCTAAAGAGCTGTGTAAATGTATATATTCTATAGACAGTGACTATTCTGGAACTGTTCAGTGCTCACACTATTACTACTTGTCTGAAAACTCGTGAGGGAGAATGAACTCCTCTCAGGCTTGTTCCCTTTCCAGGTAAGAATAGCAAATTTCAAACAGGTCTGATCAAGTCTTAAAATCCATTTAGTTATCCTCACATCCTTCCCCACACATAGCAATAGTAAGAAATACATTGCTGCCTACCTTTGCTCTCATGGGGGATAGAAGTCCTTCCATTTTTATTGTATCCTCATACCAATCCTATTGCTTCAGTTCTGATTGTTATCCAATCATCCTAGGTGTAGGGAGCAAGTTATGAACCAACAGAGGACGATGGAGCCGGCCAGATGGAGCGCCAGCTCGGTGCGTGCACTCTCCTCCCAATGATTCTTACATTGCACAGGCTGCCTGCAGCTCTGCTCCTACCACAGCCACTGACAAGCAAGCTCGGTGTTACGTAATGCACACTGCCAAGCACGAGGCTGAAGTTGGTTTCTTATTGAGCCGGCTTCTTATTAGCTGAAGGGGGCTTCTAATTTGAACAGTTCCTCATTCATTCCTAATACAACAAATCTCTCCTGTTTTTGTTAATATAAACAGGACATGTTTTTTTGTATAAGTATTAAATATAATGTGGGCTACAATCATAAGAAAAATGTAATTCTCTATTTTTAGTACAAAACCAAGTGGCAATCGAGGTATACAAAGAGTGTTTTGCATATATATTTGATTACAAGGGGTTAAATACCATTAACCTAATATAAAGAGTAAGGACACCTATTTAATATCCACCTGAGTCTAGTCTGGTCCAAAAGGGATATGAGTGAGGAAACAGGTGCCAACCTTGTAAATTCTGATCTGTTCTTCAATTTGAATTAGTGATTACAAAGGGTTAAACGGCATTGAGCACTAAATTATGGGGGAATCCAAAGAGTAAGGACCTCTACACAACATCCATCTGTTTTCAGCCTGATCCAAAAAGGGTGTAGGCAAAAACGTGTGCCAACCTTGAAAATGTATTATTTCTTCTTCTATTTATATAAGTAACTGGTAATTACAAGGGGTTCAAAACGATTGGGCCATTAAAATGAGGGGGGAAATACATAGAGTAAGGACCCCTACATACCAGTAATATATATCTATTTCCAGTGTGGTCCTGAAAGATAATAGGCTGAATATATAATACAACCTTGGAAATTGCTGATTTGTTCTTCAGTTTGACTAAGTAACAAGGGGCCACCGTGGGACCACTAACCTAAGGATGGGCATACAAAGAGCAAGGTCACTTACACATTATTCATCTGGGTCAGACTGTAAACAAAATTATATTTTTTAGGACTTCTTTCTCTTTTTATCTAGACCCCTAGATTAGTGGCCCTAAGGTGTACAACCACTTGTAATCAGCGTTATATTATTCATTTATATTGAAGAAATCAGCAGTTGGCATGGTTGGCACTTGTTTTCTCAGGGTCAGGATGGGATATTATGAAGGGGTCCTTACTTTTTCTATTTCCAAACTTATGTTAACAGCCTGGTTGACTCCTTGTCATCATCAGTTACTTATTCAAAATAAGGCAAAGTCAGCAATTGACAAGATTGGCACAATGTGTGTTACCCATAACGTTTTTGGCCAGGCTGCAAACGTGTATATTATGTAGGGATTCTTACGCTTTGTATTTTCAGCCATAGGCTAGTGACCCAAGACTTTACCCCTTTGTAATCATCAGTTATTCAAAACACATCTCTTTGTTTGCCACTCAGTTTTGTAGAAAAATGACACAAAATAATTTTTTCCTGAGTTATGATTGCACCCACATGATTTTTAACCTTAAAAAAGGTCTACTTTATATTAATAAAATCATGAATGGTTTCTTGTAGTAGGAATGAAAATAAAGCTTCTCAGTTAAGAAGCCAACTTCAGTGAATAAGAAGCTGGCTGATCAAGAAACCAACTTCAGCATTGCCAGCCAAGCAGAGAAATCTAGGCACACAGGGGCACAAGGTGCGTTCACTGTCCTGGGCAGTACTCTGCCCCTCCTTTGTGAGGTCTTCTTAGAGGGAGGATATATCTGTTTAAATAGATAACTGATTACAAGAGATTAAACACCACTGTGGCACTAACCTAATTGCAAAAAAAACAAAACAACAAGTAAAGACAGTGGTGTTCCTAAAGTACCCTGCCCCTAAACCAAAGCAAAAATAATAAAGCATTGTACCCTTTTATACATATGTCCTGTCAGTTCTAATAACTAGCAGACTATTGCCACATTCCATACACCCATTAAACAAGCATGCTTACACAGATTTGTTATGTTGCATACATCCACACTAACCTTTTAATCATTTCATTATGACTATAACATAAATGAAAACATAAAATGCAAGTGAAATTTGCAACACACAGAAATTGTAGGTTGTACAGTCCTTCTGCTTACAATACATACACACAGTGTTGTAAAAATGTTTTGGAATGGAAATTATAATGACACCCAACCTCCCAGCACTCGACATTGACTGATGCAATAATGATAAGCCCTCTCTCAGACCCCATGTGAGATAATGGCTGTCCATACATTCCCTTTCAGAGACATGAAGCACACATCATTGGGTCACCTCCAATCAATGGGAAAGGAACTCTTTTCCTTCTGCATTATTAACTCATTTTCTTGCCCTGAAGCACCAAGCACACAAGCTCTGTGACATGCATTTCCCTCTTTGGCTCTTTACAGTCTCAAGGGAATAACACCCTCACAGATCTTTGTGTTATTAATATTCATTTCAAAACACTGGCATTACGCACTAGTGTTCTATGTAGCCTGCTGCTCATTAAACCTTGCAAACAAAATATAGCATAAATCAGAAATGAATGCATAATATGATGATTTCTACAACAAAATACATACACATCATGCCTCGCGCATACATCATGCCACACGCATATATCATGCCACACACATACATCATGTCACATGCATAGATTATAACTCAGACATATATCATGCCTCACACATACATCATGCCTCACACATTCATCATGCCTCACACATACATCATGCCTCACGCATTCATCATGCCACACGCATACATCATTCCACACGCATACATCATGCCTCATGCATACATCGTGCCTCATGCATACATCATGCCTCACACACTCATCATACCTCACACAATGTGTTGTCATTGGAATTATCTGTGCCATGTTATTTATTTGTAATGAATTTACAAATGTGCATACCATCATATCACAATAACAATAATAATAAAGGTTTCTGTGCAGTTAGATCAATACCTTGTTTATGTGCCCTGTAGATATTTTTTTTTTTACATTGACAATAATTCACAAAGTGTTTGAAAAATAATTATAGGAAGTCTATTTCTGGAAATATGAAGAATTTACAATTACACGTCACCGCCATAAAGCTTTGTACCCTGGAAAATGTTCAAACTCTTGCATCCTGAAACAGTCATCAGAGGCTCAGTGTAGAGCCTATCAGTTTATGGAGGGAAATCCGTAGCTACTGTTACAATGCTTGAGGGCTCTGCAACATATTATGTATTGTTTCTCATGTCAAGTTAAATTAGCTTAATGCAATTACAGAGAATAACGGCTATCTGTCTGTCTACATCCAATAAAGGTGGCTAACCGAATATATCCACATTACTGAAAACTGCCTTTAGACATAAAACAGAGGACAGACAATAGACAGTGTGTGGAAATATGCAACTATGCCATAGAGAACAATCTGACGGAAGGGCGATAGTAGGTCTGTAGTGTTTTAACAATATGACAACATTTAGAGAGAAGTTGTAATAGTGCTGACATATGTTTTTTGTCAATTACAGCAATGGCTGAACAGTCTCCAGTAAAATCTCCATCTGCAAAACTGTTTCATTTCATATAGATTTCAGAGCACTAAAGTAGAAGTGGCGATATTCAGGAGTGAACTCATGTTCATATCTCCATGTAACCTATGAACTGGTCCCAGCATTTGTACCAATACCTTGCGTGGGCTACCCGTACATTCTCCATAGTGCTTCCATTAAATTGAATATCAGCAGTATTGTGCTCATACACACTTTACAAATGCTTGGCACTACTTTCCGTGGGAAATATGTCATTTACATATCAAGCCACAAGATGATGTCATAAACAAGAGGTGACACCGACACCAATACAAGACATTTTCTTCTAATGTAAGTATTTACTTGTAATTCTGCTAACACAATGTATAAATCTTTATTATGCTCAAAGTTCACAGTCTAAACAATGTTTGCATGATAGTCAGTCAAGTTCTTGTCTGTAGCTAACAAGAACTCATTTATTTTTCATCTGAGTATCACACTTTAAAGGAGCTATATCTTTGTCCAATCAGAATTGGCAGCTGAGTACTCTTGACAAAGGGAGCTAGGCCAGCTCTGGATCTGGCAAGAAAATCTACTGGCACAGCACAGTTCACAGAAAACAGACAGACATGAAACAACTTCACATACACATGTAATACCTGTCTAAAAACATACCACTAGAAAGTCTACCTGCTAAAATTCAACTTGATCTTTCCCAGTAAAGAACAATGGGAGATATAAGTTCCCATGTACATGTCTGCTGGCTTGTATTGCTATTGAAAGAATTGGAATAATATTTAATTGGCCAAAGGACTTTATATGTATTGCTGCTGGAATCTGCTTTTGTCCAGATTCTAAGAACCTAATTGTTTCATATCTGCCACAGATATCATTGTGTTGCTCCATTGGATATCATTAAAGTACTTTTGAATTTGCTGCCCTGCCAGCACATTGATTTCAGCACCATGGATTTCAGAGTGGAGAGGCTCTAATTCTGTTTCAGAAGATATAGGAGCACAAGATGAAGCTTGAGAAGCTTTTTAGCAATGTGGGTATAATTTTAAATTGTACAGAAATTATACCCTTTATTGGCTAACTTAGCACACTTAGCAAACTTTTTAGACCAGTTTCTAGGTACCTTTTTCAAGCATTAATAAGAAACTAGGCAAATTTCCTAATTATACTTGTTAAAAAAGGATGGAATTTCCCCAATAGTTTTAAAAGCGACCATAAAACCCTGTGCAATATCCAAGCTTGTCTTGCATGAGGCAGTGGCCACAAAATTGCTATCTATGTTATGACCTGTGGTTAAGATACTAATTCACTATATATCAGCATTACCGCTCATATTTTCCTCTCACACTTGGGTGCAAACCAGTCTCGCTATTCAAAAGTGAGTTGAAGGTGTGTTGAGATGAGTTGAACATTTCTTTAATATTTTTTTATGTATTGTGCAGGACTGATACTGATCAAGACCACAGTACACCTTAATTGATCTCTTGCACCTTACTTTTAGTGAAAAGCTCCCAGATAAAGTAAAACCTCACATTAACAAGCAGCTCACCATCTTTGCTGACCATCCACATGTGCATGCTTGTGAATTCAATGCGTACCAAAATATTAACAACGTTGATGTGTGCTGCTGGAGAAATGCTCTATATCTTACAAAGTATAAGCCACACTGAAAAAATATTTTGATTCTTCAAAAAAGAAACAAAACTTATGTTTGAAGTATATAGACACTAAACTTCTTCACCCATAACTGTACTGAATATCGTACATAGAAGCACCCCTGAAAAAAGCACTGCCCCTAGTATGAGAATAAACTGGACTTTGTACTTTGAATAGTACATGCCAGTTTATTCTCTGACCGGCAGCTATGATACGTCCCTGGGATCTTATTTACTATATACTTTTTCACATCTACTATAACCCAATAAATGCAGTGTCCTGTGTTCCTTTCACTCGTGCGTGACAAATCACAAAACTCTTGTGCACAAATTGAGAATTGCAAAAATAACATTTTGAGAAAGCAGTTGTAATGGTTTTGCTTTGATAAGTAATCCTTTAACACAGCAGGCACAAATGAGATTTATACAGTACAATGTATTGTACTGTAATAGTCTGAAGCAGCCACAGATAAATTGCATGTGTACTTAAAAAGCAAACATTTTCAAACAAAAGTAGCAGCCAGATTGTTGCAGCAATGTCTTTTGAAGAATCCTTTTCCAGTGAATTGCTGTGACCTTGTTCTTAATTAAAACCAAACTGCTTTCAGGGTTAAAGTATTTATGAATCACGTTATATTCAATAATGGTCCTTGTTATTGAGAGGCTGTACGTTAATAACTAAATAAAAAAAAACAAGTGAGTCTTTCTGCACCAAAACCGAAGGTTTCTATTTTCTACACCATACAATAGATAGAAATGTAACACAAGATTTAAGCAGCATTTTAACAATGCGATTTTCATTATTCTTTACTTCACTTCTGATCAGTCTTGTACAAGGTAGCAGTAGTGAGGCTAAATCAGGGAAGAAGCAGCACAAACTTTGTAAACAAGCTAATGAGTATAATATATATATATATATATATATATATATATATATATATATATATATATATCATATATTTATATATATACATACAGACAGAGTAAGATAGGCATGGCAATGTGTAAAATTCTTATTGTAGAAAAAAAAGGATGAAACGTAGATACTATACTTGCCATAGATGTAGATGTAGAGACTATACTTGCCATAGATATAGATGTAGAGACTATACTTGCCATAGATATAGATGTAGAGACTATACTTGCCATAAATGTAGATGAAGAGACTATACTTGTCATAGATATAGATGTAGAGACTATACTTGCCATAGATGTAGATGTAGAGACTATACTTGACATAGATATAGATGTAGAGACTATACTTGCCACAGATATAGATGTAAACACTATACTTGTCATAGATATAGATGTAGAGACTATGTAGAGACTATACTTTCCATAGATATAGATGTAAAGACAATACTTGCCATAGAAGAAGGTCATGGCTTTGAAAAGGGTGTGGCTAGAATTTACCAATCTTTTTTTTTTTTTTTTTTTTTTACTTTCCATGATGACTGCTTCACATTTTTTTTTTTTTTTTATTGATCTCTTTATTGTCAGAGTAACAAAAGTGTATACAATACATGTAAACTCATTTGGATTAACAGTAGATAAACAGCCAGAGTAAAAGGGTATAACACAGGAGCGAGACTAGGGGGGAATGTTGTTATGGAAGTTAAGTTTGTTACTTTTTCCTTTTATCATTATTCCCCTTTTCTCGGAGGGGGTGGGGGTAGGGGTAGAGAGGGAAATACAAGGGGGGGGGGGGGGGGTTTGGAACCATGCATGTAATAGTAAGGGGGTGGGCCGAACATAGAGTTTGGTTTAGATAATTGGATTTCTGCTAAGACCCATGTGGAGATATAGTAGAGTAGTTTGTATGCTTAGTGTCTTTATGCGCTTCCCCCCCCCCTCTTCTTTTCACGTTAAATGCTGATCTAGGAAGGGCAAGGCGTAAAGGCACCACAGGTCCCATATTTGTTTGTTGGTTTCTATGTGTTTCAGTTTGATAGCGGTCATGTTTTCCATAGAGTGTACAAAGTCCATTTCCTCTTTAAGTTGGGAGAGGGTTGGTGGTAGTACAGATTTCCAATTTCTGGCGATCAAACGTTTCGCAGCTGCCAGTATATGAAGTGTTAATTTCTTTGTAGGTGGTTTAAGTCCTCTGGGGAGCATGTCTAGTAGGGCCATGGAAAGTGTTGGTAGGACTGGAGAGTTGAGAAAAGAACTGATTAGTTTGAATGTGCTTCTCCAGAAGGAGGATAGGCGCGTACAGTGCCACCATATGTGGCTCATTGTTCCTGGGACTGTGTTGCATCTCCAGCACATGTTATTGGCAGTTGGGTAAATGCTGGCCACTCTGGTGGGTACCATATACCACCGCATTAGGACTTTTCGGTCAGATTCGAAGTGTGTTATGCATTTTGAAACTCCCAGCATGTTGGATATGGCCTTGGACCATTGTGATGGTGAAAATTCAGTATTGAGCTCTCTTTCCCATTGAAGCATGTATTTAAGTTTTTCTGGTTTGTTGTGATGGATTAAAGTTTCATAGCAGGTGGAAATAGCCTTTCTGGTAAAATTGGTCATTTTTAAGTATTTGATAAAAGTTGAGTCTTTCTCAGTAGTTTTAGGAGGGTTTAGAGTTGTGAGGATGTTTTTTAAGCGTAGGTGAGTGTAAAATTCTTGGTTTGGGATCTGAAATTCTGATTGAATAGTGGAGAATGAGTGGATGATGTTGTCAGTAGATATTTGGCCTATGTAGTGGATACCTTTCTCGGTCCATGTTGATAGCTGCAAGTTATGGGTGAGATGGGATAGCGTAGTCAGATGTATAAAAGGAACAGCGTCTGAGTAGGAGAGAAGTTTTTGGATATTTCGCTTCCATATGTGTAAAGACGATTTTGTGCTTGGAAGTAATATTTTTGGAATGGGTAGTTGGTTCTTCGGTAGCCACAGTAGATCAGTTATGTTGTAGGGGGTGATGTAGGATGATTCAAGGCTAACCCATAGTGGGGGTTCAGAGGCTTTATATGCTGTAAGCAGTTGGGCTAACGCCGTTGCTTTATAATAGAAGGAGATGTTCGGTATTCCGAGGCCTCCTGCTTGTTTGGAAAGTTGTAGTGTGGTTGCTGCTAGTCTGGGATGTTTTTTATTCCAAATGAATTCAAGGAAAACAGATTGATATCGTTGTAGGAGCGATGCTGGAATTGGTATAGGGATAGTGCGGAATAAATACATAAGTCTCGGGAGAGCAGACATTTTGGCAGCTGCTATTCGGCCGAGCCAGGATATTTCAAATTTAGTCCATGTTTGTAGGTCAAGTTTGATTAAAGGCCATATTTTATGATAGTTATAGTGCAAAAGGGTCGTGTAGGATTTCGTGATATTGATGCCTAAATAGGTCAGAAAATCTTTTCTCCAGTCAAAATTGTAGGATGCCTTCAAGGTCGATTGAAGTGTGTGCGGTATATTAATGGCTAGTGCTTGGGTTTTCGTGTCATTGTTTTTGTGGTATGATACCTGTCCATAGAGGGATAGTAGGTACTGTAAAGCTGGAATGGAGGTTTGAGGGGTTTGTAATGTGAGGAGGATATCGTCGGCGAATAGTTTGAGTTTGTGAGTTGCGGATTGTGTCTTGAAGCCGTGTATCTCTGGGTGCTTTCTTATTTTTTGTGCTAGGGGTTCCAGGGCTAGTGCGAATATAAGGGGAGACAAGGGACAGCCCTGTCGTGTACCATTGGTGATGGGGAAAGATTGAGAGTAAAATCCGTAGTAGAAAACCTTAGCCGATGGTCTGTCATATAGGGTCGCTATTGCAGTTACAAATGGTGGGGGAAGGTGGAATCTGTTGAGGACCGTCAACATATAGGTCCAGTTAATTCTGTCGAATGCTTTTTCTGCGTCGAGGGAAAGGAGGAGTAGTTCTTGATGTGAGTCGTTGGCGGCTGTTATTAAGTCAATAATAAGTCTGGTGTTGTCAGGGGCTTGTCTGTGGGGTATAAATCCCACTTGGTCTTGGTGGATCAGTCGTGGTAGGTATCTATTCAGTCTATTGACTAGTATTTTAGCGTAGAGTTTGATGTCTGTGTTAAGGAGGGATATTGGACGGAAATTGGCACAGTCTGAGGTTGCTTTACCAGGTTTAGGAATTGTCACTATAGTTGCTTCAAGGAGCTCCATTGGGGACTTGCCAGATGAGAACAAGTCATTAAAAATATCTGTGAGGTGGGGGGCAAGGATGTCTTTAAAAGTGAGGTAGTACTCGTTTGAGAAGCCGTCTGGGCCCGGTGATTTTGAGTTCTTCAGTGTCTTGATGGCCAAGTTGGTTTCATTTATGGAGATGGGTTTGGAAAGGTATTCTATATCATCCGGGGGGAGGGTCGGGATGGTAAGGTCAGCTAGGAATGAGTCAATGTCGTTTTGGGACGGGGTATGAACATCTGCTTTTTGGATTTCTAATTTGGTCCCCTGTAGGGGTAAGTAGGTATGGGATTTTGGTCTGTGATTGCTTTTTGCGAAGTTTTCGGGCAAGAAGGCGGTCTGCTTTATTTACTTTGTGATAGAACAGCTGTTTTAGGTGTTTCAGAGAGTATGATAGTTTGCTGTGGAGTAAAGCGTTTTAAGTCGCTTTAGTGGTGGAGATTTGTTGGGCTAGGGCTGGAGTGGGATTGGTTTTGTTTGCTAAGTTTAGGTCGGATAGTTGTTTAGTTAGTGCGATCTCGCTAGCTGCGGATTCCCTTTTAGTTTTTGCTCTTATACATATGAGAAGGCCTCGTATATATGCTTTATGTGTTACCCATAGTGTCGTAGGTGAAATGTCCGGATGCTTATTGAGTTGGAAAAATTCGTTTATGGAAGATGATATTTCTTTAGTATTATGCGTGTTCGTGATTAAAGATGCATTTAGTCGCCATCTACCTTCCCCTTTAATGGGAACCAGGGGTGGGAATGAAATTGATATAGGTGCGTGATCTGACCATGTTATATCGTCGATATGGGAATCAGATATGAGTTGTAATGTTGTTTTGTCTGTTAAAATGAGGTCTATTCTAGTATAGGAATTATGTACTGTAGAATAGTAAGTATAATCACGGTCGGTGCTATGTTGCGTTCTCCAGACGTCGTGTAGGTCGTATTCTAGGAGAAGCGTTTTAAGTCCCGTTCTGTGGGGGGTGGTTGAGTGCATGCGAGTTTGCTTCAGGGAGGCTGAGCAATCTATTGAGTCTTCAACTATATGGTTGAAGTCTCCACAGATTATTAATTTGGAATTTTTATTGCAGGCTATTCTTTCGAAGCAGTGCCTGAGGAATGGGATTTGTCTTGTGTTTGGGGCGTAAATATTAGCTATAGTTATAGGTTGGTCATGTAATGTGCCTGATATGATTAGTAGTCTGCCGTTTGGATCCGCTAGTTTGCTGGTCAGGATAAAGGGGCAGTCTTTGTGCATTAGTATGGATACCCCCTTTGTCTTGGAGTCGGTCATAGCGGCATAGTGAGTTGGGTAAGTAGTGGAATAGAAGGTCGGGGCTTTCGCTCGGCAGAAGTGAGTTTCTTGAAAGCAGGCGAAGCAGGCTTTGTGTTTGGCGGCTTCTTTCAGGGCCAGTTTTCGTTTCTGCGGTGTATTGAGGCCTTTTACATTGAGTGATAACAGAGTTATGTCCATAGGGATGTTTGTCGTGAGGGTGCTTCTAAGAATGTCGTTATCTCATGGGGGGTGTGATCTGAGGTAAAAGAAGAGCGCTCACCTGAGGGGTGTCCACCCTCACCGTGCGGTCAAAGACCTCCTGAAGATGGGAGTTGGACGATTCGGTGATGGATTTGTATAAAGGCAGTCCAATTCGGAGTGTAATGTTCTGTCAAGGAGCCAATATCCAGGTAGAAATCTGCGAAACATTTCAAACATAAGTATATTCTATGGAAATATTTATCTAGTAAAACGTTATGCAGCTTCATGTAGAAGTTTATCAGGTAGGATCCAAGTGGGATCGTGTGTTGCAGTATTGTGAGAACACATTTATGGAGTGTTCGGTAGACTTGAGTATAGGTCGATAGCTTGAAGGTTTTTAATGCCTGATTCACGTGTGGGATAGAGCTAAGACTAGTTGCTTCTTTAGTAACCTTGATATGTGGTGGGATGCTGTGATCCACGGTTCTTTGGGTCAGTTGGCAGAATGCGGCCGGGATATTTAAAGAGCTTGCTAGCCTTGGGTGACTAGTCAGGTGGTTGCAGGGTATGCTAGGAATAACTTTTTGAGGGTGGGGATACATGCATGATTCCATTACAAACAATAGGTAAACATTATAGAACATTATAACTTTTTGGAGAGGTATAGGAAGGAACCTCTTATGGAGAGTGGACTTCTTCCGCCCTGGGGGGTGAAATAGGGCGGGCGAAGGGCACTCAGGTGTTGTGTGGGGGCGGGGTGTGGTCATATGGACTGGTGTAGCCGGCTGACTCGAGGACCTGTTTATTGAGGGTAATCGCCATAGGATTGCATATTTTAAGAAAGGGCATGAAAGAAATGAAGAGTCTACTGCTAGGGGGCTTGCATAGGCCTTGAACCCAGCGTTATATATTTTAGTTTGCATAATCTAAAAACAAGGAGAAAGAAATTGTCAGGGCGGAAAGGGAGTAGGTATGAAGAGTTGGGAAATCAGATAGGAGGGAAGTAGAAGATGGAAGATGAGAGAGCTAGAAAGAAAAGAGGGTGAGGAAAAAGAGAGAGAAGAGAAGAAAAAAAAAATTTAAATAAATAAATAAATAAATAAAAAAAAGAAAGGGGGGGGGGAGGGGTGAAACATCGATAAGTCAGTATTTATGAATATTCGTCCACTGCGTCTCAGAAAGGGTGGAGGGGTCTTGTTAAGAGTTCGTTGTGGGAAGAGGAAAAATAATAGAATAAAAAGAAAAGAAAAAAAAAATTCCCAAAAATGTATGCAGGCGATAACAGGGAAAAACAGGGTCTCATGGATGTCCGATGTAGTTATTGTCTCAATGTGACCATTCCCGAGGTAGTCTGGTAGGGCTGGAACGCGTCGGTTTAGCAGGAGTGATGGTGAGTTTCCAGGCTTTGAGAGTATTCAATCCTTTCTCGGGGGTATTGAGAATATGAAGTGTGCCGTTTCGTTTGACGAGGAGCTTGGTGGGGAATCCCCATTGGTAAGGGATATCGTGGTGGCGCAGGGTTGCAGTGACATTTTGAAACTCTCTGCGTCTTGCCAACGTGAACGCAGAGAGGTCTGCAAAGATGGAAAGGGATTTATAGGCCTCAGGTACATCTTTATTGAGCCGTGCTGCTTGCATGATCTTGTCTTTCGACGTGAAGAAGTGAATTCTTGTTATCACGTCTCGTGGTACGCTGGATGGGAGATTTTTAGGCTTAGGCAGCCTATGAGAGCGGTCAAGCATCAGGTCATGAGGAGTGAGATCCGGCACTAAAGCTTGGAAATAGGTTTGAAGGAAGGTAGGTAATTCCTGTGCTGAGATGTGTTCGTCAATGCCCCGGATCCGGAGGTTGTTCCTCCTATTGCGATCTTCCAGAGAGGCCAGTTTAATTTTTAATTCTTCTTGGTCTTCTTGGAGAGTGTTAAACTTGTCTGCGAGGTCATTGTGTGCTTCCGAGAACTCCTCCATTTTCCCCTCCAGGTGGGTTGTTCTCTCGCCCAATGCTTGAATGTCAGCTTTAAGCTCTTTGGTCATACTTTTAATGTCCATTTGGATGGATGTTCTCAAGTCTGTCAGAAGCTGTTTCATTGTGCTTTCTGATAGATGGTCAGGAGAGTCCTCATCTTCAGTGCCCAGACATGTTGTTGGGGAAGACTCTCTAGAGCGCCGTTTTTCGCGCGCTTTTTCAGTCTTCTTGCCGCGCGGGCTGAAGAACGACTCGGCTTTGTCTTCTTTGTCTCTTTGCTTTCCGCCTCTGGTCGACATCTTTGTGTGTCGGAACGGGAAGGTAGGTTATATTTCTTATCGTGGGTTGTGGGTTGCCCTCTGAAGCGTCGTGTCGGCGATTTTCAGGTCCTCTACAGCCGGAGCTGATCTAACATGCGGCCATTCGTGTCGATGGCCAGGCCACGCCCCCCGAATTTACCAATCTTTGAGGAGGAGATAGTAATAATCACACATCCAGGTATCAGTGACCCTAGGCTTGTCTCTTATTAGGAGGTTAATGAAATCCCTCATCACATATTTAAGAAATTTCAGTAGTCATACAGATTACTTTGGATTCCCAAAAGCTACCTGGTACTTGTGTGTGTGCTGTGATTTCATTGGTAAGCTTATAATTTTTGCCAGTTCATATAACCAAATAATTTCATGTTTTTACACTTATTTTTATATACTATGTAACCAATTATACTGAACTTGCAGCATGCTCACACCTATGTATTAAATAAATGGGACTATTCACTAAATGGTGAGTAGCAATAGTATTTGAGACTGTGATCAGCTTAGCACACCAACATTTTTCTTGTTGCCGTGCTTCCCCGTAATACATAGTGTCACAAAGTGAATCATGACAGTCTGCATGACTGGGGTTCTTGGAGGGTCCTGAGGGCCAAACACCTCCCTGTGGACTATAGACCTGTCTTCGGATGTTCTATGTTTGGGGGTGCATACTTTGGGGGCATCCGTGACACCCTGCTTCAATACACCTAGACTTCAACACAGGCTCACTCAGGATGTGTACCTTGAGGTCCAAGCCTTTGCTCTATTCATTGTGTTTTCCCCAGGTTAAGAAATGTTATTATATGTTAGTGTTGAAATGTATACTTATCCAATCAATAAGGGTTCACTGTCCTGTGAGCCATCTATTGTCTCTTGTAGTCTGGATATACTACAGTGGTCCTGACTGCTATTTGGGTACAAAGCGCAAGGTTCCAGAAAGACTTGCTGGGTGGATGCTGAGCTGTAATCAGGGGCTAAGAAGGTGATTTCCGGCCTAGACGTTCCGTTACACATAGGTTAACGAATATGTATAAATATAAAGTAAAGCATCAAAGTATAATAGCAATTTTAGAAGTTTGACAAAGTAATATTTGTAATGGATTGTTATATTGCTGTGATATTTCTTTTCCTTAAAACATCAACAAAACACTAATAACCACTGCATATTTTTATGTTCAACTACATAGAAATTTGTATTATTCCAATGAAACTAAAATATACTAAACTATATTCTTTTGTATTAAAATATTGAGTCACATGCACAAAGGATAATGCAAAGTAATATAAAGTTTCTCTATGCTTAAACATCTAATTTAAATCAATCGCTGTGAATTTTTTTTTATTAAAAGAACATCTAAGAATTTAATTGGAACATTAATGGTCTAGAACATATTAATGGTTACATATCTATTTTGCAAGCTTAATTAATGCAATCTTAATATAAACTGTCAAGTAACTTACCTTGAAATGAGGAAGGAAAGTATTAATGATTTCAATCACCTGTAGAATGAATGAGTGCTTCATTTAACATCAAGTTTGTGTTATGTTCTTATTGCTTTTAGTGTAAAACCGAGTTATCAAGAATATAGTTGACCTTTTGTACTAACGTGAAAGATAAATATTTTACACATTTAAACTTTTAGATAATGGTCTTATAATGGCAGCCTTCCCAAGTCTATGCTTTAATTCGTTTCTTTTAGGCTCGGATACTGAATTAGAGGATGTATACACACTGGGGTTGCTGAACACATATCTATATTAAGTATATTTATTTTATAGAAGTGTAATTATATAAAAAATCACTACCATGTCGTCATTAAAGGTCTCTTCATGAGGTTCTTGGCAAGATGCAAAGCGCTTCCATCATGGCTACCTGCATGATCAGAACAGCAGGATTCAAGAAAAAGGCATTTCAAAGTCTATATTTTAGATGTGGAAATATGAACACTGCTAATAGTGTTGAGCGAACCCGAACAGCACTGTTCGGGTTCGTACCGAACATTCAGGGCCGTCTTTAACGCGGGGCAAACGGGGCAGCTGCCCTGGGCCCAGTTACTCCTGGGGGGCCCAAGGCAGCTGTCCCGTGGGCCCCCAGCCCCTGCTTGCCGCGTTCGCATTGCGCTTGTGAACGTTTTTTCCGGCAAGCCGCATCCGCTGGATGCGACGACCGGAAAAAAACGGAAAAAAAACTGACGCACGTCACATCCGGTGACTGTTTCCCTCCTCCGTACATGAGTGAAGACTGCACGGAGGAGACTTCGGGCCGGGGACACGGAACAGCAGCAATCGGTGAGTGGGGGGGGGGGGGGGGGGCTGTGTTGGCGGAATACAGGCATCTGAATGGCACAATATTACTGGGCTCTGACTGGCACAATATTACTGGGCTCTGGCTGGCACAATATTAATGGGTTCTGAGGGGCACAATATTACTGGACTCTGACTGGCACAATATTAGTGGGGTCTGAGGGGCACAATATTACTGGTCTCTGACTGACACAATATTAGTGGGGTCTGAGGGGCACAATATAACTGGGCTCTGACTGGCACAATATTACTGGGCTCTGACTGGCACAATATTACTGGCATCTGACTGGCACAATATTAGTGGGGTCTGAGGGGCACAATATTACTGGGCTCTGACTGGCACAATATTCCTGGTATCTGACATGCACAATATTACTGGGCTCTGAGTGGCACACTATTACTGGGCTCTGACTGGCACAATATTACTGGGCTCTGACTGGTACTATATTACTGGGCTCTGAATGGCACAACAATTATGGCATCTTAATGGTACAATAATACTGGTATCTTAATGGGCAAATTGGCTGGGGCATCTTAATAGTACAATATTACTGGTATCTGAATGGCACAATAATATTGGCATTTTAATGGGAAACATGTCTGTGGCATATTTATGGCAAAATAATACTGAATATTAATACTGAATATAGAATAGCAATAGGATTACATGTATTCCATAAGCCGAAAGTCTATAAACCGAACGTTCGGTTTATAGACTTTCGGCTTATGGAATACATGTAATCCTATTGCTATTCTATAAACCGAACGTTCGGTTTATAGAATAGCAATAGGATTACATGTATTCCATATGCTGAAAATCTATAAACCGAACGTTCGGTTTATAGACTTTCGGCTTATAGAAAACATGTAGTACTATTGCCTTTCTATGAACCGAACAGGGTGGCACCCAACGCAGCTCGTGGGCATCACTGGAGCGTGGCTGGGGGGATACGGAGGACACAGATGATACACCTCCCACAGAGAACAGCTTGTCCTTGCCTCTGGGCAGCTTGGCACACATGAGCGACTACATGCTGCAGTGCCTGCGCAACGACTGCTGAGTTGCCCACATTCTAACTTGTGCTGATTTCTGGGTGGCCACCCTGATAGATCCCCGTTACAAGGACAACGTGCCGTCCTTAATTCCATCACTGGAGCGTGATCGTAAGTTCGTGTCCCCATTTACTTCAGTGGGGTTCAGGTTCGGGGCAAAGTTTGGGGTCAAGTTCAAGCACCGACCCGGACATTTTTTTGAAGTTCGGTCGAACTTGCCGTACCCGAACATCCAGGTGTCCGCTCAACTCTAACTGCTAACCATTAATGTCTAATTATTTTAAATGTTTGATATTTGAAAGAATTTATTTTTGATGGTTTTTAACTAAGTGGCATATTGTCTATTTATGTATTTGTTTCTTACTTCAAAACCAGTGTATTTGAAACATCTTATATACAACTCTTTGTTAGATCTGTTTTTATCTCTAAATGAAGTACATCTTACCATTCATATCTCCTTCCCCTTTACGCCATTCACTCACGCCCATCTATATCATGATCAGGATATATTCTTAGTCTGGACTGGAAACAGTTGGCAGTCTTCTTACCTGGTTGTGAGATTATCCTGGTGCATTCTGCTATTAAATGAAATTAATGGCCTTTCTCTTTTATGCATGGTAATAATCCTGGTATGTCAGGAGAAACCTGTGCAACATCTGTCTTGGACCTGCAGGTTCTACATAACTAACCACACTAACAGAAGAGGAGCCTATGCTTAAGCAAATATTTTGGAAACATTGGTAGGGAAATATATAGACTCAATACAGATACAAATATGGTATTTTATTTTATCTGTCTCCTACTGGCTTTTAATATCAGGATCTCAAGAGCAAAACTTATCATTCGATCTATCTATCTATCTATTTATCTATTTATCTATCTATCTATCTATCTATCTATCTATCTATCTATCTAACTATCTATCTAAATATACTGGGAGTGAATTTATGAGAAACATTTTTTTAATTTCATATTGTGTAAAAGTTAGACAATTCTTTATTATTTTTCATAATGCTTTTGTATATACAGGGACAACTTCAAATAATAACCTGATCAAAAATATTATTTTCTCCTTGGTTTTTCCTTTCAGTGAAAAAATAATATTTCATTTTATTAAATGTAATTTGTGACATAGAATTTCTGCATTCTGAGAAAAAGACAACCATTTTTTCCCATGGAATGATAACACGAGGCATGCACTGAGACACAGAAAATAGCTGTGTTTTTTAGAACCAGTAATCAGTGAGATGAGTCCTTTCTTCTATTGCCCAGTATTGATCCTTGCAAAAGCCACTTGCACTCAGGGGTGGGCCGACAGGGGGAAGAGGGCTTGTCTGCCCTCTACCTTTGCTTAATGGACTGGGGCTGCACCACTTTCCTCTTTTAAATGCCTTAGTGCCTAGGCATCCAACTGTGGCCCTCTAGCTGTACAGTTGGAGGGCCACAGTTGGATGTCTATGCCATAGTGTGTACTGCCCTGTATCTGTCTATCAATCTCTGTACTTTATCTGTCAGTATGTATGTCTGTGTCTACCTGTCTGTCTATTAATCGCTGTACATATCTGTCAGTATATCTTCCCTGCCTGTCTATTTGTTTCTGTCTGTGACAATAATGGGTGGGCTGATAAAAGTGCAAAATGGGCCACTAAAGGTTTGCTCCCCTGGCCAAAAGTTGACAGCCCTCCTCTGCTTGCTCAAAACAGTAATTCTCCTTTTATGAAGCTAGAGTGGAATTAAAAGGAAGTGTCTGTTTTCCATGTAATATATACATGCTAAGTTCTAGGACAATAGATAGCTTCTCACTGTTGCTATGGTAATACCAGAGCAGTCTGAATTATAACTAAAACAACTAAATAAGTATTCTATTTTCCTGTGCATTTCTTCAGCTGTATTTTTGGGGGAAGACTGGAAAGAGCTACCTGTTGACAAAGGTGACATTAACACCTGCAATTTGTTGCTAAATTGCATGTATTGTCTGAGAAAAAGGGGCAGCATTTTTGCTGGTAAGCAAATTTATTGTTAAACATCTTAGCTGTTACTTATTAAACGTTAATAAGATGAAAGTGTGTATAAATGCTGTATATAGAGTGAAACTCAACACAAAGTATATATTTACAGTAATGTATAGCTACAGCACTTTGTAATGCATAAATAACCCTACAGTGTTGAATTTTCATGCGCATATTATCCAGTGGCTGTAAATACATTGCATATAAAAGCAATAAGACATCTTGCCAAATTCATATTAAGCTTGTTGCACAGAAAATAGGAATTCAAATGATTGTAAATAAATCCCATCTTACAATTAAACAAATGGTAATTTTACTACATGTATTTATGACAAGTCAGTGTAAGTTGACTAATAAAATGAGAAATACAAAGCTAGGAATATTTTCATCATTTTAATATACGGCCATTAGAGTAGTGAACTTCAGTTCCGCTCTCCCTAATTATTATTTGTTGAAATGTAATATTCCTATTGTTTGATTCATACTGTGTTTGCCATGTTAACAAAATACACTTACAATGACTTTTAAAGTACAGATTTTGTAAAACCCTTGAACTGGCCATTTTACTCCTCAGTAAGGAGAAGGTTGCATTGCTTAGTGAAAATGCTGATCTTTCTAAAACATGTTCATCTCGATCTTTAATGGCATCTTCCCATGGAGTTTGGGTAACGGGACACTAGTCCTAACAAATATTAATAAGAGTTGGTTTGCAGTGAAAGTGCTATTGGAGCAGCTTTTCTCAAACTGTATTTATTCTTAAATGAGAATATCCGGCTTATAGTGAGTTCATAAAGTAGTTTCCGCTTCCTTTCTCTTTAGTATTGTTGGTCTGTAAAATAATTAAAAGTTGTTCTGAAGCTTAACTTTGGATCATATTAAACACTTTCAGTAACATGTTTGTAAGGATCCCCTTATCAAGTAAGTGTAATACCTCAATAGGTACCAGGTAAGGTGACTTAACATTTTTATTTCAAAGACAATGCTGACCAATATATTTAATATCCATCAAAAAGAAAATCAAAGAACAGAACTTACCTTTTATCTTTTAGTGTTGACTCTTCCTTTTTTCTTGTTTTGCCCATTTTTATTTAATGGTATGCTTGCCATAGCATTGTTTGTAGACATTTTACAAACAGATCCATTCCAGGATGATGTGGTTATTACAACATGAAGATAAGGTGTCATCTTGAGAACATCCAACTGATTTTCCTTCATTTTATATTATAACATTGCTCCCAGGTTCATGCTATTGGTGTTGTTGGATCTCGTTCTGGTGCAACATGACTCTAATCCTTTGAATAGGGTAAGAACGTTTTTAGGTTTCCATCTCTGTGGCTTTTCTTGTAAAGAAGCCTCTTACCTGGCAGTTCATTGTCTCTATTTTATTTCATAACTATGATTATATAATAGATAATATAGTAATTTTTATACATTGTCCAGCATTCCGTTAACATACATACTTTTTTTTTGTAATTCGTGATTGAAAGATCATTTTCTCAACTAATAATTAAACATGGAAAGATAGGCTTTCGCTTCTTGATTAAATATTAGATCCATTAATTCTGTCAGTATCACCCGGTGAATTAACATTCCGTCTGTCGCTGATTTAAAAGGGGGCTATGCCATTATTCCCTTTCTGCTCATAGCAACAAACGGCAAACATGTTTGCACTGGGAAAATAAATCAACTCGAAAGGCTTATAAAATGATATCACAGATCTCAATGTCAAGGACTTCACTGTTATCCTTGTCAACATCTAGGCCAAATTAAACATCTGCTCCATAGCTATGTGTTTGACTAATGTTTACCATTGTATTGCTTTCTAGAGCTCTTTGTCTGATGCTCGGTTAATGTTGTGATTTCCTTTTGAAAACTAACTTCTATGAATATACTGCTCAACATACAGTATAACAAATCCCATAATCTCGTCCTTTATAATCCCTTTCATTTTTTATATTGACATCACTGCAATGACTTTTTTTTGGACGATTTCAGCTAAGTTGATAAATGTCTTAAACATTATATCACTGAAATTTCTAAATATGTTTTCATGTAGAATCTTCTCTTTCACAGAATAGATCAGTAACATTATTTTGTAAGGCACGATTACATACCACAGTGCTGTACAATAGAGTAAACAAATAAAAAGGTAACAAACGAAACAGACTTGAACAAAAGATGAGTAAGGGGCACAAATGGGCTTACAGTCTAAAGGACTAGGGGGTCTCATTACAGAACAGATAGAAGTGCGAATCAAGCTTTTTAGTTATTCTTGAATATGCAAAGGGAAGATGGAGTGACAAGTTTACATACAGCATCTCAACGAAACAAGCAGGGAGGGGGAGGGGCGACAGATTATAACCTCCCAAAAATATATGATTAAAAATATTTGCACAATGTGTCCACTGAACACTATGCAGCTCACGTAAACAGGTACCTAAGACTGAATCTAGAAATACAAGAATAACATACAAAAGTGCAAGGTTTATAGACACTTAAAATCAAAACATATAAAAGATTATAAAAATTGAAGAAGATAACAATATTGTAAATAAACAGTACAGCAAAGACAAAATAATAATTAAGTTAAGAGGGTGCGACACAATTGCATACAGTTCAAATATTACAGTGCATAAATATACCAATATAAAGTGAAAAAGTAACTAATCCCAATGCATCAGTGCAAACATAAAGTCACAATAGATACATGTATAATAAGTGGACAGAGCAATGTGCACTAAAAATGACACAGTGGTTAGAAAATATAAAAACTATCACATCTCTTTAGGCATGGATCAACCTCTTTTATGGTATATAAATAGAAAACCTAAAAATATAAAACAAAAACTATATGGTGCAGTATGTACAGTAAAACATGCACAAAAGCACAGAAGTGGAAAAACAGAATCAGATGGGCACACTCACAAGTTGGATCATACCTCCAAGGAAAGAAGACACTAGTGGAAAAACTGATTGAATGAAGAGAACTTTTAATTTTAACACCACCACATCACCAGACAAAATGAATCCACAGAAAATGGCTCAGAGAACCGGAAATATTGTACAGCCTCACAGCAAGCATAATTTATGTGCATATTTGAGAGAAGTCAAAAATGAGAGAAATGGTTGAGATTAGTTAAAACTGAACTGAGATTTTGGGTTTTAAGGAATTTTGATGTCTGAAACTAGGAAAAGTCTAACAGGGCAACATGGGGTATTCCAAAAGAAGGGGTGGAGCCCAAAAGATCTAACAGGTCACCCTCGGATATCCCATAAGATGGAGGGAGATGTCCTGAATCCAAAGGTAATAAGTGGAAATGAGAGTCATCTGCAGAGTGGTGGAACTGAGTTGTGGTGTAACTGGAAATAAGAAAAAAAAGAGCAAAACAGTGATAACAGTCAGACAACTACCAGATCAGATGTATGATATGCAGTGGGGCAAAAAAGTATTTAGTCAGCCACCAATTGTGCAAGTTCTCCCACTTAAAAAGATGAGAGAGGCCTGTCATTTTCATCATAGGTACACTTCAACTATGAGAGACAGAATAGGGGGATACAGGGAGCGTGACCAGCACTTACTGAGCTGCTTGGCTCCCTGAAGCAGACACTGCTCTGCTTCAAGGGGAAGGGGTGGACCTTGCATCCGCCCCCTCCCAGGGTCTGTTTCAGGGGAAAAAGAAAGAGAACAGGGGAGGGGGGGAGAAAGAAAGAGAACAGGGGAGGAGGTAGGGAGAGAGAGAACCATGAGGGGTAGAAAGAAAGAGAACAGGTGAGGGGGGAGAGAAAGAAAGAGAACAGGGGAGTGGGAGAGAAAGAAAGAGAACAGGGGAGGGGGGAGAGAAAGAAAGAGAACAGGGGGGGGAGAGAACAGGAGAGGGGGAGGAGGGGTCGAGAACAGAAGAGGGGAGAAAACAGATGAGGGGGAGGGAAAGAGATATGGGGAGAGGGAGGATGGATAAGGGATATGGGGAGAGTCATGGGATTGGGGGGGGGGGGGGGGGGAGGGGCACCACAAAGCACTTTCGCCTGTGTATCAAAAAATCCTTCCACTGGCCCTGGGCTTAGCTGTAGTTTCCTGTATTGATATTCATTTAAATGCCCATGGTAGAACTCAGTTATCTTATCCTAAAATAGACTAATTCAGATAACAGAGCAGACATAGGAGATGTGTTTGTGATGCAGATTAGCCTATCAAATGTTTTTGCTTTGGGTTGCAATAAAAGAGGGAATTAATTAGAAATAGTGTAAATTAAGGTAGTTTGTGTGTTAGAGTTGGAGATGTGCTTGTCATGCCAACTTGAAAGTTACTGTTATGATGAAGAGATCCAACATTTTTTTTATCTTCATTAAGGAATTAAGAAAAACTATTCTCCACAGAATAAATACTGTTGACTCACAAGTACATCTACTATGAACCACTTGACTAATTATCATTGCATTCAGGTTGCATAATGTAAGCCAGCCTTAATAAATATGCTATTCAGTGTGTTTTCGAAATTTGTATGTTCATGCATGGTTTCCTGTAGTGTTAGTTCCATTTTCCTTGTTCTCTAGTAACAGCTGAAAATAAAGTGAATGCATTATGATGACATATTTCTTTTAAAACAGCTCCAGCTCCAGTACATTTTTGTTCTCAGTCAGCCTTTTGATAATGAACAACATATTGTATAAATACCTACTTTTTATATTGTTTATCTGGCATATTATTGTCTCTTTCAGGTGTAGGAGCTATCATAGATTTTCACTGAGCATGGTAGACATGTTTGATAAAGGCATAATCACACTTAATCATACCCCAAGTGTAAGTATCAATTGAGATGATCTGAAGGAACAATGTAGCAGAAGTTGTGTGCATGGGCAGTAAAGTCCATTGAAGGACCAGTGAAGGACCCTGTTTGTCCATGTGTGCCGCTCCTGCTTACTTTTTTCCTTCAACCCCTCCACAGCGTCTTGAGCCTGGTTAGGTACTCAAATGATGGACTATCATCTGTGTCAATATTTGCTGCTTTAACTGCGCTACCACTCCCCCACTAGCACTGCAACTGCACAAAAAAATGAACCATATCTCTATGCTATTAACCATTTTCTTGAGATAGTAGGACTAGATTACAAACAGTATGTGCTATTACTTTACATCACACTTGTGTTAATGATGTACCTAACCAGCATAATATCTACAACAAGTTTTTTTTTCCGGTTTGGAACCATTAATAATAAAGAAGGTTATTTGGACTTATGTATACACATTTACAGTTGGGATAGACAGAAGGCAAGCTTAGATATAAGATAAGGCCAGGGACTAATAAAAGTATTTAGAAAATTGGGCAGACTGGATGGGCCAAATGGTTCTTATTTTTTGACACATTCAGTGTTGCTATAATGAGCCAGACTTGGTGTGATCAAGTAGGTCCAACCAAGTGTCTTTTTTTGTATATCTCTGATGTTTAAGGGATTAAAACTTTAAATTCTCTTTGCATATCTAAAAATTATTATTCTTTGTGTTTTCTTCTGTTATGTTATATATATATATATATATATATATATTGTGCTCTTTTATGGAGAATGAACATTTGGTCTCATAACCACATACTCACTTACGGTCTATTGTTGGTGTCTGTAATTGTTTATAGGAAAGTAATAATCAAAACGCTTCATTATTCAATAATGTCATAGAATACAATGTTTCCTCTTCTGCAGTATTGGCAGGTATTTTACTTATGTTACACCATTAAGGGCTTTTTGTAAACAAAAATAAGCTGGAGCTTTATTGTATGGCAGGGCTAACTTCATTAAAGTTTACACTGTTCAGTTTTAGTTCATGCCAAAAATAAATTATCACTTTAATAGTACATCTCCTTTCTTTTACAAGGAACTACTTGTTCACTGACTTACAAATTTGGAATAGGAGATACCTGACCTTGTGGGCCTTATTGTCATAAATCAGTATACAATTGTTTTTGCCAGGTGGCTTTTTGTGTCTGCATTTTACTGCTGTGAGAAGAGATATAACTGATGATGAGGAATCATTTGCAATACTAGAAAACAAATAACAGCTGGACAGTTGCACATTACTATTAGTATCTCTGTATGTTTAATGTTTCTTGGAATATAGTTTTAATATCTGTAAATGGAAGCTTTGTAATTCTCTTTGTAGAACAGTTGCATCAAACACTTCGCCAGGATTCACAACATGTAGCTTTAGTCTTCACCTCCTTTGCAAATGTACATGACTCAAGATAACTGGCATAACATCTAGCCTCTGCAATGGCCTTATGTGGACTCCTTTTTCTGTCTTCACATGCACCCATAACTGTCATATACAATATTACTATAGAGATGCTTTTTTTCAGTGGATCAAATAGAAGCTTTCTCAATTGCTAGAGGCCATTATGCATGATGTCCAGGACCCTGCAGTATCTCCATCTGCCTCTCTTATTTCCATACTGGAGTTAGGCCAATCTACTGATAGTGCTTTATTTGTAGGATATAGCTTAATAACAATAAGAAAAATAACACTATCTGAATAAGTCACATAGACGTCCACATAATAGAAATAAACAATGCAAATAGAGGAATGTTAACCAATAATTTGGTCATTTTGCATCCAAAAGCAAAACAATGTATGAACATAACTGTGACTATATTAGTCTGAACTACACTGCACAACTTGGCATGCGAGCATTTACCTATGAAAAGAAGCTGATTTACAAAGTTACTCTGCATATTCCCAGTTGCATCTGTTTTGCATTATTTTAAATGTAAATGTACAGGAAAAAAAAAGGAAGTTGACTAAGCATTAAATTAAGAGCAAATTGTGTGTGGTTTTTATGAACACACCGCAAACCCCTTATCTAATTTATAAACTAGGGTGTATTTAGTTGCATCTATTCATACTTCAAGACAGGTGTTTTGCCAATCATTTTGACCATATCATATTTAATGTTTACTGTAAAAGGTTTGCAAAGCAAATTTTAAAACAAAACCACTCTTCTCTTACTAGACTGACACATTTGCATATAACAGCTGCATACTGATTATTTCTTGTTTACTTAGCCAGTTTAATAAGGGTAGGGTGCAAGCTTGCATTTTGGTAATGCTATGCTATATTATGTTGTCAAAATAATACAATATATCAAAAAAGCTAAATACATACATATAGTTTTAGAGATGGTTCTGACCAAATATGAAAGTAACAAAACAGTACACTCATATTGATTTACTTTTTGTATTAGTTTGTTAAAGTGACTGTAGTCAGTAGCTCTGTGTAACTGGTGTTATAAGTCTCATAAAGCAAAATACTTCAAACAACTCTGGTTAAGGGATGGGATGTAACATGAGGGTTGATCACCAAAGCACAAAGAGAAGTGGTCAGAAGAGATCAACTGCTGTGAGACAGAGGGATACACTGCAAAATGAAGTTTATAAAACAAGCCAGGTTTCAGGACAGAAGAATAGGTTGAGGAAGACCAGTGAATGTTACGGGTATGTGATAGGCTAACAGAATGATTAACATTGTCTTAATGGTCATGACATTCAAGAAGGATAGAACATGCCAAAGTCCATTGCCTTCCTGCAGGGCACATCAATGTGGAAAGCCATAGTGCACATCCACTCTTAACACACCTTAAATAATTTCAAGTTACAGTCTTGTTTCCTCTAAAAATAAGTGAATTTGAGATATTAACCAGTATTCGAGTATTGTGGGCTACTTGAACATGACTTGAGGGGTTAAACATATGCCTATTAAAACTGAAAACCTAACACTTGACAACTTTTACCTCATAAAAACACTATCAAAGGCAACTTTATTATTATTATTATTATTTTTTTATTTACTGCTGGTTAACTTTTTCCCAACTGATAGTATTGATTGTTCATGTTACAAAACTAATAATTGGTTTAAAAAAAAATAAAAAATCTAAGGAGTTGAGAGCCACAACACCTATCCATGATATCATCTCCTGAACAGTTCGTGTGGCTTTAGGTTGAATTAATCTTTTAACATTTTTCTCCATTCAGCTTCTCACACTTCAGATTCATGCTGCTTAGAATATTGTTAATCTGAGGAGAACAAATGGATTCCAATATGGATGTAGAGAGTTTAATGGGAGGTTCCACATATTGCTCACTAGACATTGTTTTCTAAATATATTATTTTAAAACAAATTTAGGTACCATTTGTCCTTTAAAACTAAATAACTCCAGCCAGTTGAGAAATTACACTACTGCTGGCATAACAAATTACCCTTTCATCAGTAATTTTAGGCTCTGACAGACTCAGCATGACCTAGATTAGGAAATTAAACAATGTGTGACTGTAAGGCTTCCCCTTGTTCAATATTTAGCACTCAGATTGTTATTATGTGCCTTAGAGATGGAACAGATCACTAGACCTAATCTCCACCAAATTAATTTTTATTCAATGTAAACCAAAATGGTGTGTGGCACCTGTGTCTCATTATATATAGATATCTTGTGTTATGTGGACTAAGGTGTGATGTTGGATGTTGGAGACAAAAAACTCTCACAGTTCACATATCAAACAGGAATTTGGCCACATACCTGAAATGCAGACCTATACTAAATTAGCTCTGCATGTATTACTGCTGATGTATTTTCACGTGGTGGTGGCATCAGCACATAAGCAGATTAGTAGCTGTATGGATCCATGCTTGCTTAGTGAGCCCCCGTAGTGCCCACCTCAACGCCAAAGCTATGAAGAGGGGGCAAATATCCGACATAGGACTCCCCAAAAACATAGAACCATAGAACTACTAGGCTCCATGATGTCATGCAAAATAAAATGATTTAATAAAGCTCACTTTGGATTGTACGAAAGTAAGTCTTAACTAGTCTGTACATTTGTGGCACTTCACAACTCAAATACACTTATACAGCTGACTGTCAGAGGTTGTTTCATTTAGCCCATTATGGTTTGTATTTGAGCTATCTATAACTTGGAACACATAATATTATCTAGGCCTTGACTAGATTACAAAGACCAAACCAAAAGGGGGTACAGGTGTCTCCTGGACAAATGCTATGTGGTCCTGTGACCCACCCTGAACGTGACCCAGCCCTGAACACTATTAAAGGGAACCAGAGAATTCATCCTCTGCTGTAGATAAAAGTCCTCTTACTTATCCTGTCACACAGACTAAAATCATTCATTTCTAAGCTGAAAAATATGATCCTAATAAAACTCTGCTGCAAGTCCTCTAGTATATCACCTGAAAAAAATGTTTTTAAAAAATGTAATAACATAAAGAAATGTATTGGGGAAAACCAAGCATTTGATACAGTAACCTCAACAAAATCTCATTCCCTGGATGAATTAGCATTTAGCCTTTACAATGATGATGGTTTTCCTGGCATAAAATAAAATACGGTTCTGGTCTGGTGAGGAAAAGCATATTCAGAAAGTGGATGTGCTTAAGTAAGTGGAAGATAAGCTAAGTGCTTGAGTTATGAACAAATGAATGCATGTTTTTGCATAATCATATGTAATAACATCTCTGTTTTCTGGAAACACCAAGTATATTGGGACACAAATGTTGTCTATTGCATAAATGCATCTGAAGACATGTTTTCTTTGCATCATTAACAAAACATTATCGGCACATGAGCAGCAGTGAATCTAGGTTTAGAAAAACTTTTCCACTAAAGAAATTATATTTTTATGTACATTCAAAAAAGTAATACACCATATCTAATACCCATACTTATTCATTTTGCAAAATGCATTGGGATTATTTTCACGGTCAGTGAATGTTCTAAAACGTTATTAATGAAAGAGAGAATTGCAGGGAATTGAGAAGGGAATTTCAAACTTACACACATCGGATGGTGATTTATTCCTTTACGACCAAAGCACCATCCAGCGTCTGTGTGTTCCTGGTTGCCGATCATGAAGTGATCCGAGCCAGGAACACGAAAGCAGGGACCCGATCAGGGTCTCTATAGGCCCTGTCGGTCCCTGCCGGCATCCCGCGATACTTCGTGACATCACGGAGGCGTGCCCGGACCCAGAAGTTCAGGCGCACAGGGATGCTGGAGATGTAGCGAACGCTCTGAGTGTTTTCGCTACATTTCCTAAGTCAGACTGAGGCCATTTGACACCTTGAGCGTCATCTCTATATTCTTTGTCAGAGTGAGGCCACTCAAAGTCCTACAAGTGGGAAGGGGTTAAGCTGAATGGGAGAATTGTTCCAACTTGGCTACTTTGGCCTTAAGTTTGAAATTTCCTTTTGAATTCCATGAAATTCTCTCTTTCATGAACAAAGCTCTAAATCAATCACAAAGGAAACCAATGGATTGTTCCTCTTGATCACTTTAGATTTAGAACATTGTCCTACAACTTCCTTTTACAAAGGTACTCACATTCAAATCTTTACCTCTATCTGGTCCAAAGCAGATGATAATATGAATATGTTACATATGCCTGTTCTGTTCAATATGAATTACACAGGAGCAGGGATCTTTGCATATCCCTTTTAAATGCACAAAAACATTTTTGATTAAAAGGGTTAAAGTGAGATTTGTTTCCTAATCTACATATTTGCTAGGAACACACAAATATTCAGCATGCTCTGCAAACCTGTCATATGCATGATGTGCTCAAGTATTGCTTGATTTATAAAGTACCCATTAGCAAAAGCTCTGATGGTTTTAAACTGATGTAGCACATCTTTCTTCCTGCTTCTAGAATTCCTGAAAAACATAGGAACATAGAATGTGTTGACAGAAAAGAACCATTAGGTCCATCTAGTCTGCCTAACTTCAAACTTAAGTCCAGAGTAATCGAGTAATCGAGAATTTTTTCTTTCCTTCTTTCAGCTTGCACTGGTGTCTATCTTGTTACATTAGTGTCTGTTTACTAAACACTGAACACAACAGAATTGACAAAGGAATTGCAAAATCAGGCCAGTATGGCTAATTTGGAAATATTCTCCAATTATTATCTTAACTGAGCTATTTTAGCCTGTTTTTTCCTTATTGTATAGTGAGTAGACACAGTGGAGTATCTTCTGTGTGTGCTAGGTGTCCGCTGCATGCCTATGCAGGAATTTAGTATATTCGGGGTGCTGGTCTGTTCGGAAGGCAAACAGATGTGCCCCAAACAGACCAGCACACAAACCTTGAAATTATACAAAATATAACGAGAGGCTGATGGCTGCATGAATTCGGCATCACCAGTCGACCAGCACGAAAAGTCTCCGAATTCATGTAGCTGTCGGTTGTATTGTGTATATTTTTGCAGTTGGTGTACTGTCTGTTCAGAGCACACCTGTCTCTCATTAGTAGGATATGCCCCTGAGTAGACCCCAGACTTGTTCGTATGGCATACCCCTCCAGTTGACTGCTTTCTGCACTGTTGTCTCTCATCATATTGGGACTATGTTATCTAGTAAGTAGGAATCTGAAGTGTAACAATGGAGGCAAAAGAAAATATATGTACAAACGGTGAATAAAGTACATGATTGAATGGTGAAATGATGCAAGCCTAACTTAATCCTCAATGCAGTGACCAGTGATAAATAATCTGTGGAGCACGCCCTTATATTATAATAAGCGGATAAAATTATATATATATATATATATATATATATATATATATATATATATGTACACACAAACTATTTTTAATATCCTCCACGTTTTAATACACCTTTTTGTTTTAAAAAAAATTGTTTTGTGCTTTTAATAAAGTAGAATGTTAATGAAGGTTTCATTGTTTTATTTTATGCAATTAACACATTTTATGATACAAACTCTTTTGAGAAGATGATTTATTGGTTTAGAAACGTGTAATTCTGGAAGATACACTTGGCTCATTAATAAAATACAAGTGATTCCGTATGCTGGAAAATACATTATAGCTCATTACCTGTGTGTCAACCCAGGTGTATTCTTGGGAACAGATGGATTGAAACAGTCATTATCAAACAGATTTGAGTGAAAGTCCCTGTTGAAGCTGTTGTGGAATTGAATATGGTAATTTTAATTTTCTGTTGTTTTAGAAGTGCTGAATTGTTTATACTTAAAGAATATGAGAACAGCAATCCTTTCAAAATAATTTAAAAAAATGTTGCCAAGTTGAGAGATGCCTGGCATTTCAGCTGTTTGAAATATGAAAAGTTCAGTGGTATTATCTTCGGCAGACTGAAAAGTCTATTCACTGAAAAGGTCTATTCAGAGTGAACAGTGGTGAATTGACAAGGGAATGGCAAAAGGCATGTAAGAATATTTGAAAACACTCTATTCAAAATAGGTTATTAAAAAAGAAAAATATATTGGTTGCACCCAATAAAACAGGGGAGGGGAGAAAACAGTAACAATGGAAAAATATTATAAGGGGAATATTACTTAAAGACACCCTTATTGAAAACTAGCTTTACTACCTGGCTTTGCCAGGAATTTAGATTCTTGAATATATACATTTCACATTCCCTCTTATTCCCTTCTATTAAAACTGTAAAAAAAAAATATGCTCATAAGCGATCAGACATTTGGTGCTCGTTTGTCTCTTCAGCAGTTTGGTTGCTCCATCTTGTAACAGTTTGCAGTGGGTGTTCTGCAAGTCGCGCCTCTGTTCTCTCAACAGTTTTGTTGCTTCGTCAAACAGTTTGTTGAGTTTTATCTTCTTCGTATGCTTGTAAACTTTCTTCTGATTGGTCGACTCGTGATATCGACACTCTATGCGTGGTATGGTTTAAAAAGCATTTGGCGTGTATTCGTCCATGAGGGCCAAATTGCAAGGTTATTAGGGGTCTCATATTGTGTATCTTGAAATTCGGATCACGGTATGACATTGACATACCACAAATCCTTCTGAACTTTGGGCCAATTAGCTTAGAAACTTCTTAGTTCTACATCAGCCGTAATGTCATAATTTGTAAAATAAAAAATGTTGGTAGCACTCTCATTGTCCTGGGAAAATAAAAACAATATTTCATTTGTGTGCTACAGTTTCTGAGATAGATGAACATTACACTAAACACAAGCACCGCAGAAATGTTAAAACAGCAATTGTCATGAAGTGTACAACATGGCCAAAACAGCCCATTCACCAAGGTGTTAATATCATAGAAACACTTGGTTACATTATAAAATCAATAAAGTAATTAGTGAGGGACGAAAATGTGAGTAAAGGAGTTCAAACTTAGGAAATGCATTGTACTTTGGACAGTGGAGACCTTGAATTCAGAAGAGATGGGCACATTCCCCTGATAAGTTGTCTGCAGTAACATAATTTTGCACCCTTTTTATTTGCAGAACATTTGGATTTTTTGGTGTAATTAATTCACAAATTATTTTTTTTCTTATGTTACAAAAAAGTGTGTTTTAATACATTTGTTTCAGCACATAACCAGTCACATATTTGCTCTTTGTGTGGATAAATTGAAATCATTTGATTGGTTAAGGTAAACAGAAAAGGTTTTTCTACCTTCTTTGTTTCAATGTGCTATGTTCTGGCATTGTTAGTTGAACGTGCTTTCCAAATATGAAATGCTCACCTTATCCCTCATGTACCATCACAAGAGTTAGAGGACTTTGGCGTACTGCCATACATTTCAAACATATCTTTTAACACTATTAATTTATGAGTAGATTTGAAGATGAAAAATAAGGCCTATACATGAATGAATTTGTCAGACAGTAAGGAAAGTTGGCAGGCATGAGAGAAACAACTGGGCATGCTAACAAATAATCAATGTATACTTTATATTGCTATTTTTCGTGTTGTGTAACATAGGGGGCTATGCACTAAAATCTGAGTTGGAGGTCATGATTGACTTAGGAAAAAAACAGTTAGTTTTCATCATAGACAATAACGGGCTCGCCAATTCAAACTCCCCCCAAAATGTTAGTGAATACTATTTTTTTATGCTTTCTGTGGCAAAATGAGATGTTCAGTAGGTAGCTGAATTAGCTTAAGGGTGTTGAATTTGAGGGTCAAATTTCTCTCACCAAATTAGATTTTTAGTGAATGGACCCCAGTGTCTTCACATTCTCTTAGGATGTACTCTTTTATTCAAATATTTAGAAACTTACGTATTTTTAATTTGTTTGTCCATTATCCAGTGCTGTGTTATTTGATGGTACTTTATAAATGAAAAGATACATAAAGTAAGTAAGTGTAGGTTGAGATCTCCATGCATTATATATCTATGCTACAATGTAATCCACAAACGTACTGGATCACCTGACTAATGACAGTAATGCTAATACAGTTACATTTTAAATCTGTTTTATTGTATTCCTTCCTGTGTATTAATATGATATTCTATAGGGCATAAAATGTAATTGCATTGTGATCTGTTACCTAGTTTACATATGATGTATTGGCCTGGCTGGTCATCAAAGTCCATGCATTTTGAAAACGTGTCAAAATTAAATATACTTTCTGGGCACTAATAAATGAATGTGGCTACAGGTTGTAGACAATTTTCATATTTGAACCTGAATTAAAATGTAATCTTGCAAGCATAGACCTTCTTCTAGTGTGTGTGTGTATATATATATATATATATATATATATATATATATATATATATATAAAGCACACAGAATTCAGAATACCAGAGTGTGTCAGGGTTCTTCATCAGCAATGCTAAATAATTATGAGGATAATAATCGTAGCAAGATTCGCTTAAAATAGCTCATTATTGGTTGGAAATAGAGTTTTGCACATCAAAGGCTTTTATGCTCCCTGGAGAAGTTAATAAATGTGAAAGCCTACATGCACCATTACAGAAAACCTTATCATGAGAACCTTTTTCAAGACTGCTTTGGCCTTTAAGGCATTGTTGTGTAATAAAACATAATTCAAAAGCATAGGGATTATAAATATGTTTCTGTAAAAATCTTTACCTCACAAGAACCTTCTGTGACCTAGAAAAGTAAGTTAAGTTGTGAAAAAGCTGACATGGAAACTAAAATAAAAAGTTGTTTTAGTGTAAACTAGCACTTTCCTGAAGTAACCTCCATCATGCATTTTAAATGGTCAAAGAGGGACACTTTTTGTGGGAGTAGCATTGGGTGCGGCCAGGGGAGGGGGAATTACGAGATATATTCAATAACTTTATGGCCAAAAAAGAGTTAATTATATAATTTGCTAAGTCATTTAGAATAAAGCATTTTATTAACAGAAATTAATATAATAACATATAAAATGCTGTTTTAATGCATAGTGTTATGAGTTTTACTGCTGTGGAGGTCGGTGAAACATTCATATAAAGTAACAATTCTAAGCTCCCAAAAAAAGGGACAACAGAGGAGGAAAGAGGGACAGACAGGTAAAAAATAGGGACTGTCCCTCCAAAATAGGGATACTTGGGAGGAAAGGAGTGATAATTACAAGCTCACGTAAATCCCAGACTTTAAGTGGTTAACACAGACACCAGGGCAGGAGAGGAGTTAGAACACACACCTCTCTTAATGTAAATTCTGCCCCTTTCCGCCCTGACTCCATTGAACAAAAACACACACAAAATCCATCATGCGGTGACAAAAGTCAGGGTCTACTATCACACAAACACAAACAAACAATCAGGCACTTTTGGGACGTGTATTAGAGTCCCCAATTTGCCAGGACAGTCCTGTTTTTTTTTAGGTCCTGTCCCTTCAAATGCAGAGACAACATTGCATTTAAATTGAAAGCTAATGAGCTCACTACGGAAGCTTCACAGAGCCAAAACAAGAAACCAATGTGTCTCTGAATGACTTCCTCAGTGTGAATATCGATGACAAAATGAACCGTCTTTATCAGGGCCGTATTTAATAGTGATTGGACCCTGGGCAAGCATTTGCTTGGGCCCCCTGGACCCTGCCCCCTCCCCTGAATGCAATGACTCCATCCATCGCAATGTTACCTCCCCCCTCCCCCCCACACACACACACAAAAAAACATAAAAATAAGCACACACACAATTGGACTTTTCTTGCAGTGAGTATTTTTATTGCATTGTATAAAATATGTGTATAATTGCAGAGTATAAACTGTATATTTGGATAAAAATGTGTATATATGGCTGCAATATGTATACCATCTTACTATGCAACACTGCACTACAACTACTCTTTACTTAAATTACAAAAATATACACAGATATTAGAGAGCACTTACATATGTTCATATATATTTATAAATATCTATACACATCTTGTTCTCTCTCACTAGTTGCATTTATACTTATATGTACGTCTTAATATTATATTCAACCATTTTCATATGTAATAAAAATGTTATTGAAGAGTTGCATTTCTTGTTTTTATTCCCTTTTTCTGCACCCACATTGCACCTAAAGGACTTAACACAGCCCCATAGAGTAGCCACAGCACTTGTCATGCACCTATATTTCACCCACAGCTCTTGTCATGCAGCTATATTGCACCCACAGCACTTGTCATGGACCTATATTGCACCCACAGCACTTGTCATGCACCTATATTGCACCAACAGCACATGGCTTGCACTCATATTGAACCCACACTATTTGGCATGCTACAGTGTAAATTTGCCCCACAGAACATACCACGGTCACTTTGTCATTGCATATGCAACAGACAGTTTGCCTGTTAAAATATGCCACCGTCAATGTGCCCATCAATATACCAGTATTATTTTGCAATTAATATGACAGTATTATTTTGCCATTAATATGCCACAGACATTGTTCCCATTAATATGCCAGTATTATTGTGCCATTCAGATACCAGTAATATTATACAATTAAGATGCCCCAGCAAATTTGCCCATTAAGATACCAGTATTGTTGTACCATTAAGATGCCATAATTGTTCTGGAATATTAGATACCAGGAATATTGTGCCAGTCAGATGCCAGTAATATTGTGCCATTCAGATGCCAGTAATATTGTGCCAGTCAGATACCAGGAATATTGTGCCAGTCAGATGCCAGTAATATTGTGCCATTCAAATGGCAGTAATATTGTGCCAGTCAGATACCAGTAATATTGTGACATTCAGATGCCTGTAATATTGTGCCAGTCAGATGCCAGTAATATTGTGCCATTAAGATGCCAGTAATATTGTGCCAGTCAGATGCCAGTAATATTAAGCCAGTCAGATGCCAGTAATATTGTGCCATTCAGAGCCCAGTAATGTTGTTCCATTCAGATGCCAGTAATATTGTGCCAGTCAGATGTCAGTAACATTGTGCCATTCAGAGCCCAGTAATATTGTGCCATTCAGATGCCTTTAATATTGTGAAGGTCAGATACCTGTAATATTGTGCCATTCAGATGCCTATAATATTGTGCCATTCAGATGCCTGTAATATTGAGCCAGTCAGATGCCAGTATTCTTGTGCCATTCAGATGCCTGTAATATTGTGCCAGTCAGATGCCTGTAATATTGTGCCAGTCAGATGCCTGTAATATTGTGCCATTCAGAGCCCAGTAATATTGTGCCAGTCAGATGTCAGTACTATTGTGCCAGTCAGATGCCAGTAATATTGTGCCATTAAGATGCCAGTAATATTGTGCCATTCAGAGCCCAGTAATGTTGTTCCATTCAGATGCCAGTAATATTGTGCCAGTCAGATGTCAGTAACATTGTGCCATTCAGAGCCCAGTAATATTGTGCCATTCAGATGCCTTTAATATTGTGAAGGTCAGATACCTGTAATATTGTGCCATTCAGATGCCTATAATATTGTGCCATTCAGATGCCTGTAATATTGAGCCAGTCAGATGCCAGTATTCTTGTGCCATTCAGATGCCTGTAATATTGTGCCAGTCAGATGCCTGTAATATTGTGCCATTCAGAGCCCAGTAATATTGTGCCAGTCAGATGTCAGTACTATTGTGCCAGTCAGATGCCAGTAATATTGTGCCATTCAGATGCCAGTAATATTGTGCCATTCAGATGCCTGTATTATTGTGCCGTTCAGATGCCAGTAATATTGTGCCATTCAGATGCCAGTAATACTGTGCCATTCAGATGCCAGCAATATTGTGCCAGTCAGATGCCAGTAATATTGTGCCATTCAGATGCCAGTAATATTGTCCCAGTCAGATGCCAGTAATATTGTGGAAAAAAACTTTCACCAGCAATGCACTGTGAACACTGAGTAACTGGGCCCAGGGCAGCTGCCCCGTTTGCCCCGCTTTAACGACGGCCCTGGTCTTTATATATAAAAAAGTAACAACTTTGCAAGTGACAAATCACACAAATGCAGACAGAAGGAAACACAATATGGATATGAAATATAAATAAATAAAATGTAAATACAAAAAAGTAGCATTTATATGCAATACAGAAACATGTACAAGAAACATTGCAAAGTATATAAAATGGTTCTAATAAAGACACTTCAGTCGAGTCATAGGAATTTTACAAGATATACACAAGAATATAGAGTGTATTAACCATTTTAAATAAGAGAAAAAAATCTAATCAATCATTTTTAATCTAATTTTTTAATCTATTTTTTTTAATCTTATTTTAGCATGTGATCCAACCACATGGTAATCTTTTATATAACTTTATTCTGGACTGGGTCCCCAGGACATACTTGAAAACGAGAGAAATCTCAGTGTATTCTTCCTGGTAAAATACTTTCTAAATAAATAAATAAATCACTGTAAGAGCACTTTTATTTGGGTGCTTTTGGTTTTGTGGGTCATTCTCTGCGCAGAGTTCATCCGTGTTGTTTGCTGTGTGGCAGAGCTGGTTCCAAGTGACCTGGCAGTGCTGATTGGCATGCACTGTTTTTAACCCATTCCTGCAAATAGATGTACATTTACATGTCTGGAAAATAAAACAGGTCCTTGAGGACCAATTGGACGTGTATATAGACAGTATATACAAAATGAGGCAGTCCTTCAGAAACCTGCTTGATCAGCTACTGGAACTTAGAATTGCTGTGATAACTTATCACATCAATCAAATACCTTGCAAGACACCAAGAGGTTAACTGAGAACATCCTTCTAGCGAATGAAGTGCATGCATATCAAAGGCACAGAAAAAAGGCCATCTCTCTGTGCTGCCATGGATCAATGCTCTATCATGTTACCAGGGGTAAATAACTTTTGCCATGAAACAATCCATGGCAATTTTAATGAAGATGGAGTGGAATAGAGACCTTCTGTCTCATTGAAAAATACTGTTAGGCTTTGATCCCTAATAATGCAGCATTTTCAAAACAGCATATGATAAAATGTTTCTATACTCATGTAAGATAGCCTTACTTGGTACCTTATAACTCTATGTTTAAAAATATTGCATTGTTGGAAAAATCAAGCAAGCTTCTGTTGGTACCTTTAATGAGACAAAAATTCAAAAGATTACAGGTTCACTTCAAACAGCTTCATTTTTCTGTTTTCAAATTCCTTTTTATGGACACATAACACCAGTCACATGACTGAACATCAGTAATGGATTATGTTATAATCCTCTTTTAAGTTATGAAGATGTGTTCCAAACCAGAATGCACTAAGAAGGAAGTTTGATTCAAATTAATTGTTTTTTTCATTCCTCTCCAGCAATAGTCTTGTGCTGTAGGCTACACTGGTGTGAGTATCAAGTATAATTGTCGTTATCAGTATAATATTATGCACAAAATTCGCCTATCAGTATACCTTGCAATAGTTTGTGCTATTACCTGAAGAATCAGGAAGCTGTAGTGAGGTCTGTATGTATATATAAGTACATAAGTATACATCTTGTAAGAATTTCCAGATCCTGAAACCAGAAGACAAGTCACTCCCAGGTTTATTACGGCTTCATCCATGCACTGTGTTAATTATATACCATTATGTTGTTTCTACATTTGTGCTCTGCGTCTGTGTGCATTAAAATAGATATTTAAAATGAACAAATAATAAAATCAGAGTTTTATTGCACATAAAGTTAATGCATGTTTTCAGCACTAAAACAAGCATTGAGAGTATCCTAAAAGCACTAGCCATGCTAATCCTCCTGGCATTCACAGATACTTCCAAATGTGCTTATGAATACTGGATTAAAAGAACTTCATGACTATTTGAAAAGGTTGAGGTTAATGAGCAAATGTTGCCTGATGTTTCACGGCTGCGTTATAACATGGCATACACTGTCTTTTTATTAAAGTTACACAATAGGTGTTTTGTATTTTGAATCTAATGGGGCTGTTAAGTGCTGCTAGTACAGAGAAATGCCCTCATTTTTAAATCTAATGGATAAAGGGGACTTAGTACATTGATTACTGTATTTGCTTGAATATAAGACAAGTATTTGTTGCTAATTCTCTGAAAAAGACTGCTTGTATTATATTCAAGGTTATCTTATAATCAGATCTCAAAGAGCGGCATGAGACCTGGATTCTCTTCGCGGGCAGTCGGAAGATGTTTGGGAAGTTGCCTTTTAACCCCTTAGTGACAAGACAATTTGACCTTGACTTTCCCTTGGTGACAAGGGCTGCTTTTACGTTTCTGGGGTGTGTGAGAGAGAGAATGCTAGAGTGTGTGTGAGAGAGAGCTAGAGTGTGTGTGAGAGAGACAGTGTGTGTCTGAGAGAGAGCCAGAGTGTGTGTGTGTGTGTGCGAGACAGTGTGTGTGTGAGAGAGACAGTGTGTGTGTGAGAGAGACAGTGTGTGTGTGTGTGTGTGTGTGTGAGAGAGAGAGAGACAGAGTGTTTATGAGAGAGACAGAGTGTGTGTGAGAGAGAGGCATAGTGTGCGTGTGTGTGTGTAAGTGGGTGTGTTTGAGAGAGAGAAAGATACAGAGAGGCAGAGTGTGTGTGTGTGTGTGTGTGTGTGTGAGAGAGAGAGAGAGAGATACAGAATGCATGTGTGAGATAGAGACAGCATGTGGGTCTGTGAGAGAGAGACAGAATGTGGGTGTGTGAGAGAGAAACAGAGGGTGTGTGTGTGAGAGAGAGAGACAGAGTGTAGAGACAATACAGCAGCACCGTCAAAGTGTTTTTTGTGATCGTTGATGTGTCAGGCACATCCATTGTCAGCAACGGAGTTTTGACACGTCCTTTGTCACAAAGTGGTTAATCAGGGTGGTATTATATTCAAGCAAATACGTAATAAATAAAAATAAGAATCTTTCACTGAGTAACTGTCAGCGACCAAATCAGCCGATATACTTCACAGTGAATCATGGAGGATGCCGGTCAGAAAATAAAATGATATGTATTTTAAAAGCCATGTGCTAATTTATTCTTGTACTATGGCGGCTGTGTTTACAACTTTTGTTTCTATAATAGAAGCTTAAGGGGAAAAAAAAGCTTAGTGACTCTTTAATAGTACAATATTTTCCCTAAGACTAGTCATGGAAAAACTCCAAAGTATTTGCCTTTCAAATAATAATGTGATGTGCTCTAGATAAATTTCCAAATTGCTGTGCACATACAGCTCCCAGCAGTAAATAACCTTTTCTGCTAGCATGCTCAGATAAACAAGCACCATTCCCCAGTGATATAATCTTGTTGCAATCCAAATAGAATTCATCAATATAATTTACAAATGTTATCATATTAATTTTCCTCATTACAAGTGTGTTAAATTAAGCAGTAAGGCTCTTAGTCATGAAGCCTCTCTATTACATCCACGCACTCAATTCATATACTGGATATATTCACAGAGAGGACTCTGGAGACTGCAATGGGTAACCACAATTACAATACATTGATTCCCCTCACTTCAACTTCACTTATGAATGTATTATACATAATCAAATTAACAGCATGATAAACTGATTCTTATTCTCTTGCAAAACTTCAGTCCATCAGTGGAACATAATAAACACTTGGAAATAAATAATGTGAGGATTTTATTTTGTGAGTTTATTGAGAGTACATATTTTTTGTGTAAATATTCTGAATAACAACAACTACAAATTAGAACTAATTTAAAATATACCATGGAGTCATCAAATGCTTCAGAATATCATAAACCCATTATCAGATTTAATCTGTGTGTGGATGGAAACAGTACCTTTAAAGGCTTTAAGAAGTTTCATTGTGACTTTTTCCATTACCACCTTCAGTGGGAGTAGTTAGTTTGTATGGGGGCAACCTTGGATCGTTTCAATACATTCTCCATGCTTTTTCTTCATATTCCTCAAAATGATTAAAATGTGCACAGGTTCATGATTCTCTTCACCTTCACTCACACTAAAAAAAGGGGACAAGTTGGGTTCTTCTACCTCTTTGCAAGTTTCTACAACATCTTTGTACTAGTGATCTTCCACATCAGTGCTGGTCAAATCCAGACAACACATGGGCATCCCTTAAGATTGGAAGAAAGGAACTTTCATCCTAAACATAGAGAAGGTTTCTTTACTGTTAGGGCGGTTAAATTGTTGAACATCTGAAGATGTTTTGGACAATTCAGGCAATGTATTCCAAAAATGTTTGAATGTTTTTCTAGAAATGAAATGTATACAGGGTTATAATGAGTAAAAGTACATTAAAAGGTAATTTTGATAAAGGCGAGTCTGGCTGCCGTGGAATTTTTTTCCACCAAGAAATCGCCACCTCTGTTTCATTGCCCCATCTTGTAGCAGTTTGCACTTGTTGTTCTGCAAGTGTGCTGGCTTTAAACCTCTATTTGAGGTACCATGAAAAAGCAGGCAGTAAAAGAATAACTATAAAAAAACTTAAATGACAATTAACATTTAAATATATATGTATATTACTTGATTTCCGTAGAAATGGGAACTTTAACTAGGAAGGACTGCAGCTAGATAACCCCCATAAGAGAAGGGTCGCTAGGCAGGAGGATAAAAATGAAATAAGATATAGGAAGCTGAGTTCTCAAAAATGATTGTGCAATGATAAGTAGTTTGGGGACACCATATATATTTTATCAATGTGTGCAAGACTCATGAATGTCTACATACAAATTGCTGTAAGTGCTTAACATTCAACTGGTCACTCCAGGTTCTCGTGTGTCTTCCTGATCCCTCCTCCGGCAGGGGATCCCTTACCATCAGTGAAGGAAAATATCCTACAAGCCGAAAAACCCAGCATCTAAAGAGTGAAGTCTGAACCACTATTTGATTTCAGGCTTGATTAAAAACATTCATATGTGAGTGTATTACCATCTATCACATTGAATCACCTTAATAATACATGTTACACAATGTTTGTTCTATGATTTTTTTTTATATGCGCTACTGTATATATCCATTTCCATTTCAAAGTACTGTAAAGCATTGTGGTGGAATTTGATTGGTACTTTATAGCAACTTGCTAAAATATAAGGCAGCCATAAACATGTGTTTGATTTCAGGTATAGTTCACCAGAAGGGAGGTTTCCAGTGACAGAGAATGAATGACCGGCTGCTGTACTGGATTTTGGAAGCACTCACAGGTTTGCCAGATGGCTTTAGAGAGCAGAAAAAAACACTGATAACCCCATTGCAGCAATTGTTTTGATTCTGAACATACCTTAAATGTCCTTCTTAAACATTAATTGAAGCCAGCTTTGTTTACACATTTGTCTACAATTGAAAATCATCTATGTGGCATTTGGCCCTCGTTATCACTTTTAGATTTTACAAGTAAATGTGCGTGCATTATAGGCAGAGAAAATATCACCATCTGTCCTTTAGTTTAATATAGTTCTAGTTGGTTTCTGTGGGAAGACCTATTGAACAATATGAAATGCACATCTAGCAGCAGTCTATGACAGTGCAGCTATCCTGTAGCCCTAGTTTATATCATTAGGGATGGCTGGGTTATCAGTCTCGCTCGCACACACACACACTCTGCCTCTCTCTCACACACACACACCCTTTTCTCTCTATCATACACACACTCTGTTTCTCTCTCTCACACCCACACGCTGTCTCTCTCTCTCACACCCACAATCTGTCTCTCATTCTCACACCCACATGCTGTCTCTATCTCACACATACACTCTGTTTCTATCTCACACATACACTCTGTATCTCTCTCTCACACACACACACACTCTGTCTCTCTCACACACACACACTCTGTCTCTCTCTCTCACACACACACACCCTGTCTCTCTCTCATACACACACACACACACACACACACACACTCTCTGTCTCTCTCTCTCTCTCTCTCTCTCTCTCTCTCACACACACACACTCTGTCTCTCTTACACACATTCTGTCTCTCTCACAAACACTCTCTCTCACACACACACACACACACACTGTCTCTCTCTCACACACACGGTCTCTCTCACATACACACTGTCTCTCTCACACACACACACACACACACTGTTTCACACACACACACACACACTGTCTCACACAGACACACATACATTTTTTCAATGTCCCCCCCTCCCTGATTCTTTATCTTTCAGGGCACCAGCAGGGAATGAGTCTCTAGTGGTTCATTGGCTCTTCTAAGCTCCAGGACACCTGGAGGAGGTGGAGTGGCAGCGTTGTGTAACCTGGGTGCACTCCCTATGTTACTCCTGGACTGCACGCAGGTTACAGAATGCAGAAGAGGCTTCAGAATATTAAGCAAAATATTTAAAAAACAAACATAGTAGTGGCAGTCAGGGTCACCCCAGGACATTGTGCTGCCTGGAGTGAAGAATGAAATGCTGCCCCCTCCCCCCAAAAATGCCCACAGTCATGATAATAAGAACTATATGCAAAATTATATGAAACATTGTATTGGTCTGTATAGAGTATAGGCTGGCCATAATTTAACAATTTGTGCGCTAAATGTTTGAGCATTTAAACTTACTGTAATGTACAACATTTGAAGTCATGTTATAGGTCAGTGGTCACATATTATGTTTTGGGGAGTTTTAACATTACTTTATTTTCACCTCGTGGGTGAGCTCTTAGCATACATGTTTTTTTTTATTTTTCTATGCACACTAAAGCACTTCTTATATGCATAATAATAAAATACTTTTTTTCAAAGAGCTCACCCATAAGGTGAAAATGCCATTATTGTGCAAAACATTATTATAATAATAGGCTTTGCATTTCCCTAAAACAGAATATGTGACCAGTGACCTATAATAAAAGTCAGTTAAAATCGCAAACATTTAGGGCACAAATTTTAATCAGGCCCAGCCTATGTAGTCATATAATATTTCTAACGTATAAAATAATATTTAGTTGCAACTTGCAAAACTCAGCTTATCCCCACGAGGATCAGGATCACAGGCAGCCACTTTCTGATTTGTGCCCACTCCAGCCACCTCCACAATTTAATCTGAGTGACAGCAGTGTAGTGATACCTGACGTGATGCTAACACACACACCCTTACACACAGTGACACACTTGCACACACACACACATTTACACACACCGTTACACACATAGACACACTTTTTTATATACTATATATCTTTATTTGGATTTATTAGGTTGTAAACTGATCTTCTAAATATTACATTGTGTCAGTGGGGACACACTTTCACACACACACACACACACCCTTAAACACAGTTACACACTTACGCACACAGTGACACACACACACACACACACCAACACACCCTTACACAAAGTGACACACTTATGCACACCCATACACACAGTGACACACTTACACACACTCTTACACACATAATCACACTTACACAAACATACACTCATACACACTGACACACTCTTACACACATAGACACACTTACACACCCACCCACAGTGACACACTTATCCAGACACCCTTACACACAGTGGCACACTTTCACAGATACACAAATTTCTTTTCCTTTTTTTCCACCAAGAAAACTTTGCTGTTTGTTCTCCTCCCTCCTTATGTACCTTTGGACGGATGTCATGCTCCAACAGAGTGCAAGGGGGTGGAGCATGCTCCCCTTTCTCTGCCCTCACGTTCAAGCGGCCAGTGAGAGTCACTTGCTGCAACATTTATGTTGTTTCTTGAGGCACGCCTTTGCAGAAGTGCTCCCGTCTGCCCTATGGTAAGGCCAGGTCTGGTGGCAGTGAGTAGTGGCGTTGAGTAGAGCTCCCCCTTAAAGTACTCTGCTCAATGACAGCTGTGGAGTCTCGGGTTTTTATTCACAATTTGCGCGAATATTTGAGTGTTAAGTGTTTAGTACATTGCAAAAGGACCAAAGCGCAAAAATAGTTTTGCACATAAAATTTGGTGTTTGTTTAGTACATGCCCCTCATAGAATTTTCTCAGAATACATAAATCAGTCCTAATCAGTTTTAAAGAAACATTAATCTTTAATTGTAGCAGGCGTTTACCTGTTTCGTAACCAATAATTAATAGTATTGCATTCTGATGTCTTCATTAGTTTATTGCTGACAGGAATATAGTCAGATTCTGGGCTTAGTCTAAGCAACAGATGATTCAGTGTCTTATTGTGTTCCATACATCTATATTAGAGGGGATAACACGTTGTCTAGAATCTTGAGCCAAATAAAGATCTGGCACATCTGATCCAAGATTCTAAACAACGTGTCTGCTCCCTGTTAGAGCTGTTTGGAGCAAATAATACTCATTAATTTACATTATTTGTATTTGTTCATTAAAGAATTTCTACATGAACACATCATGCAATCTTTCAGCTAAACATATGTATTTTTTTGCTACTGTTGTCCATTAATTCAGCAGTAAGCTTAAAAGCTTCAGTAAGCTTAAAAATCCTAGACCAGGATACTTAGGTAAAAACAATTCTTACGTTTTTTGTAATGCTGTATTGTGTTATAGTAAACATAAGAGTAAGGAGTAATTATAATTTTATTTTAGTGGCCTACCAAAATATTGCACATTGTCCTAAAATGTACCGGTAAATGTGAAGACATCATGTTTTTGATAGGCATCAATTAGAATCCTAATTATCTGTCAATACAAACCCAATAATGGGTTATTCCATTACTGGAAATAGCATATTTTTATTGGTTAAGTTCCAATACTGGAGGATACTGATTTTTTTAAATACAAAAATTATTTTATAATTCAATGAATCATTTAAATACATTTTATATTACTACTTCCCTGGAGAAACATACTGGAAATCAAATAGTTTATACCTGTTCCCATTCCACTCCAGTTTTAAATAGTAGTTTTGCCTTGCTACAATCCAAGTAAATATTTATTTTGGATATTAGTAGTAAAATTATTAAACTAGTCCTCATCATCCAGAGCCTTTGCTCTCCATCTCACTGTATTCTCTCTGTACAATAACTCTTTCATCCCAAGCAGTATCTCTCACTCACTGGGCTATTTCTTCTCATCATCTTTTTCCTAGAGATGCTTTCACTGAAGTGTATAGAGCAGAGCAGAGCTGACTGAAAATAATATATCAAAGTCCAGATTTATGTGCTCCATTTGATTTATCAAGCAGCAAATCATTAGCCAGTGGGGGGATTTGTACCAAAAATGTTACACATCCACTTAGTATCTCTCTCTTTCTCTCTCTCAGTACATATTATTTATTTTACATATATAAAATAACTATTCATTTATTTTAAATACAGAGCTAATTACTTATTAGCTTATAGAACATCTGTCATTGCATAGTATAATATCATTTCGTGCTAGTAAATATTCCAAAATTGCTTTCTTAATATAGCTTTATCTTTGATTAATGTTAAGTTTCCAAATGAAAACTAGTTTTTCTTATTGGAAAAAGATGTATTTCAAATCCCAGAATGCATCAACGTCACCTAGCATCCTGTACATCCCTGTGGGTAAGAGTATCCAAATAGTGACACTCTTAAAAGGGATCAATTGTTATCTTTTATTAAACCACTAGGGCTAAGAGAAGGAATTATGAGCAGTCCACCAGTAAACATAAGGGTTTTTAATTATTTATACATGTGTAAGGCTGAATGTTCACTGCCTTGGGAAATAATAGTGTTATAATGCCATATACAAAAATGTGCTGGAGCCTCTGTCCTTCCATTTACAATGGATTATTATTATGCTTACTGACGTGTCTATCATTGTATTATCATTGACTGAATAGCACCACATAATTCCTCCTATGATTGTGTGGAAGAAAGCATTTCAGAGGAAAATGATTTAGAGGTCATTTCTACCTTAAAGGGACACTCCTACCAAATATGAAAAGGTTTTATTTTGTACTGTTAATATCAGATTTGTCTTTTGTTTTTCATATGTGTGTATATTTAATACAATATTTTTTTCAACAAGTGTGACTGTGTGCCTCCATTTTGTGACTTTACAGCACTAGTAACTAACTGTGGGGCTGGAGACACATAGACTTGCGTTGATTGGGAGGATGATGTCGTGCAGGGCAGAACTCCTATTTTAAATCTGTTAGGAGTGATTTTGGTAATCGAGCAAGGCCGAGGAAAGTGTTTCCCCCCTCTCTTCTGCACTGCCCTCACTCTGCTTCGGCCCCCTCTCCTCTGTCCTGCATTACCCCAGACACCCTATTTTGTCTATACAGTCAGTCACTGACCCTGTTAGTCTTTGCAGGTAGCCAGCATGACTGAGAGCCCCTCTGCCCCATTAAATGCCTTGTTATACAGTGGCTTCCTTACGGTAGGTGACAAGGAGCTGCTGCCGCTACCCCTTTTCTCCCCCACTCCCAACCAGCATGCAGGTAGGATAACTGTAACGGAGCCTGTGCTTTGGTTCCCTCATAGTATGTAATATGAAGCCTCTGTCGCACTCTCCGATATTTGTGTAGGAGGGGGTCCCCCTTGCCTCTTTTCCGATTGCTGCTCTGAGCCTCCCAGTGCCTCTCTCTGCCCTCAGTCTTGCCATGCCACTCTCTACTCTTAGCCTCTGTGCACCTTTCTGCCGTCAGCTTCATAATTACCCTCTCTGCCCTCAGCCTCCCTGTGCTCTATCTCTGTTCCTTTTTCCCACATCTGTGCCTCTTGTGCCTCATCTCTGTCCTCGTCCTTTGTGGCCCTCTCTGCCCTTAGCCTCTCTGTGCCCTATCTCTGCTTCCAGTGCCCCTGTCTAGCGTCAGTCTCTGTGCTCCTAGCCTCTCATCAGTATTTTCTCTGCTCCCAGACTGCCCATTAGTGTGAATTTTATTGTTGTTGGTCTTTTGTGATACACTTACACACTGCACACAACTGTACATTTTATTACAAAGGAATGTAGAAACAAAACTCACAGTTATGTGCAGTTTGTGTATCACAAAGACCCACAACAATAAAACTCACAGTAATGTGCAGTGTGTGTATCCCAAAGAACCACAACAATAAAACTCAGGGTAATGTGCAGTGTGTGTATCACAAAGACCCACAACAATAAAACTCACAGTAATGTGCAGTGTGTGTATCACAAAGACCCACAACAATAAAACTCAGGGTAATGTGCAGTATGTGTATCACAAAGACCCACAACAATAAAACTCAGGGTAATGTGCAGTGTGTGTATCACAAAGACCCACAACAATAAAACTCACAGTAATGTGAAGTGTGTGTATCACAAAGACCCACAACAATAAAACTCAGGGTAATGTGCAGTGTGTATCACAAAGACCCACAACAATAAAACTCAGGGTAATGTGCAGTGTGTGTATCACAAAGACCCACAACAATAAAACTCACAGTAATGTGAAGTGTGTGTATCACAAAGACCTGCAGAAATAAAACTCATGGCAATGTGCAATGTGTGTATCACAAAGACCCACAACAATAAAATTCACAGTAATGTGCAGTGTGTGTATTAAAAAGACCCACAACAATAAAACTCACAGTAATGTGCAATGTGTGTATCACAAAGACCCACAACAATAAAACTCAGGGTAATGTGCAGTGTGTGTATCACAAAGACCCACAACAATAAAACTCACAGTAATGTGCAGTGTGTGTATCACAAAGACCTGCAGAAATGAAACTCATGTTATACAATTTTTTTCCAGGGCTGGTTTTTGTTCCAAGTCTGGTCCTGCTTGTTACTAGTAGAATAGCACTTCTGTTGTCCTGATGAGTCCTGGTCACACTTTTTCAGAAGGCTCTAATCTCTGTATTTGAAGACAGCCCCAATGATAAGGAGGCGTAAGTAAGGGACCAGGGGCATATATCAGGAAATAATGTGTGCCCATCAAACTGTAAAGCTGTAAAGTAATCCTTGAAACAAAATCCTCAAAATGGTTCCAGGGAATAAACACACAAACGTATTTTCTTTTTTACTGAAATATATTCAACCAAACACAAAGTGCACAGCGAATCTAAATAGAACTTAAATGGGTGATAATGTCTCTTTAAATGTTACATATCAGTCAAAGATGTAATATTATATTGATGCAGTCTATTCACATCAGTTTGGGGGAAAAAAAGCAATACTACAGACAGGTATTGGTGGATTTCATGTTCTATATCATAGTCTGTTCAACATTTTTGTTTAAGTAAATTAGATTGGTTTATTTTTGGACAAATTTAATTTTATAAATGTTGGTTTATTTCTTCTGGCATATATAATGAATCTTTATTTTATTCACAAATGATTCTTGAATGCATTTTGGAATAGACTCTACCCAAATGCACCATCCTAATCTGGATAATCTTAACTTTTAAAACTAGGGATGGTATGATATAAGGGCTATAAAGGTGTGTTACATGCTACAACTTATCCTGCAATGTATACATATAATTACACATCAATTATCATCCAGATATGTACTTACATATATTCACCGAAGGCCAATGTATTTGTCTAACTATAATAACTAGCCTTATCCTGGAAAGTATATCTATGGATGCATTCATAAGATATACACTAATAGATGCACTCTCTGGCTTATTAATATACACAACCCTGTATTACTTTATATTAGGTGAGGTTTCAATCTGATAGCTCCTGCTTTAACCAAAATCCAGCAAAATTACTATACTGAAATACAGCAACAAGATATCATAGACTCCACAGCAAAGGTTATAACAAAATTAGTTTAATTAGACATTATGGATAAAAAAACAATAACACTTACAATACATTTCCCACATTTAACCCCTTAACGACAGATGACGTGCCAGGCACGTCACGGCAAATCGAGGACTTGCCGACAGCTGACGTGCCTGGCACGTCATGCACTAAACTGAGTAAAGAAAGCGACCAGCGGTCGCTTTCTTTACTCTAACGGTGTTGCTACAATGCCTCTAGGTAGAGGCATTGTGCAACACCCCCCAAATGTGCAGGGGCGCGCTACGATCACTCCACGGAGTGATCGTAGCAGCCATTTAAAAATGGCTGCGCCGGCTGCACACATGTGCTTAGAAAGCGAACGATCGTTCGCTTTCTAAGCATCTCCGGTGTTGTTAAAGTGCCTCGCCAGCGAGGCACTTAACAACACCGTTCTGCTCCCCAGAGCCGATGGTGGTCGCTCTCCTGAGCGACCCCATCGGCTCAGTAGAAGGGAACGCTGCCTATACAGGCAGCGCTTCCCTTCTAATGGCAAGAGCATCGGAAGTGAAAGTATTTCACTTCCGATGCTCTAGGGGGAGCCAATCGATGCCGGCACAACAGATCTATGTGATCTGTGTGCAGGCATGTATGGTAAGTGCTCTGATGAGCACTTATCATACTGTCAAAGGCAATATTAGCAAATATTGCCTTTGACAAGTATTGATCTGCCTCCCTCACCTTACTAGTTATAGTAAGGGAGAGAGACAGATCAGATAAAGTAAAAAAAAAAAAAATAATAATAAAACAAATATTTAATAAAATTGTAAACACCAAGGGCTTTTATAAAAGCCATTTAACCCCTTCCCTGCCATTGATCGCTGTGTACGCAGTGATCATACACAGCAGCACATTTTTTGCTGTCTGTGCATTTTTTAGGGGTTAATTTTTTTTACTGTAATTCATTACAGTATAAAAAAAAGCTCTTTTAAGAGAGATTAACCCCTTTCTTGCTGTAGATCACTGCCTAAGCAGAGATCTGACGCAAATGCAGCAATCTTGCTGCAGAAGCATTTTTAATTTTTTTAAAACTTTTTTATTACACCCGTCACGTGTTAATTATACCCGCTAGGGGACTACGTTTAACGTAATTTTTTTTTTAAATAAGAGCTATTAACCCCTTCCTTGTCGTATATCACTTCCTAAGCAGCACATATGGTCACTGCCTAAGCAGTGCATATGGTCACTGCCTAAGCAGCGCATATGGAGCAATCTAGTCGCAGAAGGATTTTTTTTTTGCTATCAGCATTTTTTTTGTCAGACTCGCTAGGGGTTAATTATACCCACTAGGGGATTACGTGTATTCCTTTTGAAGCTGTCTGAACACGTGTATAGCGATCAGTAACAGCCGATCAGTGGCAAAGGTGGTTTGGTGATTTCTCAGATGAGCATCACCATTCGTCTGGTTCGATCAATATTGGTAAATATTGTTCTGACCCATATGGATCTGCCTCCCTCTCCTCACTTGAGTTTTAGTGAGGGAAAGAGACAGATCTGTATAACATAATTTTTTAAATGTAATAAATTAAATAAAATGTTAAAAAAATTGTGAGTCCCAAGGGCTTTTATAAAAGCCATACCCTTTGTATAGTGTAGTGTATTAACCCCTTCCCTGCCACTGATCACTGCACAGCAGAAATTTTTTTCTTGTCTGTGCATTTTTAGGGGTTAATTTTTTTGTACAGTACTACAAAGGCTCTTATAAGAGCTATTAACCCCTTCCTTGCTCTACATGTTCAAATTCCAAGTTTGAAAATCAAAAAGCGCACCTCTCAAATGTAGCCTTTCAACACCCAACAAAGCTGACAAAGCTATGCATGGGTGGTATCCCTGTGCTCGGGAGATGTTGCTGAACATATATTGTGGTATTGTTTGTCAGTGACACATACCGAAATATGTGAATTTGTGTCTAAAGTACAATGTATGTGGGAAAAAATACACAATAAAATGACTACCACAAACTTTGACAAAGGCTGGTGGTAGAATTGGTGCATGGAAAGTGTTAAAATAACACCATTTAAAATAGCCTAGGGTGTCTACTTTTACAAAATATATACTTTTTGGGGTAAAATACACTGTCCTACTTTAAAAAAAAGTCCCAAATGAAAGATGGGCTCAGGCTGGCTACACGTCAATATTCCAAGTTGAAAATGCGCACCTTCACAATGTGGCCCTTTTAGCCCCCAAACAACCCAACAAACCTATGCATGGGTGGTATCCCTGTACTCAAGAGATGTTGCTGAACACTTATTGGGGTGTTATTTGGCAGTGACACATACCAAAATCTGTAAATTCATGTCTGAAGTACAAGGTTTGTGAAAAAAAAACACAAAAAAATGACTACCACAAACTTTGACAAAGGCTGGTGGTAGAATTAGTGCATGGAAAGTGTAAAAATACCACCATTTGAGATAGCCTAGGGTGTCTACTTTAAAAAAATATATGGGTTGATGTGGTAAAATACACTGGCTGGTTTCAAATATGTCCCAAATGGGACATGGGTGCAGGCTGTCTGCATGTCAAAATTTCAAATTGGAAAACCAAAAACTTCACCTCCCAAATTTGGCCTTTTACCCCCCAAACAATCCAACAAACCTATGCATGGGGGGTATCCCTGTACTCAAGAGATGTTGCTGAACACTTATTGGGGTGTTATTTGGCAGTGACACATACCAACATCTGTAAATTCATGTCTGAAGTACAAGGTTTGTGAAAAAAAAACACAAAAAAATTACTACCACAAACTTTGACAAAGGCTGGTGGTAGAATTAGTGCATGGAAAGTGTTAAAATACCACCATTTGAGATAGCCTAGGGTGTCTACTTTTAAAAAATATATGGGTTGATGGGGTAAAATACACTGGCTGGTTTCAAATATGTCCCAAATGGGACATGGGTGCAGGCTGTCTGCATGTAAAAATTTCAAGTTGGAAAACAAAAAACTGCACCTCACAAATTTGGCATTTTAGCCCCCAAACAACCCAACAAACCTATGCATGGGTGGTATCCCTGTACTCAGGAGAAATAGTAGAATCTAATTAGCATGTTTTTTCGTTCGCTATTGTCGATGAGGAGAAGTTGTTTCAAATAAAAACACAGACATTTGTGTATTTTTTTTTTTTTTACCATATTTTATTATTATTTTTTAATAATATGATAAGATATGATCAAAAATATGGCATCCATAGAAAGCCCTTTTTGTCCCGATAAAAACAATATATAATATGTGTGGGTACAGCAAATGACAAAGAAGAAAATTACTGCTAAACACAAACAGCACAGAAATGTTAAAATAGCCATTGTCCAGAAAGGACAAAAATGTTTCAAAGGCTCTGTCCTTAAGGGGTTAAAGACATACAATAACAACTTACATATATAAAGTAACTGATTTAAACAATTTGAAGTGACAACTATTTGCTATTTAAATATTTCTCCATCAGGAGGGGAGCGATGAGGGTAACACGTAGTTATCCCGTCTCCTGGTGGAACTGCTGTGCTCGGAACTAAACATGCAGATACTGAATTCTCTGCATCTCAACCTCTTGGAAAAGAGATGAGACACAAGACACCCCTCAAATTTTGCCCATTTTGCAGCATATGCCTGATGTATGTGCCATTTTATGGCTAAATGATTTGACATAGGGACTTGTAGCTGAGATGGACCAGCGTAATGCCCCGAGGACATAGACATCTGAATGAGCAGATAAGTGAATATTATTTAAGGATTAATTATATCTATTTTTTGCATAATTTTAAGGGGGAAATTGCTGTAGGAGGGTGTAATTAAAACTGTAAAGCAAATCACCTTTAAATTAACCCAGCGGTTTAAGCCTTTAAGCTTCCTTCATCTGTCTATCCTGCATTTAACGAGCGCCACAGTAATGCTGGAGCACCTTCTCTACCACACAAGACCGAAATATTAAGCAACCTTGGTGAGTTTTTTTTTTTTTGGGCTACACTGCTGCCAGACTACAACTACATATATTGATTTTTGAAGATCTAAATTGGGGATTATTTTCTGGGTGCAGACCGACTATTCCTATAAATCATCTGGTAAAGTGGTATGTTTGATAAAAATCCCTGATTGGATATACAGGGAGAGATACAAGAGAAATTAACTACATAAATCAACAGTTTGAAAAAAATCAAACATGAAATCCAGCTCAGTCTTTATGATTTAAAGTCAAACATGAATGCCCTGGGTACAAGACTCAAAATAATTGAAGAAAGGACTGTTAATTTAGAAATGCAGATCTTGATGACTCAGTTTGAGACTGAAAGAAATCCCTAAATCTATAAATCATCTTGATGTTGAATTGTTTTTGTTGGAATTTTTTGCAAAGATGTATCTAGTACCGGAATTTAATTGTCATCTATGGAATCATTGTAATAGAACAGGAAGAATACCGAGAACAGCAGTGGATGCCACTAAGGATGTCTGTCATGCCAAAGCATGAGTTAGCATTCATATAATTTGTTATGTTTATGTTATAATAGCATTTATTGTAGGCTTTGATCCAACATCAGGCCCAAGCCATAAAATGTAAGTAGTAGATAGCCATCACCAGAGCTGGACTTGTGAACTGGGTCGTAAAAATTGGGTGAATCAGAGGACAACCACAAAATATTAAATATGGTGAACACGTGTATATATTGGGAAAGGGTCCAGTATAAATATATATTCAGATTGTCCAGGTTGTATTCTTTTCTTTGGTACCAAACATGGCCAGCGGAATGTGTTACTGTTATGAGAACCAAGAACGAGTACTTTCCAAACAGTTAAAATGGGCACGTTTGACGTCTAAATACTCCCAAAAATATAAGGAATGTGATCCTAACAAAATTATGGTGTTATACAGTACATGACACGATTTGGTAAGCTTATTGTGTTTTTAGGTAAATATCCACACTAGTGCCCTGGACAGGTATGATGGAGTGGGCCATAAACTGTCAGGCCAAGCCCCTCTGATCCACCCAGGGGGGCTGGTCTCTTAGAAAATCACCAGGAATCTATATAATTGGATTATACAAATGGAGATTTCTTTTTTTTTTCGGAATCTTCCACAAGGATATTGGTAATTATATGTAAGGATTACTTGTGTTTTCTCCTATTTTATGGACTGTTTTGCACTTGTACTTTGTATTTCTGTAGGTCATTTATTTCTGTATTTTTGTACACAGCACTGTGGAGCCTTTTTTCAGATTAAATATTTACTTAATCAGCTCTTGTCTTTGTTCTCTAATATGAGCTCACTCTTTAGAGGATAGCTCAGGTAGAACACATTACCAAATGGTTAATATATATGTGTCTGATCAGTAAAGTTTGAGTTTGTGATACTATATTGTACTGTGTTTGGGGTAACCGAAGACGCCCGGATATAAAGTCTTGGTGGTGGCAGCAAATTGTGTACTAGGGTAATAGTGTAGGAGGTATTGCAGGGGTTAATTTAGTGGTTGCTGGGACCAGCAAAAGGTAACCAGGGATCTGGTGTCATTAACCCTTTCACTCCCACACTCTCTCCACTGTCTCAGCCAGGCCAATAGCCCGCGTTCGTGACAATGTCCTTATGATTTGTACTCAAAGTAAAATGGGACAGTCTAAGGCTACACCCTATGATAAAATCAGGACCCTCCCGGATCTGTCTAATTATACAAGAACAAAGAAACTAAGATTTGCTATGATGACGGCTATACTAAGCCGTCTGAGTAACGGTGCTATAATATATAAATGGGGGATTGCAGTTCGGGTCATTCTTACCCATGAGTTAAACATTTTTGCTACACCAGGGAAACACAATACAATGAATAATAATCTATCTTAAAAAAAGTAACTGATTTAAACAATTTAAAGTGAAGGGTAAAATGCACAGGATTTATGTGTGGGGGAGGGGATGAGTTTAGAGGAGGGAGAAGAATTTTTTATAAAAAAATTTGGTGGTGCCAAAGGACCATGCCCAGTTTACCTGTTTATAAGGAAATTTAGGACTCATCCTGTAAATTTGATTTTTAGAAACTTATCATGAAAAAATAGATATTATAATAGATATAATAATCATTGTGTTATTATTGTATATAATAATATAATCATTGTGTCATTTGATTCTACTCTGAGCCTCAAGAGTGTCCGAAATTAAAGATTAAAAGAAAAGGAAAGAGAGAGAATTGTTTTCCTTCCCCCAAAGGAAAGGGATGGGTTTTGACAGTAAGTGAGAATAAATTAAAAAAAATAAGTGTAAACAGGGGCTGATGGCAAATTGTCAATAAGTTTAATTGCTGGACAATTATTGGGATTTTTTTTAATGGCTTTTTGACATTGTGTGAGAACTACCGAGAAATGCATTGTAAACACAGGTTTAATACAATCTGAAGATATGAATTGTTTAAGGGGAGGCATTGGATATTGAGGAATATAGATAATACACAAATTTGTATTAAAAATCTTATATGTTATGTAAATATGACAAGATTTTAAGTTTTGTGCCCTACAGCATAATCACTGAAAAGAGGTTGTATAATGTACACATTGTGTAGATTAACACAGATGAAGCGATGTATATAGAGCACCAGCTATGCATGGGTGGGTATTTTTGTATTTGAAGGCAGACATTTTTGATGAAGGTTTAGCAGTGCAAATGGGTGATGCATAATTTACATGTTTACAGAGAGTTATTAACATGTCAGGGATTAGAATTTTATGTAAATAAATTTGTTTTTTTTTACTTATCTCTCCCTACCACCTCTCATTTCTACATTTAATTGGAAGGTGTGCTTTTTCACAGACAATTTTAACCCAGGGATCGTGAGAAAAATCGAATTTTATTTTAGAACGTACCAGTTTGACCGTCATAATTTATGGCAAGTTTTTTCCACGTCCAGTAGGGAATGTTTTACAGGCGGAAACACGTCTTTCCATATGGGATGGTGATTCATGTATCTTTTGTTGTTTGTGATGTTATGTATGTTGTACATTTTCTTTGGTGGCTTCACGGGTAGGGAGAGAGAGTAGAGGTAGATCTGTGAATTGCTACACTTAATGGGTTCAAGGGTTAAACTTTTTATATTAAAAGGAAACAAATAAAATACAAACAAAAATATTTATCCTTCAGATTTGAAGGAGTGGTGTTTAGTCATGCCCATTTTCCTGCCTGACTTTGGGGGGAACCCACCCCTATGTCTAGCCAATATCCCACCATGGTTTGCAAATATGCTAACAATTTCAGCAAAGCTATGTTTTTACTTTAGTGGATACAGTGAAGAATCACTATAATTAATATGGACATACATGTATGCCTGCATATTGCACTTTAATAATTAAAATAATGGAATATGAGATTAGCACCTTCTACTGACTCTCAGAATTTGGCTTTAGCCTGGGAGACAAAAATACAGCATTTAAAAAAAAAAAAAAAAGTGAAGTATGGAATATGAAAACGATATTTCCCAATGGGTGCATTTACATATTTCACAGAAGCCTATACAGAGCATGCATCTCTAGAATTATTTTACCAGTTGTATACCCTGGGTTGCCAGAGAGCAAGTTTTTTGCTGGACACATAAACTTTTGTATAACATTTACCAGGCTCCACTGCTGAATATAGAATGGAGGTGTGTTCAGGAGGACCCATTTAATTAATCAAGGAGTGGATCCCATAGAAACTAACTTATTTATTGAATTGATTACACTCTGAAAACACAAGTTATATATTGTGCAGGACAACATGTAAAAAAAGTTGTATTCCTCCTTCAAAAAATGGATGAACATACATACAAAAGCATGGGATTAGAAGTCAGAGGATTTAAGGTAATATCTATTCAGATAAAGAACAAGACTGAATTGTTTCTATTGTACTTGTTATTGAAAGGTATTACATTATAATTTTAAGGATAACACTCCCAAGGTTGAAATATTTGTGATAAGTGGTGTATTATTCAGTCTCTGCTGTGACATCAGCTCCAGTATCTATTTTAAATTTCATTTTTTGTTGTTGTGCAAAATTAAATCAATGACCATGGTTTTTCTTCTGCATCAATTGTTCCTATAAACACATTATCTGCAAGACTGATCTCTTGGACTGCTGATATGGATTGACAGACAATTTTAAAATATGCTTTCTTGTTACAGATTAAATAATACACTTCACTGGCAGGGCATCTCTCTCTCTCTCTCTCTCTTTTTATCACTTCCGTCGCTCTCTGCTGGGCACGCCGTATTGGAGGAGCATTCTCCTCTTCAATATGAGGCAACACCTTTATCACATTGGCTGCATTAGTTTTGCAGGATGGACAAATTCTATGTCTGTCATCAGACAGCTTGTATTCAGTCAGTATTCATTTAGGATTAGTTTTTATTCTGCATAGCATAATGGTATGCAAAATAAAAACAAATCTGAAATTAATACTGACTCTCTGATGACTCTGATTAGCTTAATTTTGACTAATTTTCGGCTTAAGTTATATAAGTAACTAATAGACTCAATTTTGACTCACTTTCTGCTTATGTAATGTTATTAGCATTACCTACAATAACTTAAGCTGAAATTGAGGTGAATTGTCGAATTTGACATATCAGAGGGGCTGTCAACATTCAAATGAATTTTATTCATGTAGCATTCATTCATTCGGCTTTCATTATTTTTTTGGATGAAAATGCTATTTTTGCCCAAAAAATGAAATAATCCAAAAACAAACGTACAGGTCTATAACATGTTGCATCAAGTGTAGAAGATAGCTTTAACCCCTTCATGACCAATGACTGTCCTGGACCGTCATGGGGAAAAACTTCCTTAGTGACCAATAACAGTCCAGGACCGTCATGCAGGTCCGATCGCAGTATGTGCTCCTGCATACCGCGATCATGATTTAAATGACATGGCTAAGTGTCTCGATATCGAGACACTTCAGACATGTCGGCTGAGGGCCCCCCCGGAAACATCCGGGCACCGTGACAGCCAATCACAGTGCCCGGATGTTAATAGCTGTCAAAGCAGGTGCCTGCTTTGACAGCTACTGTATATTCTCTCCCAGCTCCACAGATAGTGGGGCACGGAGAGAATAAATATAGTTCTGGAAGCCACCCCTGGTCCCCTAAGCACACCCAGCCCCCCCAGGTTTTTTTTTTTAATAAAAAAAAAATATTTTTTTTTATTTAGATTTTTATTTTGCTAACCTTGACCCTTGGGTTAATCCAAGAGTTAATCTTAGACAAAGAGCACAGAACACTTAAAACGACAATTTTATTTAATTGTATATTTAAAAATAAGGTGGAAAGCCACCAAAAATATCAGAAGGCTAAAGTATACCTTGAACGAAAAATAGGGAAGGAAAAATATAGATAATAAATATATCTGAATAGGTAGGCACACGTAAATTTAAACCTAAGTGAATAGTTCACACATACACGTACATGGAAAAATATAAATAATAGAAAAACACTGAAGGTAAGTACAATATATTGGAATCATACATCATACCACTCTCAAGGCAAAAAAGTAATAATGAACAGAGGTAGGTGAAAGATAACATATAAACCAAAAAACGAATAAATAAATAAACCAAACACTTAAAAAGTGAGAGAAAAGAATCAATCAAAATAGATGAAGGAAATAGGAGAAGTGCCCTATAATAAGCACCTGTCTATAAATAATCAGCAGCTTTTAAGATATCCCATCCAACTGAATAGTTAGAAATATATATAAGAAAAGGAGGGTGGTAAATAGCAGTAGTGGAGGGTAATGGGAGTCCCTAGTCTCAATGTCTGATAATTCCTGTTCTAATGATTTCTAGCGATACACAGAAAAGTAGGGGAGATAAGGGAAACACATATAATACAGCTGCAGAAGCGACAGGTGAAGGATCTAAAGCATAATAATAGAGGGCAAAATATAAACTAATAAAGAAAAAAGAAAAAAAGAAGAAGAGAAAGCGCCCGACGCCCGTTTCGCCATGACAGCTTCGAAGACAAAACCAGTCTGGTCATGAAGGGGTTAATAAAAGAGTACAAATAAAACGCCTTATTGAGCCTTCTATGCTGTGTATTACTCTAATCTGGTGGCTGGCATGTTTGGAATCTTTTTTTTTTTAAATCTTTTTTTTATTGATTTTCTTAAGTGATACAGAGTACACGAATACAGGAAAAAATTAAGAGAGAATGATACAATAATATTCATTTTCCTTACTAACATATACAAAGAAGTAGCCCTGTCCCTTTGTCACTTTTATAATTTATTGTTATGTCTTACAACAGCTTGAGTTGTTTGAAGAAAGATCTGACCCAAGATTCTGAAACAACATGTGTGCCCACTGATAGAGCTAAACATGGCAAAGAAAACTCAATCAATTAATATGATACCTACAGTCCTTTAAAGGGATGCTTTAAAAAATACAATTATTGAACATCCATCATGCACTTTGCTTATACTTTTTTGATCCTTACTAAGTTGTTGTGCTGTTTGTAATGAAAAATCGATAATTTATGTGCTATTCATGTTTGTAATGTCTATGATGTGCGGTGACCAAATGCCCATATGGGGGGGGGGGGGCAGTTAATTAAAATGTGACGAGTTGTAGTATAACCAATCCTATAACTCTAGCATGCAAGCAACACCCTTAAAGTTAATTTGGTCACCTTATTTTAATAAGCTTGCTATGTACATATCAGTTGTCACTGAAATCGGATAGTACATGGAGTTCAGTAATTGAGCTTACAGGCACAGTTGCTTCTAGTTTCGTTGATACACAGTAACTTTGTGTTTTGTTACAAAGACGTCTGATCTCTGCACTGCTGCATCTGATGCCTTAATAACAGCCTCTGCATCCATAACCATGCAGTAGATAAGAATATTCACCTCGCTCTGTTGTGTAGAGATCTGTAAGATGCTGGTTGTTCTGAATTCCTCAGGCTTCAGTATCTTTGTGCGGTTTGTGTTGTTTAGAGAGATAATTCCCCTGTGGAAGAATGGTGAAACTTGTTTTACCACCATCAGGAGTAATTCTACAGCGCACAGGCTTTCTTTGCAGAATTTTCCCATGACCTTTACCTGACTCCCATCTAATACAGATTCTCAATGGCCCTATTATTATTTCTGTTTAACACAGGTTTGAGATACCGACAGTCCTACTGTTGGACTAACCATCCCTTCACGACTAGCCATCCACAAATTAGCTTTTAGTAAAATGTATTGTGAAAAAGACTTCTTATTCCACAAACCTACATTCTACATATCCTTAGATCTGAATTTCAGATATATATACTGGATTCAGTGAGATGCAATCCCAGTGAAGCTCGCATCCACCTCCATTTGTGGTCTTTCATCGCCGTTTGGTCAGTTCAGAATTACAGTATTCTTTATGGTAGGAATTAGAAATGATCAGACGATGGTGGTGAATGAAATACCTCTGAGGGAGACAATGATTGACAGCTGAAACACTCTGCACACTCAAGAACTGTTAAGGACAGCAATAAAAAGTTATTGAAGAAAGAACTAACAGAAAGTTCCCTCAGCGCTTATGTGTAAGCACACCATTCTCTGGGTGAAACCTATTTGTAAACTTTTAGAATAAAGAAAAAAACAAAACAAACAAACATCCACAAGAAAGTATCCCCAATATGCCTGGCCAAAAAGGGGAAGTTTAGGAAATCCTTAGCTCTGGGATTAGATTGTAATTTTAAATAAAAGATGGAGTTAAGAGCCTCAAAACCTAACTCCACACAGGTGGTGGTAATATCCAGTGTGAAACAAAATAAAGTGAACTGTGAAAAGTGGAGCTCAAATCATATAATATGGGTGCAGCAGCCACTCAAGTGGTGTACCCCTTTGTAGTACATCACCTCAAGCAGTAAAAAGTTTTGGTGAGCGTGCACAAACTTTAAAACAAAATGTTGATAGACTTATCTTATTTTTTTGATATTTGGCCGGTATGCATCATCAACATAAAAAAGATCGAGAGATACAGGACATCGTATAGACTGTTTTTTTTAAAACGTTCACTCTTAATGACAATAATCCCCCAGAGTGATTCCCCTCACATGTAGAAGAGCCTATCAATCCAGGCTCAGGGTATATTCAGTGACCTACTGTTTAATGAGCAACAATCCCTGTCACTGGTGTAGCACAATGGGTAACAGAATGGTGTTGACTTTGGCACTGTAATGCAGTGCTGGTATACTGAGCCAGTCAAATTGTATAAACACAGGGTACTGTGCTGGAACTACTTAAAAGACCCATGTGCATCATAGAGATCTCATTTAAATGAACAATGATTGGCCTGGAGTAAACCAGATTTTTTGTGTGTGTCTTATTTTTTTTAATGTCTGATCACTTAAGGTTTTTGGTGTATAATCATGGGACATAAACAAGTTACACTAAGTGGATTTTGTTGCAGGATTAGCTATTTCAGCGCCAAGGAGCTTGACAATATACTTCATTTCCCAGGCACCCAAATAATTAATATTATTTCTTTAGGTAAAAGTTTAGGACTAATCCACCTTGGGAATAAATCCACTATTTGCCCATATTTAAATGTATGGGTTGTAGGGATTTAAATTTACTTTAAAAAATATTTGTAAAAATACGCAGTTATTTTTTTTACATTAAAAAAATATTGTGTTTATTATTTTATACATGCGGCTTAGGACCACTTTTTTAAACACTTAATGGGGCAAGACTGGACATCTAACCCTTTATTAGGACTGATGGTGAACCTCAGCCTCCATTTTGACTGGAAGGGACTGAGCATCTTACCCCTAAGTTTCTATTGTGACAATATAATTGGCATTATATTGTTGTTGTACTGGAATTCCAATGAGGTTCAGACTTTTTTTGGCCAGCAACAACACTACAATATCTATGTATTTTATATATATATATATATAACAAAGCTACAATATCGATGTATTTTAACCCCTTACCGACATGTGACGTTCCAGACATGTCACGCAAAAATGTGTACTTAGTGACACATGATGTGCCTGTCCGAAGGTCACTTTATTTACTCTATTGGTGTTGCTACAATGCCTCTATGTAGAGGCATTGTGCAACACTAAATTAAAGTGCAGGGGCAAGCTGCGATCACTCCCCGGAGTGACCATAGTTGCCATTTAAAAATAAAAATTATACCCACTAGAGGATTACATTTAAAGTAAACTTTTTTTAAGCTGTCTGACCGCATGTATAGCGATCAGTAACAGCCAATCAGTGGCAAAGGCGGTTTCTTGGTTGCTCAGATGAGCATCAGCATTCGCCTGGTCAGATCAAAATTTTTAAACATTGATCTGACCCGTGAAGATCTTCCTCCCTCTGCTCAGTTGAGTTTTAGGGAAGGTACTAGACAGAGGGACAGATCTGTATAATGTAAGTTTTTAATTGTAATAAATTATATATTAAAAAATTGAGACCCAACTAAGTTTGTATAGTGTACCCTGCCCTTCCCTGCCACTGATCACTGCATAGCTGCACATTTTTTCTTATATGTGCATTTTTAGGGGTTAATTTCTTTGTACAGTACTACAAAGGCTCTTATAAGAGCCATTAACCCCTTCTTTGCTCTACATGTCAAAATTATTCTTACTGTTTCATTATATAATGTACCTAATCTATGCTTACAGTTGGATACTGTAATTAGACCAACTCTGTCTACAGCAATTTTACCTCTTGTATAACTTTATTCCTTTTGACTGTAAGCTCACCCCTCTTCCAGTATATCTAAACTTGCTATGTTACAGACTATATGTATTTTGATCACCAGTGTACAGTGCTGTGCAACATGATGGTTCTTTATAAATAATGATAATAATAATAATGTATTAAAATGTATTAAATGATTGTGCTTATTAGTCAACAATTTAGAATATTTTGTCCCACTTTTTTTCTGCATAATTTTAGCATTATTTGGCTGCTATTAACTTTATGTCTAAACAACCATACCATTTCCACTTCAAAAAAAGCAGCCTGGCATATATGAATTAGCATAATTCCTATTAAGTGAGACATAAATCAATAGCTCCTATTGCAGTGACTAGTACAGTGCAATTGAAGGTTAGTATATTTGCTTGTGCAACTGTCATGTTAAAGAAATCTATATCTGTCATGTTGTATTACAAGGTTCCAGTCCAAGAGATAGTAGCCTAATACTGTGTGCATACCAAGAACCTGCTGCCGCTCAGAGATAAGGGTGCAAGAAATAGCATTTACCAGTGTTTCCATGGTAACTGCATACATTTCAGTGCTTGAACTGAATGCTTATGAATAGAAAGAGATATTTACAAGAGATGATGGAAAATGTAATCAAGTATAGCTAATCTTTAAAAAAAAAAAAAAGTAGCTACAGGCTACTAGCATATAAGATGGTCAAGAATGTGCTCAGACTGCATGTGGCTGGGAATATTGCATATTGAGGTCATACTCAGGAACAAAGTTGTATTTTTAAACACCATGTGTCAATTTAAATATTGGCATAGTGAAAAATAATAATAATAAAAAAAATTATTAATATACAAAATTAAAAATAATGGTTGATCAGTGCAGAGGCGTCACTAGGGTTGGTGTCACCCGGTGCGGTGACTCATGGTGTCACCCCCCCTGGATTTCCCCCAATATCATGCCAAACAGATTCCTTAGTAATACCAGTCAGATGGCCCATTAAATATGCCACATACAGGAGCCCCACAAATTATGTCACACACAGGAGCCCATAACTATGCCACATACAGGAGCCCCATAACTATGACACACAAGAGCCCCATAAAGTATGCCACACCAAAGCCCCATAAATTATGCCACACCAGAGCCCCATTATTTATGCCTCACCTTGGAGCCCAATTAGTTATGCCACACAAACAGGCGCCCTGTAATTATGCCACACACAAGCGCCTCATAATTATGCCACACAAAAGAGCCCCTTAATTATGCCACACATGGAGCCCAATAAATATGCCACAAATAATATGCCAATTATTTAATATTTTATTTAATAAAAATGTTATTGAAAAATTGCATTCCTCTTTTTTATTCCCTTCCTCTGCACCCACATTGCACCTAAAGGACTTAACACAGCACCATACAGTACCCACAGAACTTGCCATGCACCTATATTGCACCCACAGCACTTGGCTTGCACTCATATTGCACCTACACGATTTGGCATGCCACAGTGTCACTTTGCCCCACAGAACTAGCCAGTGTCACTTTCCTCATAGTACATGTTATTTTGCCCCACAGACCATGCCACAGCATCACTTTGCCAATTAAAATATGCCAGTATTTAACCCCTCAATCTGCCAGGATTATTTTGCTCTCAATATGCCAGGATTTTGCCCCCTAACATGCCATTTAATATGCCAGGATTTTGCCCCTCAATATGCCAGGAGTGTTCCCCCCAATATGCCAGTATTTTGCTCTCAATATGCCAGGATTTTGCCCCCCAATTTGCCATTTAATATGCCAGGATTTTGCCCCCCAATATTCCAGGATTCTGCCCCTCAATATGCCAGGATTTTCCCACCCTCCTCCCCTCTTCCCCAGTACTTACCTCCTTGCTGCTTTCTCCCGGTGCAGGTCCGTGGCTGTGAGGGAAGCGTTGTGCGCTCCCCTCCAGCCACGCGGATCAATAACGTTTGTTTAAAAAAAAGTTTTAACAAACTTTATTGATCCGCGTGGCTGGAGGGGAGCGCACAACGCTTCCCTCACAGCCATGGACCTGCAGAGCACTGGGAGACAGCAGCAAGGAGGTACATTTTTGATTTTCCCGCCCTAGCAGTGCAATGCAGGGGGTGCCGGCAGCACGGGTGTCACCCCCGCTGGTAGTGTCACCCGGTGCGGTCCGCACCCCCCGCACCCCCCTCGGGACGCCACTGGATCTGTGGTTTATACAGATAGTGTATATGTTCACTGTGCAAGGTCTTGGACTTGGTTAAAACAGAGAATACTGTCCAGAAAGAAATTCACATAATTCACGTATTATTCACATAAAGAATGATAAGGGGTGACTCAGGTAGCCAGAATTTTTCATGAGAAAATCACAGGTCCAAGTTTTTGACCACTATGGATTCAAGCTACTCAGCCTTTTGGTGCTATGAATTGGCATGAAAATAAGCCATTGTGGCCAATTTTCATGTCGAAATTTCGGGATACAAATCCTTCTGGAATTTGGATCATTTAAATAGTAGACTCTCTCCTCTATAGAGGAGGACTTTGGTTGTTGTAACTTACAGGGGAGCTAATAGGCCCTAGAGCATTTTCTTTCTATCCAACTGCTTTGGTGTCCCACTAATAATTTGAAAGGGAGTGACCCCGGGCAAGCATCTTAGATGCTATATAAAAGAAAAAGTAAAGAGTAAAATGCTGGAAAAAAAAAACATATAAACTTGTTCCCTTCTGGTCCTTGGTTGGGACCTGCCCATGCCTCCGCGTCCTGTGTGTCCAAGTGGGGGGGGGGGGGGGGGGGCTCCGGCTCTTTGCACAATGGAAGAAGCCATGGGTACATGGATGAGACCAGAAAAAAAGATTTTTTTTCTTTTACAAGAAATGTATTTTTTGTTTCCTATGGGTAACAAGCTTGACCAAGGAGTGGGGCGGTAGTGTTCCGTGCCCCCGAGACATGTGTTAATGTCTGTCACAAAGTATTTTTATGTTTTGTGTTTTGTATGGTAAATGTCTTTTTCTTATGTGTGATTATTGGAAAAAATGTTAAAAATGTAAAAAAATAAAAAATTTGGAAAACCTGGATATTTCTAGAGCAAAAACTAAATGAGGCTTGTCTTGTCTTGCGCACCATTTTAACTTTTTTTTAGAGGTTCCACAAGAAGCAGAGGGGTGGAGCTCTGTGACACCTCATCAAATTTAGCAGAATCCGCCAATGTTTGCTTTCAATCTATGCTTAACACATAGTACCACCAACAAATCCCCTTCTCTGTCATCCATGTCTTGATTTTTCTAGTCCCTAAGTCACCATTGACTAGCAGATTCACACTCACTGCTGCAATGACATGATGATTCGTATTTCTGCTCCTTCATCCTGCTACAAGAAATAATGTGACATGATATTTAGATTATCATTGAGCATGAGTTAGTTAAATGTATGTGATCCAAGACTATAGTTTCATTTTCTTAAATCAAATATAAATTGCAGTGATTTTTTGAGTTATGGCCAACTTCAGCTTCTGCTAGGTTTATTAAATAACCATATATTCTAAATAGTTTACTTTATTCATCAGTTGTAATAGTTGAAAGCATATACAATGTAAAACTGATTTCAATAGATATGTACAAACAAAATAATCATATAGTTGAAAGGATTGACCAATCATCAGGCCATCCACTGATCATGGCTAAATGAATTCATCTGTAATGTTGCAGAATGTCTCCCCTCAAGTCTCCTGGAGTCTTAGAGCCATATTCTACCTGCAAATATGTTTTCCTGATGATCTAGTGGTGTAAGGCCGCACATTTCTGTCTGCTTCTAGTTTGTCTTGCTGTGAAAGTCTGAGAAGCAACCAACAACACCCTGACACTTTGAGAGCCCTTGAGTCAAAACTCAGAGTTTCTACTTATGCATACATGTAAGAAGCTGCAAAGAATTAGCTTATAGGACTGACATTAAAGGAAATACTAGACAGGTCATTAAATATTACACACCATAATGAAATCTGTTCACTGGGGATCAGTCATGTATAATGTGCATATTTGCTCTATGAATACCTGAAAAAACAAAGCTGACTTTCTGACTTATTCAGAAAATAAGAGGGGAAATATCTCTGTTTCAAAAAGTGCTTGTGGTGTTTCATTTTATACGCACTAATTTATGTTACATTTTTTATTTGTTTTGTAAATTTTGAAATACACCAAACCTTGGCTTCCAATAGAATCACTTTGTTAAACCAAGGTTATGGCTGGGGTTAATGTGACAGTTCAGTTTACAAGGATTAATGTTGTAGGTCCCTGCAGCTGACACCTTGAATCAGCTTCCCTAAAGCTACACACGAAATGAGAAAAGGGACGTTTCTAATAATCACGAGGGACAATCTGCAGGGAGCAGCATGAGGCATAGGCAAAATTACAGTCCTGACATCATAATATTGACAGGGAGCTGGGCAGCATTTTCAAAGTGCATCACTTTTCTGAATGGAGTTGGAGATATTGTGGAGATTCTGGAGAAAAGAAACTTGGCACCTGGGAAAGAAACATGTAGGGACTCTGTGAGCTCACTCAACCAAAGTGGCCCCATATTTGCCTTCTAGATGTCAGGTTTACTTAATGAATAAATACAGGCAGCCAGTTTAATTACTTAGAAGTACTTTCTTTAGATTTACATTGTTAATTACTGACTGTTTTTTTCTGAAGTGTATAATAATTATTAATTTATAAAACATCAACATTTTATTACAAATATATGCTTTGAATTCAAAAGACAGCAAAGCATGAATAATCCCTCAAATTTAGCGTTAGGATTTTACAAGGCCAGGTGGCAGCTAATCTGAGGCTTCTTTGGTAACTCCACTTATGATGATACTATTACATGATGACTAGTTATGTTGGATGATGGGAAAACTCTCACAGGTGTACCATTTGCAATATCTACATTAACCAGTGCCATTACATTCCATTTTAACATATTATGTTTGTTGCAATGTGTATCTTTATACTAGGGAAGATCCATTATTTATTTACAAAATAAAATGGATCCACTTACAAAATTTGGTTTCCAGGTTAGGAAGAGATGGATTATTTGTATTCTTTACCTAGGATGTATGTTTTTTTGTTTTTTTTTTACAAATGTAATGCTTAAAATGTCTCACAAAGCAATCTGTTAATCTCAACTCTATTGTGTGCACAGTAAAAAATAAATGGATATGGTGGAATAAAATTCCAACACTAAAAAGTGACGGATGATTCAGATAAAGTAAACTGCACATTTGAAACTATTTACACCAATTGTAACAGAGCAATTACACTGGACCTTCTAATTTTATACCTTTTGTTTCATTCAATAGAGTTTATAGAACTGCTGTGTGTTAAACATTTTACACTATTGCCCCATGAACTATGTTTAAGCAGCTGATGTCGTCACAAGGCACAAGGTTATAGGGATTTCCTTTTATGATAGTCTGGGTTAAAATATATTGGGGGTAACTAACATTGAGCTCCTCCACCGCCACGCCCCCCCCACAAAAAAAAAAAGAATCGTCATGCGTGCAATTAATGTAATATAGAAGCCAATTAATTTTTTTAGGAACTGGAAATCATTTCATTTTTTGATATCAAAGAAAGTTGGGTACTAAAGGTAAAATTTTAGGTGACAAGGTATGATTTATCCAACCTTATATTTGCGTTATATGTAACATGTGTAATAGGATTAACAAATCAGTATTTTAAAATCCCGACTGGTCAATAAAGCCATTGATGAACAGTAAGGGAGGTGGAAGTTCCTGGTCAAAATCTTCGTCCGTTAATAAATTTAGTTAATTGTAATAAAAAAAATCAGGTTGGACTTTAACTTTTTCCATCTCATAATATGGTCCATAGCACATTCTATTATTGATTGGTTGCATCTGCCACGCAGCTATAATCATTTTTGAACTTGTTTTGTAGCCCATGAAAAAATAAAGAGCTATTTGGTCTCTCTGGAAAACTGTAGGATAATGAGACCAGTGTTATAGCTACCAAAGAATACATTGAATTGCTGGGAGATGGAAATGTATTATTAAAAATGTGTTGAAAATTTCTGAACCGTTAAAAACAACATTAGCACAACATTTAGGGATTTTTTTTAATGCATATATTGTTTAGGTTACATGTTCTTGTTAATTGTTTTCTTCATATATGTGGATACTAAGTCTGTTTCAGCAGTTATAGAACTTCTGACGCAGTGACACTTTCGTACATCTCCTATGTGTCAACATATGAGTACTGAATAATATTGGCTATCAATAAACATTGATAAGAAAAATGTGATAATGTAATGGTACACTATTTATACATTTAATTAATCATTTATTAATATAAATCACAATTTATAAATTTTGTAGATGGGAAGTGCAGAAGGGTGAATCAGGGGAATCTAGCTTTAAAGAATTTCACACATAGGGCCAGATTTATTAAGGCAAAAAGGTGCTATTTAAGAAAAAAGTGCAAAATTAGGAGCAATCGGCCAATACATTACATTGGTTTCCATGGTACTTACTATTATTTTAGTACTTTTTCCTGAAATAGCACCAGTTTTGTCTTGATAAATACGGCCCTGAGATACTTTTTCACAGGTATGAATTTTACTGTCAACCGGATTAGGTGGTGATTGAACCCGCCTGTATGCTTCACAGTGGAACATGGTGGCTACCAAGGAGGGGATACAATGATGTTATCTAAAAAAAAAAGTGCATGTCATTGTATCCTAATATAAGTGTCACTGTCTTTTTTACGCTTGCTCATATAAAAGTAGCAAAAAATGGGAAAAAAGTGGCTTGTGCGGTTCAACATGATTGATAAAAATATATTTGCTGAAATGATCTCTCTGGATTCACCAGGTCCAGCAGGCACTGCATTCATTCCTTAACCCCACTGCAATGACAGATTCTTATATTTTAAAAGTGGAAGTTATAAAGGTATTATGTGTTGTGGATTCCACATAGATATTCTGGAATGAATGCTGTACTAGACTTTCATATCACAATAGCCTGTGTTTTGTGCAATCCAAGATCCCTCCTTTGGTCTTTTTCATCAATGAACTGTTTTTGAACACTGGTCTCTCGTTGGCTTGATGTCAGTTGGGGGGTACGTAGCATGAATACATTATAACATTTGAGCAGAATGTTTCTCTCAGTCTCTATTTTTCTCTCCTCTCACACTGGCCCATATTCCGTTAAAGTTGTTATTTGAAAAATACAGGTACAAAATGTGTACATTGTTAAATTAATACACATGAGAAGTTGAAAAAAGGCAGAATGACAGTTGTGAACACAACTTATTACATTACAACCAAATTAGCTGTTGGAAAACATTTTAGCTCTGAAAACGTTTACGTTTCAAAAAATGGATGATAGAAAGCAGAAATTGCACTCCCTTTGGACACAATGCTTGCTCTGTTTAACAAGGCCTCCGATGAAGACTTGATTATGAAAAAAAAACGATTTAAAAATAAATATTGGTGTTAGATTACCATCATATACTCAAAGGCCTGTACTTAACCAAAACAAGTGAATTCACCTTCAAATCAAAAATGTCATACATCATAAAAACATAGTTGCCAAGAGTCCTGGTTTTGACAGGACACACCCTTTTTTTGAATCCTGTTCCATCAAATCTGTGGGTATCCTGGCATATCTGGCACCTATGCACAAGGCTTTTCACCGTACACAAATAAAACTGCATTTAAGCTATGCATTTCTGTTAGAAAATGTATGTAAATGTAAATTACCCTCGCAAGGCTCATCAATAGTGTTCAAAAAAGTTAATCATCACCTGAAAATACATTTCTGGAACAAAAAATAATTCTTATAATGGTGGTAATTAGTTTAACATCTAATTATTACAGGGTTCCTTTCAATCTATTGACTTGGTTATAGCCTTATTTGCAGGCACCACTAGATGTTACCTTTAGTATAACTCTTGACTAGTGCATACTGCATTGTATTAGGCTTGGCTATTGTTGTTAATAAAGTGATATTATCAATTACCTCACAATTATTTCACATTACACCTCACATGGAAGAAGATATATGATTATGATTGGTATAACCACATGTAGGATATAAATGATTACACCATACACAAGTAAACATATTTTTAATTAGTTGAGATTTTATAATAATATAAATAGTAGTGTGTTTCCATTGTAAACTGACAGTTCTATATGAATAATTTCAAAATGTTTTATTACATTTCCACCTACTACAATTATCACTATCAGTGGTGTTCCTACCATTAGTGCAGGGGCTGCAGCTGCGACTGGGCCCGTGACTCCAGTTGCACACAGAAAAAAAAGGATGTAAAAAAAAAAAGTGTGGCCAAACGGGGCAGATAGAGACAGTCACACAGAGACAGTCACTATCGGGCAGCAGCCGGGAGAACCGCATGCAGAACCAGCAGGTAAGTACGGGGGGGGGGGGGGGGGGGTTGCTGGCCAATGGAAACAAATGGGCAAATAACACTGGCAAATGGGCAAATAACACTGGCAAATGGGAAAATAACACTGGAAAATGAGAGGGTAATGGATGCATGGAGTAGCCTTCCAGTAGAACTGGTAGAGGTTAATACAGTGGAGGTCAGAAACTTTGTATTTTTTACTGAGAGGGTAGTGGATGCATGGAATAGTCTTCCAGTAGAAGTGGTAGAGGTTAATATAGTGAAGGAGTTTATGTATGCATGGGATAGGCATAAAGCTACCCTAGATATAAGATGAGGTCAGGGACTAATGAAAGTATTACGTTACTGAGAGGGTAGTGGATGCATGGAATAGTCTTCCAGTAGAAGTGGTAGTGGTTAATACAGTGATGGAGCTTAAGCATGCATGGGATAGGTATAAGGCTATCCTAGATATAAGATAAGGCCAGAGACTAATAAAAGTATTACGTTACTGAGAGGGTAGTGGATTTATGGAACAGTCTTCCAGTAGAAGTGGTAGAGGTTAATACAGTGATGGAGCTTAAGCATGCATGGGATAGGTATAAGGCTATCCTAGATATAAGATAAGGCCAGAGACTAATAAAAGTATTACGTTACTGAGAGGGTAGTGGATGTATGGAACAGTCTTCCAGCAGAAGTGGTAAAGGTTAATAGAGTGAAGGAGTTTAAGCATGCATGGGATAGACCTAAAGCTACCTTAGATATAAGATACGGTCAGGGACTAATGAAAGTATTACTTTACAGAGAAGGTAGTGGATGCATGGAATAGTATGCCAGCAGAAGTAGTAGAGGTTAATACAGTGAAGGAGTTTAAGCATGCATGGGATAGGTATAAGGCTATCCTAGATAGAAAACAAGGCCAGGCACAAAGCGGAACAGTTGGGAGGCATGTAAGTGGCATTTCTGGGGTGGGGTTGCATGGTGGGGTCAGGGGGCCCTGGGGCAATTTTTTCTAGTTACGCCTCTGATCGCTATTACTAATATTTTTGCAGGAAATCCCTAATCTATAAGCAAAATATAATGACAATATTCTATATTTGTAAGTGTATCTGTCTTTTCCAAAAAAATGTATAAATAAAAATATATCTTAATTAAAAAATCATCATGCATATGCCTCCTAAACTACATTGTTTGTAGAAAGTATCAGTATCAGTGATAAGATGAAAGAAGAAGCTTTTGAAACAGTATACTGATTGAAAGACTGTTCAATGACTGGGTTCAGGGAAAGCCATTAGAGAAAAAGATGTTTGACTTGCAATCTTGAAGGTGAATCTATCAATATTTTGATGGTTCCACATTGACATAAGTGGTGTTATATTCCTGACAGTTATCAACCTTTTTATAAATGGACAAATAACATAATATGTGATTGACTATAATAACAGAATAATGCATCTACAGTACACTGAAAAATGCATTTAAAGTTGGTTTTTATGGCAACTGTTATATATAAGAGAGCTAAATATTTAAAACATTTAGTAATATTTAGTTAAAAAATTATTAGCAAGACATGTGTAAGATATTTTACACAGGCAAAATACAGAGCAGAAAAAAGAAACAAAAACGGGATATACTCCCTAAAAACACTCTCCAGGGATACCGTCAGCCCTAGCAGAATGGAATGAGAGATGATATACAGAGCAAAAACAGAAACCTAATTCAAAGGTGCACACATGTAGAATCTAGTATAGGTGTCAGAAGATACAGGAATAATCAAAGTGAGAACATTGTTTAAAACAATGGTGTTTTACCAATACAGGATCTCAGAAGACCATAAAGGAATGATGTAGATGGTAGATGTTTTAAATGCTTTTTTTGCAAACTGAGCTGCATTCTTTTTTTCACATTTTAATTGTGAGTGTCATTTTAATATTAAATTATCTTGTGTACACTGCCTGCTTAGTTTTTACGCTATGTTCTTTCCCCTATGTTCTCTCCTCGATTATTCTGTTTCTTTTGATACCTATACTTCATTCTGCACTTGTGGATCTTTGAATTTGGTTCCTGTCTTTGGTCTGGATATTACCTTGCTCCATTCCTAAGATATTTTAAATTTTTCTAGGTTTGTATACACAAACTGTTAAAATAGTATGATACTGTTTTTACACTTTGAATACTCCTGATTTATGGCAGGTACTAGAAATAGCAGTCGTGTAAGTGCTATCAATTATGATCTGCCTTGTCTAGGTACAAGTCTTAGAATAGCTTGAGTCTGAGACTATTTATAAATAATGCTTATTATGTAGATTACTGTTGATGTCATTAAGAAATGTCAGCCCCTTGGAAAAGTTATGCATTTCCATTACCTCTTTCAAAATGTTAATATTTTCCTGTGAAAGAAAGCTTTTCTTATGTAATCCCATTATTTTTTCGCTTCAGTTGAAGCTGGAGTAAAAAAATGAAACATGAATGTTGATCTGGGACGAATTTGGCCCAGTTCAGGGCTAATAGCTGAAATGCAGAAAAAAATCTGCATTTATGGCTGTATTCTGCCCATATTCGTTGATTTTTGCTAACTTTGGGGTGCAAGCTAAGCTCTTTTTGGTTCAGGGAATTTGGGGTGGGGAATCAGTAGAATTCATTGATTTCCCCCAAATTTGGGGCATTTCAATCTTCTCAATGATATTTGGAGAATTTAACATTTTAAGGTCAAAACGTACAGTGCAAATTATTTTTAGGTGGTTCATTCATATGGAAATTTCAAAATATATGCATATATTTAAAAAAATCATGATTTAAATCTTGCCATAAATGGTGCAATTCCCACTTCAATCACCTGTAATTTTTAATGTATTAAAAGACACAGTTTTTTATACCATGTATCCCAAACGCTAATTAGTAACCCCCATAAAAGTTAGGTATTTCCTGCTTATATATCTGTATATACAATAACACATTTTATTTTACTAACCAGCATAAAAGCTCTTGTGATATAACAATACTGATGATGTCATGCCATCTATAGGTTGGCATCACATCACCAATCAGGGGAGGGCTGGCAGCCGTAGGCCTGGGGGGCAAATCCAGTCAAGTGGCCCATTGCATCATCGAATCGCCTCCCCATCCACGGCCATCTTTTCCTTGTTTTATAACGAATATTGCCAGGATTTTCCCCCACAATATACCAGGATTTGCCATTTAATATGCTAGAATTTTCCCTTACAAAATGCCAGGATTATGCCCCTCAGTATGCCAGGATTATGCCCCTCAATATGCCAGGATTATGCCCCTCAATATGCCAGGATTATGCCCCTCAAAATGCCAGGATTTTCTCCTCAATATGCCAAGATGATGCCCCCTCAATATGCCAGGATTTTCCCCTAAATATGCCAGGATTAAGCCCCTCAATATGCCAGGATTATGCCCCTCAATATGCCAGGATTATGCCCCTCAATATGCCAGGATTTAGACACCCAATATGCCAGGATTTTCCCCTCAATATGCCAAGATGATGCCCCCTCAATATGCCAGGATTATGCCCCTCAATATGCCAGGATTATGCCCCTCAATATGCCAGGATTTAGACACCCAATATCCCAAAATTTGGGCACCCCCCTCCCCTACCCACGTTGCACACCTACGACATGACCCATAACCCACGTTGCACACCAGGACATGCCCCATCACCACATTTACATGCCTCCATCACCCCATTACATACACATTTCCAATATTATTTGCCATTAATATTCCCCAGCCAATTTGTCCCATAATATGAAAATGTTATTATGCAATTTAATATGACTAAGTAAATTTGCCCAATAATATTCAAAGGTTATCTGCAATTTAATATGCCCCTGCTAATTTGCCCAATATGCCAGTGTTAATTGCCATGTAATATTCCCCAGCCAATTTGCCCAATAATATGCCAGTGTTATTTGCCATGTAATATGCCCCAGCCAATTTGCCCAATAATATGCCAGTCTTATTTGCCATGTAATATTCCCCAGCCAATTTGCCCAATAATATGCCAGTCTTATTTGCCATGTAATATTCCCCAGCCAATTTGCCCAATAATATGCCAGTGTTATTTGCCATGTAATATGCCCCAGCCAATTTGCCCAATAATATGCCAGTCTTATTTGCCATGTAATATGCCCCAGCCAATTTTCCCAATAATATGCCAGTCTTATTTGCCATGTAATATTCCCCAGCCAATTTGCCCAATAATATGCCAGTCTTATTTGCCATGTAATATGCCCCAGCCAATTTTCCCAATAATATGCCAGTCTTATTTGCCATGTAATATTCCCCAGCCAATTTGCCCAATAATATGCCAGTGTTATTTGCCATGTAATATTTCCCAGCCACTTTGCCCAATAATATGCCAGTCTTATTTGCCATGTAATATGCCCCAGCCAATTTGCCCAATAATATGCCAGTCTTATTTGCCATGTAATATGCCCCAGCCAATTTGCCCAATAATATGCCAGTCTTATTTGCCATGTAATATTCCCCAGCCAATTTGCCCAATAATATGCCAGTGTTATTTGCCATGTAATATGCCCCAGCCAATTTGCCCAATAATAAGCCAGTCTTATTTGCCATGTTATATTCCCCTGCCAATTTGCCCAATAATATGCCAGTCTTATTTGCCATGTAATATTCCCCAGCCAATTTGCCCAATAATATGCCAGTCTTATTTGCCATGTAATATTCCCCAGCCAATTTGCCCAATAATATGCCAGTGTTATTTGCCATGTAATATGCCCCAGCCAATTTGCCCAATAATAAGCCAGTCTTATTTGCCATGTTATATTCCCCAGCCAATTTGCCCAATAATATGCCAGTCTTATTTGCCATGTAATATTCCCCAGCCAATTTGCCCAATAATATGCCAGTCTTATTTGCCAGCCAATTTGCCCAATAATATGCCAGTGTTTAAAAGCCCCCCCCCCTTACCTTTTTCCCTGGTGGCTAGTGGCAGGACTTCCCTGGTGGCTAGTGGCAGGACTTCCCTGGTGGCTAGTGGCAGGACTTCCCTGGTGGCCAGTGGCTGGAGGACTTCCCTGGTGGCAGGCAGCATGGTCCCTTCATGCTGCCTGTTCGGCCTCCCGGCGGTTGTGCCGACAGGTCACGTGATCGGCGCGCGTCTGACGTCACAGCGCCGATCACGTGACTGTCGGCACTTCCGTGTCAGACTGCACAGGGAGCCGAACAGGCAGCACGGAGGTTTCTCTGTGCTGCCTGTTCGGCTCCCCGTGCAGCCTTGCAGGCAGAGCGGAGGTGAGAGGGGATCTTCCGATCCCTTCTCAGTCTCTGCCTGCAAGCGCGTTTTTTTTTTTTTTTTTTTTTAAACACTGGCCCAGCGGCCGTGTTTTATATAGCTTAGGGCGGCCTGGGGGGCAATTGCCACCCTGCCCCCCGGCCCAGCCCGCCCCTGTCACCAATTATTGTTCACCATTAACAACTGTTAGGTTATTTGTACCCTCCGGCCATCATGTCACATGTATCACAATACTATTTCATATCCAACATCACAGTGTGGATGGCAACATCAATAGGCAATGCACCATTCTCCACTGTGTATATGTACAATGTTACATTTGTGCAAATACTGTATTTTTGGAATTCGGGGCAATTACAAATGGCCCAATTTAAAGGGTCATTTGGAACACCAAAATGATATGATTTAGGATGAGATACAGGACTTCTTGAATCAAACCCTTGATTGATAATGACTCTTTTAAAAATGTTTTATTACTGAGAATGCGGGTTTGCATTTACAGTTAACATTATTCAGTTGATTCTCATTCAGTTTTCAGTCTAACCCATGTTTTGAACCTATGACACCGGCATTTAAATTTTCCTCTTGTTATCATGCATATGAGCCCATTATGACCTATTTGATTGTGTAATAATAACAGCAATGTCCAGTGAGACATTTTGACTATAACTCTGTAAGTCTTATATTCTAAAGGTATCTTGGGTTTCCATCTATTACTGGGCTACAACTCTCATAATCCTTATACAGCAAATATTTCATGCACACTTGCATCAGCTCCATTTTTGTTCAAAAGGAATGTATTCCAATGAATACTGGTCAACTGTATAGCATATAATACACCATTTGTGTGCAATATTTAATATTTTATTTCAAAACTATTTTCATTCTGGTTTTGTGGAAAGAAAAGCACAATACATTATAAGAAGGAAGGCCGCTCTTATTGTGTTACATATGAGTTGTTTTCTAGACTGGAGAACAATATTTTAAGTTTGTATTTTTTGTGGTTGAAGAAATAATGTGATGCTGTTGGAACAATAACTTTTTCTGTGTCTTCCTGGTTGGGTGCCCTTAATCTTTGGGGGATTTAAGCTTATGTTAACATTGCATTCATTTTCTGTTCAAAACCACTGCACTAACTATGTCTAGTTATGTGTTATTGTGCAAGATATTTTATATGATAAGCTTTATTTCAGTACACTTACACCATTACCCTTTTTATCACAATCCAATAATATATGGAGAGCAAAACTGCATTAGAGCCAAGGTTGTGTTCACTTATATTACAGTTAATGTGGAAATAAATATACCTTTAAGAATCATGGTATACTAATTTTCAATTTTATGTGTACCAGTATTGTTAGCCATCTTTACATTTATATTTTTATTTATATTTCTCTCTTAGAGAATTCAAGTTTACTTATATACCCACACATACCTACTAAATCAGAGAAAGGGATTTCTTTTCAAGAGACATGAATGCTTGAAGGGTGCATAGTAATCATTGCAGAGTTAGGGGTCAGTGAACTATGGATTGCAATATCCTGTAGAGTTATTGCACTTATTGTGAAAGCACAGGCATGTCCTGATTATTCTGTCTGCTTCTAGCGATGGGCAGAGGAGGAGAATGCGTACCATTCTTTTGTTTACTTGACCTTTTCTTCCATTATCTACCTTAAACCATTCGACTTCACACTTGCCAGTGGTCACCATAGACTGTTATTGATTTCTTTTAATCAGATAGTTCCAGTCTTTCTCTTTGTGTTTTCATCTGGTCATATATTTCTGATTGAAAAATTATTGACACAATCCTGATGAAGTTCAATTAATTTTGTATATTAATATCATGTTCATTTCGGGAATCTACTCTGCTATTAATGGAAGAGAAGAAGTTTGTGGAAGAAAAATGAATCTACACAAAACTTGGACAATAGTTTTCGGAGAAATGCTGATTTAGGCAAAAATCTGTATTGCAAGCGAGACGAAAAAATGAATGGAAAATAATTTGTTTGTTTGTCTATTTGTTTCACGTGTTGGGCCAGCTCTAATTTTCTCACTTCAGTGATCTGTGTAGCTCTTAAATTTGGGCTACTCAGAAACCATCATGTGGCTCATTTTCAGACACAGCCCTGAAAAAACTAATTTCAGCAGACTTTGCACTTGACATTTAACTAAACACTTCACTAGATATTTCGACAAACATTTAAATAGCCCTGTTATAGGCGGAAGACAGATATTTCAACAGACATTTCGCCTGTAAAATGTATTGAACAAATTTAAAAAATAATAATAATACAATGGCAGTGCCGAAGTCTGATCCGTGGGTTTTAATAAAGCTTTTACAAACAGCTGTAGGGAGACATGCCCCATAGCTGAAGTTATAGTACACCCAGGAAGAACATGGAAGAAAGAGTTTAACATGTGGCAAAAGTTTAGTGTGTACATTACCGCCTGTAAGCATCACTAGTATCAGGTTAACTATTACATAGTCAGCCAGTAAGTGTGAAGCCACCATGTGTGTTATTTGAATGCCACACAATTATGACAGCAGGAAATATTTAAGTGGAACGGAATTAGCAAAGACCCGCTGATCTAAGTGTACAATGACATTGCTCCCACTGTAGACCGGTCTCTGGTCCTGTTCCTGCCAATTAAGAATTCCAGTTCCTGTGCAGATTGACCATCTTAAACCAAATATAAATATAAAGAATGTTGGAGAGAACTTTGCTTGCCTAGACCGAAGATCAGAGGAAATATGAAGCGGTCAGCTACGGTGAGAAGTGGGGTGTATCATGCCCCCTTTTCTCCATAGCCGGATGCTTTATCTTTGCTGATCCAGTTCTACTCTTTGCTGATTACGTCTACTTGTGTTTGGGTATCACACCCCCTCCTCTGTGTAGCTGACTCACCATACCTGTGAGAAATATTTCCTTTGATCTTCATTCTCAGCAAGCAACATTTCTAGGGTTAGTCCACTTCATTGATATTTACTGTATAATCATTGGGGTTATTTTATATTTGTAGTCTAATATTCCATCATACTTAACAAGCTCGCAAAAAAATATTTGACAAACTATGAAATCATGTTAAATTGAATTATTATGCTTTGTAACACTCATATGCAAATAGCATTATAGAATCATAGCCTTAAATTAATTTATATTTCTAGTTATGGCGTTTATAAAAGATTGTGACAAATTCTATCTGCTGTTTAGTAGGCCATGCTCTGACTGCATTACTGCATTTCAGTACCATGTTATGCCACAGGAAGTCATTTTTCCACACCCAAATCCTTACATCCTACAGTATATTGTGATCTTTAACAAGGTCATAGCTATAACAATACATAGTAACATAGTAATTTAGGTTGAAAAAAGACACAAGTCCATCAAGTTCAACCTTTCTACCTATCATTCCAGATTTTGATCCAAAAGAAGGCCAAAACCCCTGAGGAAGCTTTTTCGAATTTTGCCTCCTAGGGGGAAACATTCCTTCTTGACTCCAAATCAGATTTCTCCTTGGATCAATAAGCTCTATTGTTAATGCTTATTCTATTATTAAAAGCCCTGTATGTTCTGCTTTTCTAAAAAAAACCCATCCAGACCATTTTTAAATGCATCTATTGTGGTTGATAGCACTACCTCTCTTGGCAGTGAGTTCCATAACTTTATTGTCCTTACCGTAAAGAATACCTTCCTTTGCTGTCTATGAAATCTTTGCTCTTCCAGCAATTATGATACATAATTATATGTCTTAATAATGCATGAAAACATATCATTTTCTTTCATAATTGGATTTAAAATATTGCATAATGAAATGGAGAATGATTTACATGTTGTAGGGCCATGGATATCTACGTACCATTTTTACAGCCCAATAAAATTACAGTTTGTGGATTTCTACTCTAGAATAAAGCTGACAATTAAGCCATCAAAGCAAATGTCAAAGTATATTCCAGTTCACAAAATGCCAAAGGAACTTAGCTTGTAGAAATCTAAATATCACACAGGCTGTTACATTTGACAAAGGATTCAAAATGACATAATAAGCTGGTGCATATTAAACTAAAATGATTTATGTTGTTATCTTCATATAATTGGCATGCATAAAAACCTTTCCTCTGCAGTTACACAATGATGATTAGTTTATAAAGTATACAGCTTTATAAAACAGTTGCTATTTTCAGATTTCATTCCCATTTTCTATTGGATTTAGTTGGGAACCATAAGACTATACCAGATGGCCACTAATTGGCAATGGATGGTCCCACATTTGTAGCATGTGTTTGTGCTACTACATACCAATGCATTAGAGCGATCAAGGGTTGTCAGTGGCTTTTTGTTATAAATATGGGAAGAAACGATCCACATCTTATTATGGTAGGTATTCTTTGCCCACCTAAATCCACCTAATGCCCACCCATCATGAAAGAAATAAGCTGTGAAAAGAAAACTCAACTGTCCCCAGCTTATATGTAGGCTATCATGAAAGAGGAGGGGGAGAGCACCGGGACCCACAGAAATCGGTAATGATTCTCCGATACTTTCCTGTGAAGTATAGATTGCAGAGCCTCCCTCAACACTAGGCTATCCAGCTTATGAGTTCAAAGATTTGGGGGGGTGGGGGGGTGGAGAAAAGAATGCGGAGGGAACTCTGAAGCAATCTTGTGTATAAAAAGAATCCAGTTTAATAAATCATAGCCTATCACTTGAAAACCTCTGGTAGTAGTGTGTATGATAACATTATTCTACTAGTATTAACAATAGCTCAGTAGTGAAAGATACAAAGAAAAAACAATGGTGGTTTGTGTGATAATATATAGACAATACTATGTTTGCATTGTAAATTGGTGTTGAGTCAATAATGTCGTTCCGGATTCCAAATATCATGGTACAAATAAGAAAAACAGAAAAAAAAAGAAAAAAGCATGCATAGTGTAAATCTGTATAACTCCAAATGTGAGGGTTCAAAGTGATTCACTCACATTGAAATGGAGTTGTGTAGGCACATCAACAATATAGGCAGCATGTCTTTGTAGAGTTTCCTATTCCCTCTACATCACACTCAAAATTGACAGAATAGGATAATCAGTGTAGAATAAATACAATTTATTAAAAAAAATACATAAATGATCTTACATATGGGTAATTAGCTTCCAGCATATAGGATTCCAAACCTTCCACACATGTGCATAAGTGATGAAGGCAGGACGGAACAGAATAACATCAAGAAAAAGAAGCAATATAACAATTAAGTTATAGCAGCAACAGGTAAGTCCAGAATAAAGTGCAGAGTAAATAAAGTTCAGTTTAGATATGCGCTACATGTTTGGCCTCACTGGGCTTCAACCTCCCGCTATCTAAAACAAGTGTCCTTTTATATTTGCTCAAAATTCATGGTTCAATTTGTATTGCGATGGCGTCATCATGTGCACCCTCACACTCCATTTCAGTCTGTTTTCGCAGGATATTGTTCATGTTGGTTGGCGTAATTGTCAATCCATGCATAAACTGCAAACTGCCAGTCCTCTTCCTGTCCATGAGCTTGTAGACGGCAATGTGATGTGTAGAAAGTAGGAGAGAATGAAGAAGACATGTTTTGGTATTCTGATTACACAATACTGTACTGCTAACATATACCTCAAAATACATAATTATATATAGGCTGCAAATGGTACATATATGCATGCCTTTTGAAAAAAAAATATGTTATTTGAATGAAGACCAATGGCTTTTAAGACCCCTACCATATGACAGGGACACTCTCATCCTGTCATGAAAGGGATATTAATATCAACAAATTTGCACTTCATGTCACTCTGAAAAGGTACTATGCCCTGAAACCTCCACCTAATGTAATCACCAATACATTTCATAGCAGACACCAATCTAAAAAACAAACTTTACTTCTAGTACCTACAAGTCAGGAGCCCTGAAAGTATATGAAAGGGATGTTACTGAGGACCTTAGAAAGATCATCCCCTCCAAATATGGTAGACACAACCTTTCCAAAAAAGAACAGCAAATACTCATAATATTACAGGAAAAGACTGTCTGTCATACTTTCTCACACAGATTGTTAGCAAGAAGCATATAGACATTTGAATAACGAGCAAGTATGGTATATAAGGTCCTTATAGACACAACAAAAAACTTAAAAAATATTTTCATGTCTATTTTAGATGAGAGTAAACAGAATGAATATCTGACAAAAAAAATATTCTACATCCAAAGAAACGCACAATATATTTCATCCAAAAAACACCAGCCACATGTACACAATTTGAAATCATATCTGAGGGACTCAATCAGTTTACTCAGCGTTTCACAAACCATAGAGAGGAGTTCTGAATTTTCTCTTGTATCCAGTGATGTATCATCACTGTATACAACTATAGATCACACCCAAGGGTGTCAAACTGCAAGAACAATTTTTAATGGCTAGAAAAACTTCATCTGGAAGGGTGGAACCTTCCTTAATGCTTTCCTAGTACACTGTTTTAAACACCAATTACAGCAAGAAGAATATCCAATTTTTAGATTTAAACATCTACATAGAACAGGGTAAGCTAAATACCAAAACCTACTTCAAAAAAGTAGACACAAATAATTATATAGGTTTGAAAGTAAAAAGTTACTGACATGCTCTTCCACAAGCGACAGTTATATGATTGATATCTATGTGGGCACCAATATGTGGCTGAATATCATGCACTCTAAAAAAAAGCATCCTGGGCAGCTTGTCAGGAACATTAAGATGAATAACACAACACTTTCGTTCTAAACATTTTTTGAAGTGCCATGCCAAAAACCCTTGGGGTTTTAAGTTCTGAGACCATTGAGAGCTCAGGAAATATTGGCTAACAATACAGAAGAAATGGGAAAAAAGAAAGGAGATTTTTGACATAGAAATCTTACAACCAAGAAAGCTAAATGCAGAATTTGATTTATAGAATTTCCTGTGATTTCTTATTTTCTTGCACAACTTATTAGTTGATCCTTCTATAGATATTCTTTGCTTTATCTGCAATAATTCATATTTTACAGCCGGTGGATTTTATTTCCCTCTCTGATATTATTGTGAAACATACAACATTCTCTTTACAAGCATTTTTTTTTGTATTTTTAGATGACAAAATAGATTTTTGTTTATAATTATTTGTCTTTTTAAATGTTCCAATTTTTCCATATAATATATTCCCATATAAATTAAATATAATACCGTGTAGTTTCATATGATAACACCATGATGGTTGGAATCCTAAACTACATTATTGACACTAATTTGCAAGGCAAATATTTCACTGTCTATATGTTATTGCATAAGGTGGTAGACGCTGAGTGCATGAACCACCATTGTTTATTTGTATCTTTCATTAGTTTATTTGGATTAGAGGGTCATATAAGGTTCTAAGTGCTGCTGGTGCAGTTAAGGGCCAGTGCAGCATTTCCCTTTTTCAAAAGCTTGGCAATGTTGCTCTGTAACTAACAGAGCCTTATAAAATAAAAAGGGTAATACAATTCTCATGTATTAAAATCTGCGTTTATCACTACTAAACTCCTCTTCTTAAACTTTAACAAAAATCAACTAACACAATAATGTTTCGGAGGTTTTAACAACATGGTTTATCATTTAATTTGTATTATTTTTATGAAACTAATTTTCATGCATCTTTTAGTGTTTCACTTGCAGGGTTTTTGTTCAATACAAATGCATGATGAGAATCCTTGGTAATGTCTGCTAACGTTTCCTATTATAGCCCTTGATTTTGTTTATTTGTAAGAGTATCAGTGCAGATGAACTGAGTCCTCTTGCATTGTGTATGTGCTGTAGCAATTTCATTCAGAAGCAAATAACCATTTCTTTTTTTAATTTGTTATTTTATATCTATAGAAGACCACTAATTGGCTTCCAGGATATGCTGCTGGGGACTCACATTTTTTGGTTAAGCTGCCAGTGTGGGAATGATCCTTCCCCAGAACAATGCCTGCAAATTAGCACTGCACTAACTAAAAAAAGGCTATAACTGGAACAAATAAATGCATATTAATTTTTAAAGTACAGATTTAAAATGCATTTATGTATCAAGCTTTTCCTAATTCTTACATTTTCTTATAAAATGATCTCTTAGTGCCATTCACGAGCTCAGCTAATTATATTAAAAACACATTAATGACTGGAAACAGATGGAAGGTTGATTCGCTTCCATAATACATGAAATATATATGTTTCACACATATTGGCTGTAACGATCATCTAGTGGAAAGAAATAACTGATAAGGAACTTGATATGTAAATGTCATTAGTTACCAGAATCAATTACATCAAGTGTAACTAATAAGTAATGCCTTTATATTGTGTTCATACTGGGAACATTCACACATTAACAAATTAATAGAAAATTGGATAATGGAATCAGAATGGATAATGATAATATAATACCAAGTACAATGTTTGTCCGATTTTAAACTTGTAAGCTGTATGGATTTTCACAGAAATACTAATGAATAGAGAAATCATTCCTTTCTTTATATGTTAATCTAGAGATGTATGTTTAGAAACTATCCTACGTGGACATACTTCCACAAGAGAAGTAATGTCTGTGTTTAGCATGCTAGATGCTAACAGTATGTCCTTAGTGGACTGATAGGTAAGAAGGAGCACAATAACCGACCTTGTTGTAACCACCACCAACCCTAATATATATGTATATATAGTCCTAACTTATTTTTTCTGAAATAGAGCATGAAGAAGTGTCATGACTGTTTTGCCTCATCATTTATAAAAGCCCCTGACAAACAAAAACACACTGATCTCAAAGGCTTAAAACCAATTTCTAAATGTTGCCTGAGGTGATAGACTGAAATAGAATAAATGGCCAGAAGTGAGGAGAATGTAGGGGTAAATGAGCAGAAACCATGGGTAATACTGGTAACAAAATGTATTAACCCTTTGAATCACCATGCATTATTTAACCTACAGGTACTAGAGGAACTAATGTTTTTAAAGAGTACCAACATAACCTCTTTGGTTTTTAAATGGTATTGCATGTCAATAGTCTTGTGTGAAAATGTTGCATAAGCATATGATGCATTGACATCACAATACATCTTAAAGGTGTAGGGTACATGGAATGAGATCACCTGACGCTTCCTCCACTGAATATATTGCGTCTTTCTGCAGCATGTCTCCTTAAATCAACATATTCCTGTAAAATGCCCATAATTATACAGACATAAATGAATTATAGTTGCAAAAATTGTGTAAAGTTGCAACATGTGATTATTGCCATGAAACCTTTTGATAGTCCATCCTTTTAAATTCCTATGAAATGATGTACTTTGGAAATGATCATCTTTCCAACTGATAGAAAGGTGTGCATGTATAACGTGCATGTAGAAGATACCTAAAAAGTAACTTACACACCTTCTGCAACTAACAAGAATCTATTTCAAAATTATACTCATTTGTGGATCTTTTTTTTGAAGTTTACCCATCACACTTGGTCTCTTTAATACTTTTTTGACATACATCCAGTCACATTATAGTTCAGTTTACAACAATGCTTTATCCCACTAGGGGCACAAGGTATGACATGTTTTTATAACACATGTTGGTGCCCACAAAATGACAACAGATTTGTGTGCATATCTATTGTGGCAATATGTGTAAATGCCCTGTTACATCCATACCAACTTTGTCCACAATTTGATTTCCTATTGTTTAATCCATTACTGAGCACAGGTAATACTGAAAGCATATTATCTACTATTTAATGGACAGCTACTGGATGAATTGATCATTGAAATATCCTTGCATAGATCATAGATCAAATTTAGCCACTGTTGATTTGTATGCTTGTTGACAGCTTTCCCTTAACTATTTAGTGCAAAATAAAAAAATTAAAAACTTCCTTACTCAGAGTTTATGTGTTGCTGGAATACATACACAGAAAATATCGAGAGCAGTCAAGTGAAAATGTAATGTTAGCCACACTGCCCAAACTGTATAAAAGCACTTTAACTTGTGTTTTGTTACACGTGTAACAAAACAGGTGGCCTCAGCACGGGAGAGAAGAAGAATTTATAGAGTAGCAGCTGTCAATGAGCAATATGAAGCCAGTGTGCCAGTGTAAATGTAATATTGTCTAGCACCTTGCCACAATGCCAAAAAGCTAAACAAGTCATCCAGGCCAATCCAGATGGACATTGCAATATTCACACCAGATGTGTGAGAATAAAGTGTTTATGCTGAACACTCCAAATTGCTGAAATGGTGCTCCTACCCTACACTAAATGTAAAAATAAAATGGTGACTTAAAGAAAGGCTTACTATATTAAAATGAGGATTTTCTGTCTCCCAAAATATTCCTTTGCTGTAAGAAATTAATTCCAGTGATGATTTTATGCAGATCCTACACTCTTCAAATATAACTATAGGACAACATCAACAGAAATCCAAAACTCTATACATAGTGTTCCTTTAACACCTTATAATGGAATTATGAAATTACATTTTTAGTAGTTTTCCAGGTAATTTCCAGAAACATGTAGATTTGTTACACCTAGAGCTCAAAAGCAACCCCTGCCTCTCACAGACTCTGTTAGCTCTTCACGGCATATGCCTCTAATAGATGTCATCAATAAATTTACAGTTATGTCATAATAATGACACTTCTGTTTCCCATTGGCAATCATTGTAAGTCTGCTAGAACAAAACAAAATAGATAAAACAAGTAAACAAACAGTTCTATAGCAAGAGGTGTCACCTCACTTTGTATTGCTTGCATTCACAGTGGTGAATGAGTGCCTTTAACCAATTAATAGGATTTTTAGGCAAAATTGTCATGCATTTTCATGCAAACATAACAAGTAACATACTGATAATGCTAACAGATGCATTGACGTGTTATTGGTACTTGGAGTATCCCTTTACACCTGCCAAGTCTGCTGATGTTATCCTTACACCCATACTGCAGAACAAGACATAGGCCCGTGCAGCAGACTCCAATTTAGATATAAATAGCCAGATGGAAAGGGAAATTTGTAAAATCAATAAAAAAAGTTTATTAAAACATTATTTTTGAGATGATAACCAAATGATATGAGCTACATAGAATAGTGCATGAAAATCAAAAACTCTTCATATGAGCAGTGTATTTCTACATTTAATCAGAGTGAAAGAACCCATTACTGTGGTGCTTTATTTAAACTTTCCCTGCCATTCAGTGAGTAACATAATGATATTGTTACTTATAAATATGTATTTGAGAAACTTAGTACATACTTTTTTCAGCATTTTTCTTTCTTTTTTTTCCTTTTCCTTTTATTTACCCAAGTATATGAAATATTATGTATTTATTTAATTAAACCTTGCAATACTTTCCTTGCCTCTGCATGTCATGTAATACAAAGTAACTATGTTTGAGATACTCTAAACCACAAGCCAAGACATATACACATTGTTACATCAGTTTCCTATGTAAAGCATCTCTTCCTAGCCAAGTAAATTAACTGTATCTTCCATTTGCTGTTAACCATATACTGTAATTTTCCATTGCTTGATTCTGCACCCCAAATACCTGTCAGAACAGCCATGATCAAATGAAATGATAGGGTACTGCTGTTAAAATTCTGCAGGTAAGCGATAGAAATATAATTGGATGTCTTGAATGCAGTAAAAAAGTGTGGGAAATACAGATTATGTCATCTCACAACCTAGCTTCATTTATTTTACTACAGAACTGTACTTTGTCCATTATCAAAATGAAGATTACTTTGTGTGAAAAAATGGAACTAAAAATCAAAATGATAGGTAACATCAGTGAGATTGAAAACCGCGTGAAGTCATAAAAAGATGACCGATGGGATTCAGGTGGACAGAGTTGATTATATCTTATCTGTGCCATGACAGCTGGATGAGATTAGCAAAATACTGCCAAATGGCTTATATTTTGCTGTAAGGGATAAATCAGTAATAAATCTGCAATTCATTACAAGTCAAGGTAGTAGCTTAGTCAACTAACATAAGCAGGTGGCAATTATTTTTTTTTTTGCAGGATTCCTTGATCATGTTATTGAAACAGAATAGCTTAAAGGACAATTAAACAGATTTCTTCCTTTGGAGAAGCAAGGGTTAACCCCTTTGTGATGCAAGGTGCTTGCATCCCAGAACCAAACGCCACTTTTTGTTCCTGGCCACCAATTACAAGGTGATCAGAAGCCAGGGACACAATGGCAGAGACTGAATCAGATCCCTGCCAAAAATTAGCGAGACCTCCCAACATCACGTGAGTCACAGAGGCATTCCGCGATTTAGCAAAATATAGCCAGTGCTCAATTTGAGCATCAGCTACATGTTCCCTATCAGTTTGAGGTTACTCAAAGTGGCCTCTTTTGACAGATGAGATCCCGTTGCAAGTCCCTGCAGAGGGATCCGAGCACAGTTAAATGCAGGACATTCTATGTCATCCTAGTGTCTTTTGGACCAGTAAAATAGGGCGGCCTATCATCTGGAAGGGGTTAAAACACATGCCCTGCTGCTTTCAAGTAAACCAGATGTGTATTTTAATAGATACATGTGAGTGTCTCACAGCTGAGACACAGTCGGTCTGGAGGCTGGCTCACTTCCCTCATCTGATTGGGGTCTGCACTGTGCGGACTCTCTATATTAGAGAAATGTAATAAAAACACATAGAGTTTCAAAGGTCACTGCCACTGCTGCATACCTACCAACAAGTGTCCTATTTTTGATCTAGCCTTCGTGTCCATTTTAATACCCTATTTTTGGAAGAAAAATAATTGCTGTGCATCACAGAGCTATGCTATACATAATTAACTTTTATTGACTGCTACTTCCGTGATGTTGAGCAAGCAACATTGCTAGTTGATTATTATGGGAACATACCTCCCAATTCCCCCCCCCCCCAGCAAATCTGGACACCATCTGGTGTGATCTGGCAGCACTACTGCACATGTGCACAATGCTGCACATGCACAGTCAGCATTCTCTGGTGTCCAGGACATTGGAGAATGTGATCAGGACCATGGGATTGCGGTACTGAATCCTGCTGTCCCACTGAGCTATACCTCTGAAAAGCAGGACAGAGGTAGAGCTCGGTGGCACAGCAGGACAAACCATCCATATCATGACTGTCCCATGTAAAGTGGGACAGTTGGGCGGTATGTGGGAATAGTAGATGTTGATGGGGTGGTGCTGCAGCATTAAATCTACGGTATTAACACTTAATTTTGTTGCCTGCCTCTACAATAATATTGAGCCAGCCATATTGCAAACTGAACTTCATGGGGATTGTCCATGTAAACTAGGGTGGCCTTTACTATACTACACAACACACTAACTTTTTTGTTGTTGATTTCAGCACCCATTACTACAGACAGTCATAACTGGCTTCATGCCATAGGAATTGTAGACTGGGTAAGTTGCTAATCATTAGCACCCCAGCTATTTTAACCTAAAGTTCTCATGTTGCACAGATACATGCTGGTTGAGCGAACCTGAACCGCACTGTTTGGGTTCGTACCGAACATTACGGTTTTTGGACCCCAGTCCCGAACACGGACATTTCGCTGTATGTTCGGGTTGGAGTTCGGGGTTCGGCGATTTAATGGCGCGTTTTGAAAGGCTGCAGGGCAGCCAATCAACAAGCGTTTGACTTGTTTGCCCTTAGAAGCCATCACAGCCATGCCTACTAATGGCATGGCTGTGATTGGCCAGTGCAGCATAAGACAAGGTTTTTTTTCAGAGCAAATGCTCTGAAAAATACCCCTCATCTTACATTCGAGGTCGTCTTATAATCTGACCTCAAATCGAGGTCAGGCTATAAGACTGGGATCCAGGTCCCCCGCAGAGCTGCAGGGGACCTGGATCCCCCTCTCTAACAGCAGGGGAATGTCTGTGCGATGAGTGCAGACCTCCCCTGCTGCCGCCCGGCACGACCGATGGGACTTCCAGCTTCATCATAAAAGTCCCGGCAGTCGAGCCGGGTGGCAGCAGGGGAGGTCTGCGCTCATTGCGCAGACATCCTCCGCTTCCCTGCTAGCTACCAGGAGAATCGGCCAGCTGGGGGATGTCTGCACAATACGTGCAGATATCCTCCATGCTCTCGACACGTCCGTCTATTTGGACGGACCAGCTGTCAGTCATAATAGACGGAGGTGTCGGGCAGCATGGAGGATGTCTGCACGTATCGTGCAGACATCCCACGGCTGCCCCCACTAGCCATCAGGGAAAAAAACAAGGTTAGGGGGAGGGAGGGAGGGGGGAAGACACACAGAGATGGGGGGAGGGGGGGAGACACACACAGACAAGGGGAGGGAGGGAGGGAGGGAGGGAGGGGGAGACACACACAGACAAGGGGAGGGAGGGGGGAGACACACATAGACAAGGGGAGGGAGGGGGGAGACACACACAGACAAGGGGAGGGAGGGGGGAGACACAGACAAGAGAGAGACAAGGGGGGGATAGAGAGAGACATGAGGAGGGGGGAAGACAGACAAGGGGAGGGGGGAAGAGAAGAGGGAGGTGGCGAGAGAGAGAGAAGTTTGTGGGGGAGGGAGAGAGAGACAACGCTGGGGGGGGGGAGAGACAGCTGGGGGAGGGGGAGAGAGGCCGCATTGGCACATAAAAGGAAATAAAAACAAGAAATGCATTTTTATAATATCAATGTTTTATTAAATATTAAAAAGCAATTTACATATATACAAGTTAAACCTTTTTTTTATTATAGGGTAGTCTTATATTCAGGCTTTTAGTTTTTTCCTATAGGAATATACAAAGTTTGGGGGGTCGTCTTATAATCAGGGTCGTCTTATAATCCGGTATAAGCAAATACGGTATAAGCTGGAGTCACGTACACGCACATCACATGAGCTCTTCTTAGTGTAGGGAGAGGATGCTGCAGCTGTGAGGGACAGATTAAAAAAAATTCTGGTGTTGAATCTGCAAACTACAGCGATTATTCAAACTACAGCGATTATTCAAATTACAGTGATTATTTTAGTGGGTGCTATACTACATATTTGTACCCTGCCCTGAGCCCAGTGCCACAGAGAGTGCAGTGCACTTGCAACTGCATGTGTGCCAGGCACATGACTTTAATCCTGTTCTGTTAGCTCAGTGGGCAACATCTAGGCATTTTTAAATACTGCAATTTGTTGGTGTTAAATATTACATTTGCGTCCTGCACTTCATATCTGAGAGTCAAATAGAACCGTTAAATACTGTGCTTACAGCGCACTTTGAAAAATTCTAATAGTTTTGGGTGGTAAATAGTACATTTGTGTCTTGCGGTGTACTTCATATCTGAGAGTCAAATAGAACAGTCCAATACTGTGCTTACAGCGCACTTTGAAAAATTCTAATTGTTGTGCTAAATAGTACATTTACGGCCTGCACTTCATATCTGAGAGTCAAATAGAACAGTCCAATACTTTGCTTACAGCGCACTTTGAAAAATTCTAATTGTTTTTGGTGCTAAATAGTACATTTGCGTCTTGCGGTGCACTTCATATCTGAGAGTCAAATAGAACAGTCCAATACTGTGCTTACAGCGCACTTTGAAAAATTCTAATTGTTGTGCTAAATAGTACATTTACGGCCTGCACTTCATTTCTGAGAGTCAAATAGAACAGTCCAATACTTTGCTTACAGCGCACTTTGAAAAATATAATTGTTGTGCTAAATAGTACATTTATGTCTTGCGGTGCATTTTTTGCAGTCCAATAAACAAAAAACAAAAAAATACAAAAAAAACAGTGTAGGCTACCTTCTCCTCTTCCTCCTCCAGCGTCGCTTCCACCTACACCGCCACGATCACTGCCTCCTCAACCTATGGGTCACTTAGTATAAACTGAAAGAGAATACCCTGCACTCCAACCCTCTCTCAAATGGATAATTCTGTTGATCCTCCTGGCAGCCATGCTTTAGATTTAGATTTATGTTCTTCCAAAACTAAAATCAAAGATTCCATCTAGTGCTATTTTATGGCTCAGCTGTATTTGTAATTTGTATGTATTTATGTTATTTTAAGTTATTTCCCTATCCACATTTTCTTGCAGGGCACTTGTCCTACTCTTACCCACATTTGACTTCCTTTTGCAGCCTTCTAGCCCTTTCCATGACTTTTTTAGATGCATTTTAGTGGCCAAAAGTCAGTGTCCCCTTTGACTTCAATGGGGTTCGGGGTCAAGTTCGAGCACGGACCCGGATATTTTTTTGAAGTTCGGTCGAACCTGCTGAACCCGAACATTCAGGTATCCGCTCAACTCTAGTCATTACATTTTTCCTATTAATGGGTGACTAATTTGCCTCACACCAGGAAGCCAACAATTGTAGACAATGGAAGGATATAAGGAGGTATTGGAGTGGGAAATAAATACTTTGGACATCCCACCATGATATCATATATTCCAATAAATAATACAGTACAGGAGCCATTTTAGAAAATCACAGAACAAAAGTGAAATCAAGAAAATATACAGATATAAAGTTCATAATTTAAATTATATAGGCAAATCTGAACAAAAATATATGTACATGAAAATGCTTAAATTAGGTACAAACAGGTTGCATAACTTATATTTGTGTATATAACTAATGTTGAGATATTGCTCTGTCTTGGTTTCATTATTAGCGATTCACAAGTGTATCTAGACTGCCTCACACTTTTATAGATTGCGAAGCTTATAAGCTTATCTGGGTAGTTTTTAGAAGAAGAAAGGTTTTACAGTCTGTGATGGGAAAGATCAAAGAACATCATCACTAGGCCACTGCCTCTGCTTTAGCAAACTACTTCCCCTAAAAGGGATACTATCACCTATACATTGCTTATACTGTGACTGTAGAGAATAAGTATTGATCCAATGATCTAACATTGGTTTTACAGAATTGCAAGCAAATGCCTGCAGTAAGATAAACATTTATTTTAGACTTATTTGTGGTGTCTCTTCTTTATGACATTGCTTGAGGCTTAATGTGCAAATGAACTAGTTTTCAATGGAAAAAGTGTAATTTACAAATCAAGCCACAAGGTGAGGTCATTAGCAGGAGACACACCAAACACAATGAAAACACATTTCTCTTGTTTTATCTGTTTACTTGCAATATTGCTAACACAATGAACAGATCATTTGTCATTTTTAGCATACAGTTATAATCATAGTATAATCATGGTTTAGATTGACAGAGTTAAGCATGGTGATTGATTTAGCTAGCTACCAGCTAAAAGTTTTTTTTTATGCTTTTTTCTGGGGGCTGGCTTCTGTTTATTTATATATTTTTTGCATGTTTCAATCTGTTTTAATGAACTCCAATGACATTTTTTAATGCAAGAACTTTGTGTTTATATGTTTGTTAATTGGAATGTCGTATGACACATCATCCACAGTTTATTTTCTTGGAAACAAAAGTATGAGGTTAGAACAAAGTGCGTGATATCTGCATTTGGACACCATTGGGGACAAACATGTTCTGAATAGTATTACCGAATTTGACCTCTCTATTGCTTTCTCCCCTCATACTTCTGATCTCGGCTTTTTTTGTGTGGACCTCTCTGACATTGTGACCCCTGCGCTTCACTCCCTGGTTCACCCTCTGACCGGCAGGCTGTGTGTCTTATTCACCACTGACAAGGTACATTCAAAAGTTAAAAGTGGTATAGCCCATGCCCAGAGATTCAGAATAGGTTGTCCCTTCACGTCCTCCAGGCTTTTCCTCCTTATCCCATTACCCATGACCTTTCTTGCTCATTTCTTGAGGGTTGTGGTGAAACAGGAGAACATAAGATCATGTTACATGCCAATGATATTTTATTTAAATAACAAACAGGATGCACAGCACATAGGTGAGGTGAAGTTTTATTTCAGCATAAATGGCAACGGTCCACACCCCCTTGGCTTGACAAAGATCCAGGGGGGTTGAAACGTTGCTGTTAATGATGAAATAAAACGAATTTCCCTTGTCCTTCCGCTCACAAGTGAGCATGATTCTCAGGCTAAAGTGGTTTATTAAAGTGGTTTATCAACTTCAGAGAGGCCGACAAAAAAAAAAGCCGATTTCAGAAGTATGAGGGGAGAAAGCAATAGAGAGGTTAAATTCGGTCCGGAGGTCAAGGCAGTCCAATCAGCAGAGAGGGCAGCGTAAACCAGGTACAGGCAAAAAGAGGTCATAAGGCGATGGAGACAAAATTAGAGGGGGGTATAGGGACTGAAGCAAGGATAGGTAAACAACAGGAACAGTACTGAGCACAGGAGCTTGAAAAAGAGTGAACAGTGAATGAACAGTGCTTATTTGTTTTAAAGCCTGCCCAGTCCTTGACTCCTCCCATCACCTCCTAGGTAGCCTCCCTTCCCTAAACTAAGCCTAGAGATGGAGGCAGGGCAGAGACCTACCTCCTACTCCCTCCTCCTTAGTTCCCCCAATGGAAGAGTGCCAGCAGACTGCAGGCCACGCGCCCCTTCCGGCAGCTTAACACTTGGATCGCTCTAAGATCAGTGCATTTAAAATGGGAAGAAAATATGCAATTTTTGGTTGTGCATTGATATTTCTATGCATTGTGTTGAAACACATAATATAATCATAAATTCACATTTAAAAGGCACATAGTCTGACACAAAACTCATGGATTGTCCATTTCAAGTGTCAAATGTTCACCAAGCAGGAAGAAATGTTCATTGACAATGCTGGGGATTGACAACACCATTCTTCACATTCATATCTTGGTATACCTTCTTTTTTTTTTTCTTTATTCCTTTTTATTATTTTCTTCTCATGTCAATAATATAAATATAACAAAGACATATACAACACAATCCAATACGGGACAATATTTATAAACCCAATCCTCCCTCCCTCCTCCCCCGCCCCCCTCCGCCACCCACTGATCTTCCCCAAAACACCATTCACAATCTTAAATCTTACAAATGTTAACAGCCACAGTGATTCCTTTTGGGATAACTATGTGGTCAAAGATATAAAGAAATAATAGAGAGAAGGGGCGGGGAGAGAGGAAAACGACAGACAAAGACATAACTAAGTGCGGAGTCGTCGGAGGGGAGGAGGAGGGGGGCGAGGGGGGGGGGGGGCAGGCCAACCTTCTGTTATCTTTTTTGTTTTCCACTAGGGCCTCATGAGCAAATGTTCTAATCTATCGATCTCCAATGTTCTAACCATTGTAAACCCAGTTCCCATTTCCCTATGTTTTTTGATCCATTATCACTGAGTTTACTTACTGCCCTCTCCATCCTTAACTGGTAGTCAAGTTGTTTCATTATCTGGCTCTTAGTAAATTCCTGCAATTGTTTCCATGTTCTAGCTATCAGTTTTTTAGCTGCTAGGAAACTATGGCCCATAAGGGCCACTTGACCTGTATTGAGTGTGGGCCAATCCAGATGAAGTAGTGCCACCCTTGGGTTTTTCGTGATGTTTATATGTATCACCTTATTCAGAAATTAAAATACCCAGTCCCAAAGTTTCTTCACCCTGTCGCACTCCCACCACATATGAATGTATCTACCCTCATTTTTTCCACAATTCCAACATTCTTTGCTAAGGTGAGGGTAGATTTTTGATAGCTGGGTGGGAACCCGATACCATCTATGTGTGACCTTGAATTGTGTCTCGAGCAAAGAGAGGTCCTTCACATTTCTATTAACTTTTGCATAAGTCCTTATGACTTCTTCTTGGAGTATTATTATTTGCTGAGTGTCTTTTTGCTATTTCTGGATGACTGCCCACTTAGGCAAGCTTTCCATGGCTCTGATACAGTCTGAACATCTGGAGAAAATCTTTTTTGTATTACCGTGTATACAAAATCCATGATAATATTTTTATTGAGTTATTCTTTTCGAGAGATAGATGTTCATTTAAGCAGTTTTTTACCTTCAGGTATTTTAAAATACTATTATTTGGTATATTATACTCCTGACTCAGTTGCGTAAAAGTTTTTATTTTGCTGTCTTGCATGAGGTCGGCTAGTGTCTTAATACCTTTATCTTGCCAATCCCCTGAGTCAAAATCTATCATACAGTGCTCAATGGCCTTTAGGGGGAGGCTCTCTATTAATTGGTGTACCTTCTAACAGGCCAAGAATAACCCAATTATTTCTTCTAAAATAATTTGACTTCATAGAGAGGTTTAATGTAAAAATAAAATAGTTTATTCTAATCACTCTTCTTAAGTTTCCCAATTAATAAAACACATAATATAAATCACTAGTTTTAAAGGACAATCATATTGTAGAAAGGTTACTTCTATTTTAATTTATTACCAAAAGTGACAATTAGAACAGGTTACCATGAAGGAAAAATGCTGCAAACAGCATTAATATACATAAAGAACAACACAAAGAAGCTTGTTTTTGATTTGATAGTTGTTAAACATCACAGTTGTTAAATTACATCTTTGAGCTGTAATGACATGTCCCAAACCAGCTATTAACCTATCATAATGGGGCTCGTAAAAAAAAGCTATGCATAATCAGCAGAGACGATGTCCTAGTTTGTTCAGGTATTTTCTATTCCCACTACAGCAATATGTCAAACAACACCATGTTCCACATATGCCCAGCACACAAAAATCATTTGGTTTAATGGCAATATCAGTAGAACACATTTTGTAATCATAGACTTGTAGCCAACCAGATGTTCTCCTTCACACAGATCTGCTTAGTTGCTAGGTTCGTGTTTTGGTTCAGTAAAATAATATTTCAGTTTTGATTATGTTACTATTATGTGCAATGATCAGGCTAAATTAAATAAATGTAGCTAGAACAGATAGATAGATGTTTATATGCTAATGCATATGTTATGTTGTCATTTATGGTGTTTTTCCTGCTTAAAAATGACCAGAAGTATTAGTTTAGAGAGATTATATAAGCATCAATCATTCGTTTATTGGAGACAGAGAATTGAGAAGATCGTGTTTTTTAAGCTGCATTAACACAGATTCAGAGATAAAATATTTTTTTAATAATAATTTAATTGATTTTTAAAGTAAAAAAAGACATGTAAAAACATAACATAGACATTCTTCAAATATAGATTTATATAGCGGCAACAGTTTATGTTAGTGCTAAGTACAGAGCATGGATGGGGCTACATACTAAGTTAGATGAACAAGAACAGACTGATCCATGAGGTAGAAAGCCCTAATCACAAGCTTACAATAGACTATGACATTTTTTCTCAATTCATTAAATAAACAATATTTATAAAATAACCAATCATTCAGTCATACATAGTTTTCAGGTTCATACTATTGAACAATACATAACAAAAAGCTATTTGAATATTAAAAGGGGATTGATGGGGGCACAGAGGAAAAATCCCTTACATGGTCAAGTAGGCAACATTTTTATGATTATCAATTATTAATAACATTGATCCAATGTGTCCATGTATTCCTATAACCATGTACGTTCTTATGCAGGACATAAAAATATTTATTTCCACAAAAAACTCAAAAGTGACCAGTCCACTGACATATAAAAATAATACCACTGTGAATAAGTAAAATACATTTCAGATATAATGAATGTCCATACATCAATCTTTCATCTGTGAAAAGAAACCCAACAAGGCTTCTAGTGCAGTATGTCAAAATGATAATATTGTTCCATCTCATACTGATATTCTTATTTCATTCCAATAAGGTACATCAGTATTACTCCAATCTCTTGCCATGCAAAGGTTAATTGCCAGGAAAATATTGGCAGGCAATACCCCGTAAAAGATAAATTGAAATGGAAAAAAAAAACAATTGTGGTTGCAAATGTATCTCTATTTGAAAGATATCTCTTAAATCTAAAACTCTTTGCTTAAGGCCATTCAAACGTTTACACTACAACCATATATGGAACAAGGTGCCCTCAGTTCTGTCACAACTCCAGCATCTACTTTATACTAAAAGCTGGAATTAATGAATTTTAGTGAGAACCATATAGCTATCTATGGAATAGCTTGAAAAATAATTCACGTAAATTAACTGCCTTTATAAAAGCTATCCATGCTCAAAACAACTTTTCTGTATGACAAAATACAAAACAACCAACTAAATGGTATTTTTGGTTAGTGTGCTTGTGGAATCCACAACCCAAAGTGGAATAAAATTCCTTTAAACAAAACAGGAATATCTCAAATTACAGGCAACATTTATGACATAGAAGATGTTGGAGTATTACAGTCACTCACATACACCTTTTTTGGGTTTTCAGGAATGTTCGAAGTTTCCTCTCAAGATGTAAGAAAGGTGTTTTTTTCTATTCGGTGTCCTCTCTCCCCTTTACTCTCCACTGCGTGTAAAAAAAATAGAGAAAAATACACAGGAGCACAGGAGGTAAAGTGAATAATATATTTTATGTTTTAATAAAAAGTAGTATATGCTTACATATGCTTACATTGTCTATTTTTTACACGCAATGGAGAGTAAAAGGGAGAGAGGACATATGTGAGTGACTGTAATACTCCAACAACTTACATGTTATATATGCTGTCTGTAATTTGAGATATTCCTGTTTTGTTTAAGGGAATTTTTTTTCACTTTGGGTGGTGTATTCCACAAGCGCACTAACCAAAAATACCATTTAGTTGGTTGTTTTGTATTTTGTCTGTTCTGTTTTGCGTTTGGGTGCAGGGAACCACTCAGGTAAAGTGCAGCTGGATAGGGAAAAGCGCTAAGATATATTGGTATTTTGTACTTTTCTATATGAGTATTTTGCCCCAGATCAGTTATCCATTTCCTCATTGACCTAAATTTGTCTATGTCAAATACACCATCCAGCAAATGGCTAATCTAGAGATAAGATTACAATTATGTTTGTCTATAAAGTTGTCTAGTATATAATGTCCCTTTAGGAGATTATGAAACAGAAAGTTTCTAATTCTAAAGTAAGAGAATATTTCTACAGGTGGTAAACAATATTCTCTTTGCAAGTCCTGAAAATTCCAATATCTGGGAAGCAGAGTAGAGATCATCTACCTTGATAGCTCCCATTAATTTCCAGCTATATAAATTGATATTACTTAAAGAGAGCTGGTGTGCCTCAGTAGCAGTAGATACGGTAACATAATCTGATACATACTTTTAATTGGATAAAGAATTACTGACTTAAATTTACCCAATCTCTAAGTCTGCTCTGATATATACAAAAAAGATTGACTGGTTAGAGATATCTATACGTTACATTACATTGCATTATCATTTATTTATAAAGCGCCAAAAATTTAAGTAGTGCAAGGTACAGAAGGGAACTACATACTAAGTTAGACAAACTTTTCCTCGAATCAGGAAAAGAAAGATCATCAAAACCTCATGCAGTTTAATTATATCTGGTTATCCAAACCCATCTTGGCTTTACTTTTTTTCGCCAACACCTTACTTCCTATCCTCGGTCTTATAGCTGCCCAAAAAAAATTGACTTAACTGATTTAAGTATAGGCACTCATAATGGAATAATTTTGAAGTATAAAATCATAGGAGTTAAATGTTTCAATTCTATTGAGGTGTCCCAACTGTAATATTTTCCAATTCCAAAAACAGCTTTTTACATCAGAAAGCAAGTCCCTATAACTTAAGCTGATCGTTTGTTTCAGATCTAATGATATCTTGATTCCCATATAATTTCCGAAGTTATCTGTCCAATCAAACTTATTTTTCTCACTTAGACCCTTCAATTGGTTGGATATGGGTTGAGTTTTAGATAAATTGTACTTATAGTTAGAATATAAGCAATATTCCGCTATAATATCCAAGACTTGTGGAATTGAAATCTGTGAAGTGGCTAGTGTTAAAAAAACATTGTCTGCTTAGAGAGTAATCTTGAACAGATGAGGTACAAAACTTAGACCCTTAATTCCAGCAGTCTGACAGATCAGATTGATTGTCATAATATATAAAAAGGGGGAAAGAGGACTTAATCGTCTCATTCCATTATTGGTATTGAAATCTTTAGAGTTAGGATTGGGACTTGGCATGAGGTGATGAGTTCCAATGCAAGGAAACTATTATTTCAAAAGCTTCCATATTTTCTGATAAGAAATGCCAGTTAACTCTGTCAAATGCTTTCTCAGCATCTAGCCCAATAAATACAGGGGGATTTTTCTTTGATTAATTTCAGATACAAGATTGAACACTTTACACTTATTATCTCCCCCCAGATCTTCCCATCATAAAGCCTGCTTAATCAATATGACTCGAAGAACTCCTTTAACCTCTCATAATTTAAGACACAGTTTGTGGCCTTATCTTCAAAATAAGAAAAACTTGCATTTTTCCAGGGAAAAAACTTTTTATCTGTCACCTCTCTGTAAAGTTGTAATAAAATCGGGAAAATGATGAGTTCCAGAATCTGATAAATTAAAGCAGAATATCAATATGGTCCTGGGTCTTTTCCTTCATTTAGGCCCTGAATGGTGTTCTTAACCTCACTTATTGTGGCTCATTCAAACACTGATATTTTTTTTTTTGTTTCATTCTTTATTCACGTGAGAGTGCATGCATAACAAGATAACAAGGATACTGGACTCTTAGCAGTACAAAATGAGTACAATTAATAGCGAAAGGGTATCTCCACGAACATATAATAATACATACAATGAAGAGCAATACGACTGACCACTGTTTCTGGCGTTGTACACCCGCTTATGCGTCGTTCATATTTTGCATCATATCCTTAACAAAACACATCATATACAAGACAAAGATTGTTAAGTGGAGGTGGCTGTTCCTGGGATAGGATGTCGGCCCAACAAAATTTGTGAGGAGAACCAATTGGGGGTTTGGAAAGTTGACAAAAGCGATGACTGGACTTGATTGTCCAAAGTATTGATGTAAGGGGACCATTTTGTAAACAATGCCTTTGTTTTGGTTTACTTACTAAGTGAGGATTCCAACCAATCCATTTGGAATAAGTATTGAAGTCTAGTCAACACCAAAGATAACAAACGGGGTTGGGAATGAACCCATTGTGATAGGATTGCTTTTTTTAGAGACAGCAGACACTATTAACAACATGGTTTTCATTTTGGATGGCAATCCTCAGTCCTGTTCGGAGAAAGGTGTGTTGAATAAGGCCCACTGTTTGGATAGGTGAAACGGGATATGTAATTGTTGGGTAACATATGTGTGGATTTCTTTCCAGAATGTTTGTATGTGAGTACAACAGATTGGCATTCGATTGTGTACATTTAGGACAATTAGAATTATCTGCCAAACCAATTTGCATTCGTAGTTTAGGTGTCACATAAGCTATATTTAATAGTTTTCAAAACATTTCACTATAAGATCTGGATTCCAGGGTTTTGGAGGCTAGGTTAGTGAGATCAATGAGTTGTACTAAATTATACTCTGGGATGTCTGTCACCCAGGAATGCATGCCTGAACCCTAGGACTCCAGATCTAGAGTTGGGCGTATATGGCTGTAGATTATAGAAATCTTTGAGGTTGGGGTTGCACTGACAATGGTAAGATTGTCTATTGGATTGGCTTTATCTAGATCGGTGAGGTGAGGAAAAATAGATGAATGAAAGCTTGAGAGTTGTAGATAATGTAGTGGATGGATTGTGATTGTCGGGAATCTATCGTTTTAACTCCGCCAGTGATAGAAGTTTGGTCGTAAGTCTGTCAATGTATTGGAATAATAAGTGGCCATTTTGAGTTAAAATTTGGAAAGTAGCATCAGCTGCCCCATTCTGAAAGTTCGGGCTGCCCACTAGGGGTTGATATTTTGAATGGGTCCAATTTAGGCCCAATCGTTTCCGGATGATTTTCCAGACTGCCAGGTATGACTTAACAGAGGGTTATTAAGTTGGTCTGGAGACCATTTTGGGAGATGCAGGGGGGAGGCCAAGGGAGTACCAGGGAGAACTGCTGTTCCAGAGCGTACCAGTTGTATTTTGAGCTTTCCAAGACCCAGTCTATTACAATTCTATAGATAGCTGCTAAATTATAGTCCTGTAAGATTGGCAGGTTCAGTCCTCCCCGGCTGACTGGCTGCTGGAGCTTGAAAAGGGCTACTCTACTCTTTTTGTGTTGGCAGATAAAACTGTGCGATTAAGTTGGTTGATATCCTTTTTTTTAAGCTGTATCAGTAGCATTTGTAAGGGGTATAACATTCTGGGGAATGTTACCATTTTATATAGGTGGCATCTACCTGTAAAGGATAAGATAAATTTCCCCCAGTTTTTGAAGTCTGTCTCAGTTTGATGCAACAACGGTTTAATGTTTAATTTAAAGAGCTGAGAAAGTTTTGCAGGAATTTGTAAACCCAGGTAGGTCAATACAGGAGTCGCCGTCCATTTGAATGGAAAATGAGTTCCCCATTTTGCCAATGGGAAGATTGGCAATGGTTCCGTCTTGTGCTGATTAGTCGTAAAACCGGAGGCCCGTTTAAATTGGAGAAGCATTTCTAGTATAAATGGGAGTGAGCGCCTAGGATTAGCAAGGAACAGTAGAAGATCATCTGCAAAGGTGGCCGTGCAAAACTCCACACTGCCCACAGAAATGCCCTCCACCTGTGGGGTCATTTACAGGATTTTGAGTAGGGGTTCAATTGCCAAATCAAAAAATAAGGGGGAGAGGGGGCATCCATGTCTAGTGCCTCTACCTAATTGAAACCAGTGTGAGTTTAGATTATTTACCGTGACCTGGGCTAGGGGTTGATGATATAGGGCTCTAAACATATTAATAAAAGGCATACCAAAATGATGGAATTTAAAAAAACTAGCTAGATAATGCCACGATATTCTATCGAATGCTTTGTCCGCATCACAGCTAACAATAATCGCTGTCTTATTTTTACATAGGATTGATTGATTGATACCTGCTATGACTTTACGGACATTTAAAGAGGAATTCCTATTTTTAATGAAACCAGTTTGGGAAGGCGATATTATTTTAGGGAGTATGTTTTGTAGCCTGGCCGCCATTAATTTATAAAATATTTTAAGATCTTGGTTAAGTTGTGAGATTGGGCGATAAGACGTTAAGTGGGTAGGATCTTTGTTAGGTTTTCGTATAACAATAATTCTGGACCTATTAAAATCCTTGGGGGGGCTGTTGCCTTCCAGAAGCCTATTATGACAAGTGGGTAAGTGTGTTGACAATATTTTGTAGTATTCTGAACTAAGGCCATCGGGACCAGGGGTTTTACCATTGTGAAGTGTTTTTATTGCTGCTTTAATTTCCAAAATGGAGATTGGAGAGCTTAGCTGGTCTCTGTCCTGGGGATTGAGTTTAGAGATTCTAGCCTGTTGGAAGACTGATAATATGTCATCCATGCTGTTGTCTTCCACTTTGTAAAAATCATTAAAATAATTTGCGAAGGTATGACTTAGTTTAGATGGACAAATTATGTCTCCCTCAAGGGAGGAAAGTTTTAGGACCCTCTGTTGCTTATGTTTGGAGTATCGGACCAGGTTTTCCAGGAGTTTACCTACGTGGTTACTCCATCTGAAAAATCTGCTTCTGGAAAAGTTGTAAGACATCTGGGCTTTTTCTGTAGCCCATGTGTCATACAGTGCTTTGGTTTCTTTATTTATGCGGGCTGAGTCAATAGTATTTAATTCCATATGAATTGAATATGCAGAGGACAGGTCTTTACCCAGTTGCTGCAACTTCAACATGCCCTCCCTTCCTGTGTCCAGCCATGTAAGATATAAGGTGTCCTCTCATGACCGGTTTTGATGCTTTCCAAAATAAATTGATATCCTCAATGTTGTCATCTACATAGTGGTTCCATTCGCGATCAAGAAAAGACCGGAATGATTCCGAGTGAAACAATGATGCCGTAAATCTCCAATTATGGGAATATTGGCGGGCAATATCAGTGCCCGCTGATATTATTTTTAATATGATATATTGTTGTTTCAATATTTAGAAGATAACAGAAAGTACATATCATGTATAAATCAAAAATACAGAAAGACAAACAAAATAAATTTAGTAGAGACATTCAGTGTGTTGTGTCAACATGTATATTATGCTGAACTGTATATTGGTCTCCAAAGAAGGGATAAGAAGAGAGAGACAAAGAGAGAGGCAAAGAGAGAGACAAAGAGAGAGCGAGAAAGGGAAAAAAAGAAAGAAAGAAAGAGAGCCACAAATTCACTCTTCAGGGTTAGGACTTGGGAAAAAATTTAAAAGGTTCCAAAAGAGTGTGAGCGTCTGAGCAGGAGGTGAAGTATATAGGACCATATATAGGACCATTGTAGTAATTCCAAGGTAACCATGTTTTGTCGTACGTTTCATTTTCCATAGAGAATGCAGCCTTTTAAAAATTACAGTGTTGGATGATGCCAGGCAAAGATTGGGGAGGTGTTTGTTTCCAGTTTATGACTATGCATAATTTACTAGCTGTAAGGAAATGGGCTATCAACTTTACCCAGGTACATGTTCAGTAAATACATTTACTGTTTGGGTATGATTGTTAGATCCAAGCGGGTATTGATGTGTTTGAAAAAGTAAGTCCATAGTGGTCGTATCAATGGACAAGACCACCAGATGAGCAGCATAGTGCTGATTTTTGTATTGCATCTCCAGCATAGTGGTGTAGTGCCCAGATAGACTTTCGCTAGTCTAGATGGGATCAAGTACCAACGCTATAGGACTTTTATATTAGTTTTGACAGGGTTCATGCATCTGGTCAATATGGAAAGGGCTGTCGACCATTTTAATAAACAGTATTCCTTTCCAAGTTCTAGTTCCCACTGGTTCATGTATCTGTTTTTAGTTGCGGGTCAGTTTGCAGGAGTAGGTTGTATCAATCTGTGATCATTTTGCGTACGTTTGGAGCTTGGGCACATCTGTTTGTGATGTTGTTTACAAGTGCGCACTGTAATCCAGATATCAGTAATGCTGAGTGAAGGAAGTGAACTATCTGTAAATGTGCATATCAGTCTTGGTGTTGCAAATTGAATTTCTCTTGTAACTTTAGTAAAGGTAGTATTATTCCATCTGACATTATGTCTCCAAAATCCGTCAATTGACCGGAAAAGTTGGGAGAAGTATTTGTATGGATAAGGAGAGATGGATATTTGGAGATGGGTCGGATTTTGTGAGTTTTAAACGATCCAGAATCCCACATTGTAACAGTGGCTGCTGTAGGAGGCAAAAGTGGTTAATTCTTAGCTTTAGCTGCCGGTGGTGTCCATAATACTTGGGGGATTGTGAAAGGAAACATTACTTTATTCTCCATATATAAGCACAAGATCATATTGCGAGTTGTATGAGTCAATATAGTTTGTGCTAAATTGGCCGCTTTGTATTACTTGAGGAAATGTGGAATACCCAAACGTCCAGCTGAGATTGAAAGCTGCAGTATGGTAAAGGAAAGTCAAGCTCTCCGATTCCATATACATTTAGTTATTTATTGTTGTCCGTTTGCAGGGAAGTGGGGCCAGAGCCAGGAGGATCATACCAAGTAAGGTAAGCATAATCTTCATCCGAGGAAATATTTTACAGATTTTTCTGAGATATCAGATGCCTCCTCTTGGTTAGAATCAGAGTCTGATAAATCTGGTAAGGCTTTTTCTTTTTTCTAATTCCGAGTAAATTTGGCCCTATTTTGGGCTCTTTTAATTGGGATTACCACTTGCTCTGTGGTTGGATGAACCGAGCCTGGGGGGATACCCCATAATGTAGGGCAGATTTTTGTGATGTTAGGAGCACAGAGGAGATAGACTGTGCTATAGTGCTGGACATACGGTCCATGGCAGAATGCATGACCTGTGTCCTCAGAGTTCATATAATCTGAGTGTGTTATCACATCTGAGGAAACCTGGGTCCTCAACATCAGCAGAAATTTCAGGAGATAGATCTCCAGCATAATTGGGCTGTGATTTGGGCATAGTAATACAATACCAGTTAGGAGATCACAGGAGACAGAGAGAAAATAAAACAGTGTATGACAGCCAGAGGATGTCAGCCAGAAAGTTTGCGCGATAAAATGAGCGCTGTATGCCAAAATTGCCGCCGTATATACTTAACATGTTATAACGCTCGCAACTCTGCTAAGATGGCCACCATGAGCATAAAAATAGCCGCCAATTGGGAGGACTATAAGTAAATGGCTTCCACGCTGCAACTGTGCATGAGTGACGGACGAAATGTGGCAAATAGCAGAGAAAACAGCCTAAATGGGGGAATGCAGTAAGGAAATCAGCAGGCCCAAAAAAACGGGCTGGGGGGAAGATAAAGAAGGGAGAGTGGACACCACAGACCCCAGAACTGACAGTTGAGAAAATGAAAGTGGGTAGGTGACTAACATCAAACACAGTCACACAGTAAATACAGGTACAAAATACAGAATAAGAGCACAAGTAAACAATGTTTGTACTTAGCTGTGATGAAGCAGCAAAGAAATAGGAAGTTTTATACTGAAATGAGTTAATGATGTGTGTGACTGGTTGATGTTTTATTTATTTATTTATTTTCTCTTCTGTGCTGCTGAGGAAATAAAGAAAGAGATATGCATAATGTGAGCCTCTGTGTCTTTATAAATTAAGGCATTTTCAAATCATATTCACTATAGACAAATTCCTTTTGTTCCTCCTCCTTTTATTGTTGTTATTCCTTATTGTTGTTATATTCACATTATGTATTATATATATACAGAGACAAGTATACATATACACGTATATATCATATACATATATATCTATATACATACATAAAAATGCATCTGGTTTGTTTTGTTTTCTCAGTTCTAGTGTCTCCATCTTTTAAAAAAAAAATCTATACTAGGTTGTAACCTAGGTATATACGCAATGGGACATGGATTGAAGCATGTAAACCCATTAAATAATGTAAAAGTGATTGTCTACAAACAGTTTAAGAAACACAGTAAACAGTAAGCAAAACATAAAAAAAAGTTGCCAGATTTAATCTAAGAGTACTCTAGACATACCTTTATTTTAAATAGAGATTTATTGTTAATTATATTTTGGAGTATAGCCTAGGGTAGGGAGGTAGGCAACCGTCGGCACTCCAGATGTTGTGGACTACATTTTCCATAGTCAGCATAACATACGTAAGGGCATTATGGGAGATGTAGTCCACAAGATCTGGAATGCCGAAAGTTGCCTAACTCTGTCCTAGGTATTCAGCTTGCACCATTTACTTACATGTAAGTGTACAAAGGGGTGTTAAGAATCCTTATTCTGTCCTCATGGTCATTAGGCAGCAAAGCATGAGACACCAGTGAGCATACATTCAAATTGGTTCTTCAACCCCTCTTAACAACGCACAAGTATGTTTAACTGACCTCACTGAAGTCAAGGGATAACATAGCAAGTTGAGCTTTAGCTCATTATGATTCAAGGTTTGAGAGGTTTCCACCATATGAGCACACTGATATCATTTCCATCCCAGCAGGATAGCATTGCTCTTTGATGTGTTCATCAGTGGAAGGCAACCATTAAGTATCTAAAGACTAAATGCCTGCTATATGTACGTTGTGGTTATTTTTTTTTTTCTCTTTTCTGTAGCATTTTGTTTATGACAAAGAACCATGATCAAATAATTAATAGTATGTTGCCCCTTTTTGTAAATAAGGATTTTTTTTGTTTACTAATTTCCAATTTATTACTATGTCTTTAAAATGTAATTGCTGGAACTGCTTCACTAGTAATAAACATAAAGAAATAGGAACCTTGTCAAACATATTTTTACTGCACAAAGAATTCAGTTGCTTTAATTTGGCATCATTGAAGAGGCATCTCAGCATCAGCGATCAATTATACATCTGCTAGATATCAGAGGCAGATGGCAGTTATATTGCACACCTACGGTAATAAGCATTACCCACTTCACTTTGAGCCATATTGAAATAATGATGAGATAGGAACCCTTTCCCTGCCAGAGTGGTCTATAACAGATTTCTGAGCTTTGTGTGAGAGTCCGTTATCAGGACTGGATCAAGGCAAGGGGTTTAGGGTCTACAGTCCAGGGTCCTCAGCCAGCTGGAGAGATTAAGTGAAAAGTTATTTTATTTGTGAAATCTGAATCAAAGTATAAGTACTCTAAATTCTCTATTTAAAAAGGGTTCAATTCATATACTGTATATATATATTTGTAGTATAAATACTATAGAAAAAAAATAACCCACCATACTGCATACATTTATAAAGATATATATCTTAATTACATTTTTCTTTAACTTTTATCCTTTTTTAGATATTACCGGGTCACCTCAGAGTACTTGTAGCCCAGGAGCCTACGAGATCTTAATCCAGCACTATCCTGTAACACTACTGTATTTTATACCCACTTTATAACCTTGCAATGCTTCTATTATTTTCTAACCTTTCAATTATATCTATTACTTTTTTTTATTTCAAAGAAATGTAGAGAATTTAAAGAAACATTCTTTGATGCACATGGTGATATTTCTCAATTATTTAGTAAAGGCTACTGAATGGGTACTTCCAGGACCGGTGCAAGGATTTTTGCCGCCCTAGGCAAAATAAAATTGCCGCCCCCCCACACACATTATCAGCCGCTAGAGGTGCTTCCGTGATTCTCACTGTGAACATTACAGTGGGAGGACGCGGAACATCCAAAAAACCCAAAAAACAAACAAACATTCACAGCTGAGAGTAGGATGGTGGAGGAAAGTTCCCAGCTTTGGCGCTGGAGAAAGGTAAATGGCTGAAGGGGTAAATTAGTTTGCAATGTAGTATTAATAACTAAACAGCTAAATAATAAACATATTGAATTGTCTACTTACCACCAGGACATTAAGATGATTTGGTCTCTGGCTGCAGTCTGGCTCTTGGTCTGGCTCTGGGGACTGGAGACAAACACCAATAGATTTTGCCCCCCAATATGCCAGGATTTAGCCTCTCAATGTGCCATGATTTTGTCCCTCATTATGCCAGGAATATGCCCCTCAATATGCCAGGATTATGCCCCTCAATATCCTAGGATTATGCCCCTCAATATCCCAGGATTATGCCCCTCAATATGCCAGGATTATGCCCCTCAATATGCTCCTCAATATCCCAGGATTTTGCCTCTCAATATCCCAGGATTATGTCCCTCAATATCCCAGGATTATGTCCCTCAATATGCCAGGATTATACCCCACAATATGCCAGGATTATACCCCTCAATATCCCAGGATTATTATGCCCCTCAAAATGCCAGGATAATGCCCCTCAATATGCCAGTATTATGGCCCTCAATATGCCAGGATTATGGCCCTCAATATTCCAGGATTATGCCCCACAATATGCCAGGATTATGCCTCTCAATATGCCAGGATTATGCCCCTCAATATCCCAGGATTATGCCCCTCATTATCCCAGGAGTATGCCCCTCAATATGCCATGATTACTCCCCTCAATATTCCAGGATTATGCCCCACAATATGCCAGGATTTAGCCACCCAATATGCCAGGATTATGCCCCTCAATATCCCATGATTATGCCCCACAATATGCCAGGACTTAGCCACCCAATATGCCAGGATTTAGCCACCCAATATGCCAGGATTATTCCCCTCAATATCCCAGGATTATGCCCCTCAATATCCCAGGATTATGCCCCTCAATATTCCAGGATTATGCCCCTCAATATGCCAGTATTTTGCTCCTCAATATGCCAGGATTATGCCTCTCAATATGCCAGGATTATGCCCCTCATTATCCCAGGATTATGCCCCTCAATATGCCAGGATTATTCCCCTCAATATACCAGGATTATGCCCCACAATATGCCAGGATTTAGCCACCCAATATGCCAGGATTATGCCCCTCAATATCCCAGGATTATGCCCCACAATTTGCCAGGACCTAGCCACCCAATATGCCAGGATTTAGCCACCCAATATGCCAGGATTATTCCCCTCAATATCCCAGGATTATGCCCCTCAATATCCCAGGATTATGCCTCTCAAGATGCCAGGATTATGCCCCTCAATATCCCAGGATTATGCCCCTCAATATCCCAGGATTTTGCCTCTCAATATCCCAGGATTATGTCCCTCAATATCCCAGGATTATGTCCCTCAATATGCCAGAATTATGCTCCTCAATATGCCAGGATTTTCCCCCACAATATGCCAGGATTATACCCCTCAATATCCCAGGATTATGCCCCTCAATATGCCAGGATTTTCCCCCACAATATGCCAGGATTATGCCTCTCAATATCCCAGGATTATTATGAGCCTCAAAATGCCAGGATAATGCCCCTCAATATGCCAGGATTATGCCCCTCAATATTCCAGGATTATGCCCCACAATATGCCAGGATTATGCCTCTCAATATGCCAGGATTATGCCCCTCAATATCCCAGGATTATGCCCCTCATTATCCCAGGATTATGCCTCTCAATATGCCAGGATTATGCCCCACAATATCCCAGGATTATGCCCCACAATATGCCAGGATTTAGCCACCCAATATGCCAGGATTATGCCCCTCAATATCCCAGGATTATGCCCCACAATATGCCAGGATTTAGCCACCCAATATGCCAGGATTTAGCTACCCAATATGCCAGGATTATGCCCCTCAATATCCCAGGATTATGCCCCTCAATATCCCAGGATTATGCCCCTCATTATCCCAGGATTATGCCCCTCAATATGCCAGGACTTAGCCACCCAATATGCCAGGATTTTCCCCCACAATATTATTTAGTAATCCTAAATCCTGGCATATTGTGTCGCATAATAATTATTATTATGACACACAATATGCCAGGATCCTCACACCTTCCCTTACTTACCTCCTCTCTGCTGCTCTGTCTCCGGTGCAGGTCCGTCTGTGGCTGTGAGGGAAGCTTTGTGCGCTCCCCTCCAGCCAATCCGCATTAATTAAAGTTTGTTTAAAAAAAAAAAAAAACTTTACTGAATGCGCATTGGCTGGAGGGGAGCGCACAACGCTTCCCTCACAGCCACGGACGGACCTGCACCGGAGACAGAGCAGCAGCGAGGAGGTAAGTAAGGGGGAGGAATTTTTTTTAAAGCAGGGTTCCGGTGCCCCCAGCTAAGATGCGCCCTAGGCAGCTGCCTAGGTCGCCTTACTGGTGGCACCGGCCCTTCGTACTTCCCATAACCAAATACTTCACAGTTTTGAAAATATCAAACAAAGCAAAAAGGGCTGTTCCTATTGTCAATAAAATCTCAAATCAACAAGATCTAGGTGTACAACATTACAGGTTGTTACACTATGAAAAATCATAGGCCTTAAATGCTTTTTTATACAAAACTTTGTCTTTGTTTATAAATTTTAAAAATCAATTAAATAAAAAACGTGTATGTGTGAAAATATGGTATGAAGGTGTGGTAGATACAGGTTTTTGTATGGGACAGCCAAGCAAGTGAGGTGACCTAGAGCAGTGTTTCCCAACCCAGTCCTCAAGGCACACCTACCAGTCCAGGATTTAGGGATTACCCAGTTGTGTCTAAGGGTTTTTTTTCTTCTTTGTAAAAACACCTTAGACACACCCAGGTAATCCCTAAATCCTGGACTGGTAGGTGTGCCTTGAGGACTGGGTTGGGAAACACTGACCTAGAGAAAGGAGGTGTTATTGCTGGAGTGGGTCCACATAACTCTTTGAGACAAAGGGAAACATGATTAAGCTCCAGTATTGTCATTTCAGGACCACAAAATGTAACTGTATTTTTGACCACATGGGAAAGACCACAGGGTGATGAGAGATGTGTCTTGTGCAGCCACATGCTAGGAGACCGATTGCATATCTAAAACCAACCAATCATAAATTATCCTTTGCAAACAAATGGAAGTTAGTGTCTAGAGTGACATTTGACAGGTTAGTGATGGAGGGAGGAGGAGACAGAAGGAAGTAACATCATAGACCTGAATACCTCAATGCAGGTAATTATTTATCATGGATGGTTATATTTTAATTTAGACATTGAGCACATATATATATATATATATATATACTGTTATTGTATATCTGTCAATGTGGTGTGTGTTTTATATTGTCGAATGTCTTTAGTAAACTGATTTCATTATAACCAACATTGTGGATTCTTGATATTTTGTAACTGTTTCCAACACATATCTTTTACAAGAGTCAAACCTAACATTAACAGGGATTGTGTGCATTAAGCCAGATAATGTATTCATCAGTGGAAGTCTTGTTTATGCAGCCATAGATGTATTTACCTTGATGAGGTTAGTTATTGTAACTAGACAAACATATCAGTGGATATATCTAAATACATATCTGCATTATATTTGATGTGTTATTAGATGTATACATTGTGGGATAAGTTGGATGTCCTCAAGCACATAACACAATTAAAGCTCCATACATTATCCAATGCTTAGTTTTAAAAGTTAATAATGTATTTGGGCATAAGGACATTTACAGACTTATCTCCCTCACAAAGTGGTGTATGTAATGTCACAACTGTTCGACTGATGTGCATTACCTCTAAAGGTGTGATTTCATAAATGCTATAATTAATAATTAGTGTCCTTAAACATTTCGGGACATTATTCACCCATCACAAGCAAACTTCAGGTCCCTTTAAGAAATAAACACATAACCCTAAAAACATTTCTAATATGGTACAAAAAGCTAGTGATATGAGAGAAACATCCTTTGGAAAATGACTTTACCCATTTTTCTAAGATCCACCTTTCACATTCAAGGATTGAATTTATACTGGTAAATATAATAGCATTAAAAGATGTATGTTAGAGACAACGTATGGTCTAATCAAAGCTTGGTATTTTTTGAGTTACACAGGAGCAAAACGAAAAAGCGCTTCACAATTTGACAGTTGAATGACTCACTTTTCAAGAGTATGAGTCACAAGATAACCCATCATATACCATCTGGTAGTCATATAAGGCAGTGTTGAGAGTATGTTTTATAAAACTTTCAAAACAGATGAAAAAGAGGACCTATCAGATATGTAGTCTATGCAGGATAAAATAAATCAAGCAGAGTTAGAAATGTCCCTATAAGATATACAAAGATGGAGCCAACAAAACATTGACCAACAAAATTTAAAAAAGAAAGGCAATTAATCGAATTCGTAAAATATGAGAGAAGGATAAGGTGTACATGACTCCGGAAGGAAGAAGGGAAAGATTTTAAAAATGTTATCATGATTTGTACAATTTGAAGAAAGAGGTTAAGAAGGAAGAAATTATGAAATAATAAAAGTAATAAAAAAAAAAAAAAAAACAGAATCAGAAGAACAAAAAGAGAGTATAAATAATCATATTGAGAAGGAATGAATTAGACAAGTAATGGACTGGTCAAACACAAAACTCCAGGACCGGATGGATTTGGCAAAATCTATTTTATAAAAATTTCAAGTGAAATATAATAGACCACTTAACAACTTACTTTTAATGACAAAGTCATTAGATGCTGAAAAAGCATTTGACAGGGTATTGATGCTGCATGTGGGAGGCTAGTGTGTCCATATATAGGGTCCACTCTGCCAAGATTGTGGGAGAGAATTTGTGCTCTGAATAATTTGCACTCCATAACAGAACACGTCAGGCATGTCCGCTGTCTCCACTTCTTTATTTGATCTCAGCCTTTAGAACCCTTTGCTATAAACATCAGAAATAACAGTTTAGAGGTTTCCCTGTAGCCAAAGAAGAATTTAAGATATCTAAACATGCAGACAATATCTTGATCTCTTCAACAGACCACAATAATTCCATGAAATTTCTTATGAAAGAAATAAAAGTCTAGATCATGGTGTCCAATTACAAATTATTTATGCAAAAAATAGTAGCAAAGTTTAAATATGTAGACAAGGAGTCAGTAAAGGGCATGCAAGAAAAATATCAATTTAGCAGTTCTAAAAAAGATTATTTAGGTATAAAAATACCTAATAACAATAACAAGACCATGAAAGTAAAATGTTTTGCCTTGCTGAAACAGACTAATAGGCTGTTGAAGGAGTGGGAGCTATGCAGAGATCTCATGGTGGGAGCAGATTCATGTTCTTAGACTTTATCTGGTCCCTAAATGTACTTACTTATTTTGTATGATGTGAGTGCTCCCTCAAGGAAGCCAAGAATAAACAAGAATAATTTACTAGCAAATCCATCAAAAGGGGGAACATGATTTCCAATTATTAAACAATATCAATAACCAAGTGTTTTGTTTCATGTGTATAAAACCCAACTATAGGCTTCCAAAAAGGAAAGGTGGTATAAGGTTGTGATGGTATGAGTAAGGAGAAGACCATTAGGCAGGATTTGTTCCAAACACTGATAGCAATATGTATAATATCAGATATAAAGAGGTAGGAACACAGATGTTTTTCCGAGAATGCGGGATCTATATCTGAGGCTGTAGGGTTAGTATCTTGTGCTCCCAGGAATACCTTCCACAAGGTACGGATAATATACAGTTCTGATATAGTATTCTAGTGATAGAGGGAGCGGCAGGAATAATACTATACTTTTAATCCAGTATGGTAAGGGTTAACCAGCAGAGATGGCATCGTACAGTGGTTAAAGCAGCAGGTAAAATATGATACTTGTTAACCAGTAGGGTAAGGGTTAACCAGCAGAGATGGGAACGATACGGACAGGTGTATACGAAAATAGAATGGTCAGCAAACAGTCCAAGGTCAGATGGATCAGCAAAACTTCATAAACAGGTAAACGGTCCAGGATCATACACAGAAATTCAGAAAATTGAGTAACATACCAGGAGTAGGGAACCAGAGGACAGGGATAACCCAGAGAACAATGCAAATCGGTAACAAAGTAATCCAAAAAGGAATAACGCCAGGAGTTCAGGAAACACACAAGAATCACCAAGCACAGGTAAAACTGTGAGAAGCATGGTTAAATGTTCCTGCTAGTCGTGGGCTGATGTCGGGTGTGACGACATCAGAGCCTGAGATCCGACATTGGTGGTTGTGGAGTAGCCTGCGTCCCTGGCTGTGTGCAGTCAGTTACGGCCGGGTGAGCGACCACAAGGGGATAGATTGGAGACCTGCTGCGAGGTAACTTGTGGCAAAGGAAGAGGTGGACGCATGCAAAGTTAAAAATCTAAATTAAATAGTCTGGGGACTTTTAAAGGCCAGCATTTGATTTTAGAAGATATTATACCAGTTTGGTTAAGCATAAAGAAAAATGGGACACAATTGAACAGAATGTATCATATTTACACTCCGGACAATGGAAGACAAATGGAGTGACTAAAGTAGAGGATTTGGGGAAAAACAAAAGAATACATTTGCCCAGAGTAAATTGGACTTTGAAATACAAAATTCGGAGGTATTAAATATCTTATGATCAAAAGTTTATTGACCAGATGTCTGTTTTATGGCAAGGATCAAAGGGGAAAAAAGGTATTAATGCAGTTTGCTATAGGGAAAACTAAAAAAACTGTCATTGTTAAATACAGAGAGTGACAGACAAGTGAAAAAAGTTAACCTTTCACATCTCTTGTGGATCATAGTTTGTTACTGTGATTAGTTTCTTTCCTAGTTTATTAAAAATAAACTGTTGCAATTTTATAGTTTTTTCTCTAAAAATATTTACTATATCATTATATCATTGTAATATATTAATTTAATTAGAGGTAACTACCGCATGCCTTTGCTGTGGTTCTGATTTTTTTTTTTTGGGGGGGGGGGGGTGTCTGAGAACCTAATTTATCTTTTTATTAACTAGTTAGTTGGGATAAGTGAGTTGGGGAAAGTAATGAACCCCCCCCCCCCTTTATATTTATTTTTGAATACTAAATTGTAGATTGTTTATATGCATATGGTTTCCAAAGAAATCTTTGTCTATTAAAAACAACATATAATTTGTATGGGTATGTTAAATGACAGAGAGGAAAACTATGTTTAAATAAACCACTTCTCAAAATAGAAAAATTGGCTCCTGTCACTGGCCTAGAAAAATCCCCGTTCCTTAAAGGTTTAATATACTTAGTACTATTATGTCAATGTTGTTTGTATTTTTCTATGAACCAAATTTTAATAAAATAAATAAAATTTAACAAAATCACAAAACGCACAGCTATGGCATTTCATAAAAGCACCTGGTCCTTGTATTAATTTGTTTTGGGGAGATAACACTTAACCAGTTTTGAAGGTTTTTTTTTGTAAAACACCACTACTTACCTTACTGCAATATTCATGTTTTAACTCACGCCATTTTTCAGTCCGCGTTGCCATTGAATTGTATGTTATTCCAATCGGAATAACGTGCGGAATTTACCATCTGCCATTGAATCTACCAAATTCTGTTTGTGTGTTTGTAGTGTATCAATGCCTTTCCATTTAGGAAAATATAGACTTAAATAGAAATCTTTATTCTTAACAATGTATCAGTGATTAATGATGTAGGCAATTATTTGGATTTTTTTAATATGTTCAGTTTGACTAGTATTTTATCACTCCAAAAAATGAAACATCCATTGCTGAAGCTGTGAGATTTAAAGCCCTCACAGCATGACCTCTGGTTCCAATACATTAAGCAGATGTTACCTCTCCTACTAAATTTTACTTTTCCCGTCAGTCACAATCAAGCATATGACTCTTATAATAACTGTCTGATCCCAGGAACCAGTTCTACCCAAGACGTGATGATTAACTGAAGGATATCAATAATTTATTAGTGAGTATGTGAATAATATTGAATAATATTTCACCACAGTCAAAGCTCATTTCCCGTAGTGGTGTCATTACAATAATAAGAAACCTGTGTATTCTCAAACAGAGTAATCAGTTTGTATTAGGCAATCTAGAAAAAGTGAAACAATATATAATGTAGACTGTCAATTTGGTTTTCATTGCAGCACCCTGAGAAAATGTTCGACAATATTAACAATAGTAGTGTCTAGATCAACAAGCTTTGTTTCGTTTCTCATTATGAAGCAACCAATTATTAAAATCTATTCCATTTTTATTTTATTTGTCTTTCATTTGGTCATGTTAATTACTTCTGCTTGTAGGCTGCAATAAAATCAATGACAAAGAAGCTATTGAGATTAAATGCCTTTCAGGCACCAAAAAGGTCTAGATATTGTGTTGGAAACTGTTTAATAATAGCAATATTATTGCTCAGAGTGTCTGTTAATGTTTTTTTAATCATTTGTTAATGATTTGACCTGCGTGTTCCGATCATTTCAATACTTCCAGATAAATGTTTTTTTTTAAAAACATAAGAAAAAAAATATTGCATTTGCTAGCAATCTTTAGAATATGTAGAAAAAGTATGTATTACTTCTAAGAAAATGTTATGTAATGTTTAAATGGTTGCTGAGCTATATTTCACACATTTGATCAAGCTAAATTGTGAAGACTCCTGTTAATTTGTCCGCCCACATAGTTCAAGGACACATTGTCCAAAACTGAGCAGCATACACAGGGCCACTTTAAGACCCTAGTGGGCTTTGGGCAAAGTCTTTAGCAGTGGGCCCCCCTCAACCCAATTTTTCTAAAGTCGCTTTGTAAAAAATGTATGTAAATGTAAACTTTTTAATATTATATGCAAATATTTTCATATCTCATTCAACATTTTGTTTATGTAATAAAATGTTATTGAAAAATTGCATTTCTTGTTTTTATTCCCTTTTTCTGCACCCACATTGCACCTAAAGGACTTAACACAACACCATACAGTATCCACAGCACTTTCCATGCATTTATATTGTACCCACAGCCAGGGCCGGACTGGCCCACCGGGATACCGGGAAAAATCCCGGTGGGCCGCCTGCCCCGGGGCCGCCTCGGCCACTAAAATTGAAGAATTCGGCTGCTGCAGCATCCGGCCGCAGCAGGCGAATTTCTTAAAGCTGCGACGGCCGCCGAATTGCTTAAAGTGGCACCGCCACTTTAAGCAATTCGGCGGCCGTCGCCGCTTTAAGAAGTTCGCCTGCTGCCGCCGGATGCTGCAGCAGCAGTTCCGGCGGCGGGATGGGAAGTAGAAACCAAGGTGAGTGAGACATACAGGGGGAAGGGGGTGAAAGACACTACAGGGGGGGGGGGGGTGAAAGACACTACAGGGGGGGGGGGTGAAAGACACTACAGGGGGGGGGGTGAAAGACACTACAGGGGGGGGGGGTGAAAGACACTACAGGGGGGGGTGAAAGACACTACAGGGGGGGGTGAAAGACACTACAGGGGGGGGTGAAAGACACTACAGGGGGGGGTGAAAGACACTACAGGGGGGGTGAAAGACACTACAGGGGGGGTGAAAGACACTACAGGGGGGGGGAAAGACACTACAGGGGGGGTGAAAGACACTACAGGGAGAAGGGAGGGTAAAAGACACTACAGGGGGGGGGGTGTGAAAGACACTACGGGGGTGTGTGTGAAAGACACTACAGGGGGGGGTGAAAGACACTACAGGGGGGGGTGAAAGACACTACAGGGGGGGTGAAAGACACTACAGGGGGGGGGTGAAAGACACTACAGGGGGGGGGTGAAAGACACTACGGGGGGGGTGAAAGACACTACAGGGGTGGGTGATAGACACTACAGGGGGGGTGAAAGACACTACAGGGGGGGGTGAAAGACACTATAGGGAGAAGGGGGGTAAAAGACACTACAGGGGGAAGGCGGTGAAAGACACTACAGGGGGAAGGGGGTGAAAGACACTACAGGAGGAAGGGGGGGTGAAAGACTCTACAGGGGGAAGGGGGGGGTGAAAGACTCTACAGGGGGAGAGGAGGGTGTGAAAGACTACAGGGAGAAGGGGTGAAAGACACTAAGGGGGAAGGGGGGAAGAGAGATGCCACAGAAAGGACAGAGAGAGAGAGAGACGCCACAGAAAGGACAGAGAGAGAGAGAGAGACGCCACAGAAAGGACAGAGAGAGAGAGAGAGACGCCACAGAAAGGACAGAGAGAGAGAGAGAGACGCAACAGAAAGGACAGAGAGAGAGAGAGACGCCACAGAAAAGACAGAGAGAGAGAGACGCCACAGAAAGGACAGAGAGAGACAGGATACAGGATATGTCTCACACACTGCCCTGATATATACCTCTGCACAGGGCAATTCATATAACTCTGTGTACATACTGGAGGTATATATATTGCCCTAGACAGGCTTTTATATCAGTCTTATATATAAATAATACACTGTTCAGATGTGCTTTTTAAAATGCATGATTTTCCCTTCTATGAACAAAAAAATTATATTATGCTATGGGCTGCTTTAAAAATCTTATGCGATGGGGCTGGTATATAAATTTTTTCCAGGGCTGGTTTTTGTTCCCAGTCCGGCCCTGCCCACAGCACTTGACTTGCACTTATAGTGCACCCACATGATTTGGCATGCCACAGTGTCAATTTGCCCCACAGAACATACCACAGTGTCACTTTGCCTAGCAGAACATGCCACAGTGTCACTTTGCCCCATAGTACATGTTATTTGGCCCCACAGAAGATGCTACAGCATCACTTTGCCAATTAAAATGATCCACAGTCATGTACCAATTAACATGAAACAATCCGGTTTCAATTAACATATGCAACAGCCAGTTTGCCTGTATGCCATTAATATGCCACTGTTCATATGCTCATTAATATTCAGAGCCAGTATGCCCATAAATATGTCAGAGCCAGTATGCCCATTTATATGCCACTGTTCATTTGACCAGTAACGTGCAACAGCCAATTTGGCCATTAACATGTGACAGTTAGTATGCCCTTTAACCCCTTAGTGACAAGATATTTTTACCTTGACTTTCCTTTGGCGACAATGGCTGTTTTGACATTTCTGGGGTGTTTGTGTTTAGCTGTAATTTTCTTCTTTCTCACATACTGTACCAACACAAATTATATGTTGTTTTTATCGTCATAAGAAGGGCTTTCATTAGATACCATTACATTCATCATATCTTATAATTTACTTTAAAAAAAATCATAAAATATGATGAAAATCTTTTAAAAAAACACTTTTTCTAACTTTGACCTAAAATATAATTTACACAAATACAATCATTAAAAAAGACCCCGTCTAAATAGTTTCTAAATGTTGTCCCAAGTTCAGAAATATGCATATTTTTCGGTATTTTTTTGCAAGTTATGGGGCAAAAACCAAAAATAGTGTTTTTTTGTTTTTTCCTATATTGACCTTTTGACCACAACCTGAGCCCTAAATTTAACCCTAACACTAAATTTAACCCCAACTCTAACCCTTATACTATCCCTTAATATATTTTAATTTTAATTTAATTTTAGCCCTATCCCTTATACTACAAATTATTTAAGTTTAATCCTATAAGCTAATCTTACCATAATACCAGTTTTAAGCTAATTAAATCTTTTTTTTTTTACATTGCAATGTTGCTGGCTGCCGGTCAAGAAGCATATTCAGAATTTTCTTTCACTTCTGAAGCTCTGACCACAAGAGACATAGTCATATTGACGGAGCATGCTCTGGTGCCCCAGAGAGGAAATTTTGGTGCTGGTTATTGCCTCGACATTGTGACAATAGACCAGCACCGTTAAAGCAGTTTTCGAGAAAACCGTTGTTTCACTGCAGAACGTGCCAGGCAGAGTTCCCGGCATGACGTGTCTGACACGTCCATTTTCATAAAGGGGTTAATAAGCCACTCTTCATTTGACCATTAATATGCCACCGCCAGAATGCCCACTAATATGCCACAGCCAGTTTTCCCCTTTCCCTGGTACTTTTATGGGTGCTGTTATCTCGGCCATCTCCTCTGCAGTCTTCCCTGTTAGTGATGCCGGATATGACAATGCACGCTACGCATTGTGCGTGGAGGAGGGACATATAGCTGCCGGATAGGACTTGCTATCATATCTGGCCGCACTGACAGTAAGCTGGGGCGCATCTGCTAGATGCAGACTGCCGGCTGATGCCCGCATGACTGTCTCTGTGTGAGACAATCATGGGGGCAGTGGGGGGCACGTTGGGCCAGCAGGGGGCCCCCTTAACCACTGGTCAAAGCAGCCCTGAGCACACACCATAGTTTTAAGCACCAATGTACAGCTGATAGAGTTGCCACACAGCCGGCCTGGGGCCAATATTTAGTCTATGGAGGCAATAACATGACCGGTATTTTGTTGAAGAAAAGCTGGTAACACTAACATATGAAGAGAAAAGAAAGTAAAATGTAAAGAAAATTCTGATGATTAAACTCCCCATCATCAGATAGAGCAACATAAGATATCACTGCTGTGAAAATGATACACAACTCTAACTTTATTTTTGCCACAGATACGAATACCCAAATATCTGCTCCCAATTGATGTTTTGTTTACATCATAGAGTAGATGATTTCTAGTTGGCTAAAAGTGAACATAAGGTAACTACTTAAAAAAAATATTAAATTGTCACCCAACTGGCCAGACTAGCTCATGTCGGATAAGAGCTATTCACTACTCTCTGTTCTATATTCCTATTAGATCTCAAATACATTTTCAAATGGGCTTGTTGCCTTTCAACATCTTAACAATACCTGAAAGAGCTCCTTCCACCTTATCTCCAATTTTGTTTCCTTTTGGTCACCTTGTTATTCACCAGAGTGCACACAAAATCATATTCCATTCAGCTATGTTGCTCTCACATTCTGGATTCTTTCTGGCCCTTTCATTTAGAAATTCCCTCTAATTACAGACATTTAAAAAAGGGCTCAAGACTCATTTATTTTACAAGGCATTCAAGCATTCTTATATGCTTATATTTTTTTTATTCAATATTTGTTATCAGTACCAAAATAAGTCTTGCTTTATATTCTTTGATTAACAGATTTGAAGATGGAAAGCTTGAGTAACACAGTATACCATTTGAACTTCACACGCACATTTTTGAATAGTTACAAATACTGCATTACAATTCAGTGTGTAAAATTCTATAATCTCAGTGTAAATGCCACTGGATTCCAGTGTTTGCTGGAGATCTGCATGTGTCATCTTAGTAGTAGTGTATCTTCCACAAGGCAAACAAGGCACTCGCCTAGGGCGGCACTTTGCCATAGGGCCGCACTTTGCCAGAGGGTGTTAAAGCACACTTCTGGTGCTTCAAACATTTTTGCTCCCTCCCCCACCATTAAGCAAGCTTTAGCTCCTTCCAATTAATCGGGGTGATGGTGGCATGTAATGGACGTGGTGGGGGCATGTCGTGGGTATGCAAAGTGGGTGATGGGGCATGTTGTAGGTGTGCTACGTGGGTGGGGGGGTGCCCGAATTTTGTCTGCCTAGTGCAGCACAAAACCAATATACACCACTGAATCTTAGTATGGAACATGTCAGTGTGCATATGATATCTTGTTGTAAATAAGCAGCAAAATCTATATTTATATATATTTCATAAATCTTTGCTTTTTTTAAAGATCCCTTCTAGCTTTTTTGCTAGAAACGTGATAAAGGTCGTAGCTGCAATCTCTGTTCTTGAATAGCATGTTAGTAATTAAACACACACTTTGCTTTTTGCTGTATAGAAACAGTTTGTTTCGGGTTTATTTCCTAAAACAATGGTGTAAGTGGCTTGGTGGATAGTTAGATCTGCAGAATTGTTCTGAAAAAGGAAGCCATATAATATAAATATTCAGAATTAAACTATCTATTTAGTCTTGCGATACCCATGAGATCATTTAATTGTTTATTCGTTTTTCCCCCTTAAATTAAGAAAAAGAGTTTGTGGACTTTCTAGAAGAATAATCTACTGTTTCACCTCCAACAAGACAAAACTCAATTAATAATTATAAAATTATATATATATATATATATATATATATATATATATATATATATATAGATCTGGCAAATTAGATATTTTACAAACTAAAGCAATTACAAAAGCCAGTAGACAAAAGAAATGCATACAACACACATGTACCAGGGTTAAGTGTTAGTTTAAAGAGAGACATATACATTATCTTCCAATATGTCAATACATTTTCAAAATACATACTATGCAACATGGAATATCTAGGTTATTTACATCATAACATTTATACAGTCCTTAAGAGGTCAGTAATGATGGTTATTCTTTCCCAATATTTTGATTTTGAATTTTTAATGTGAGCTTCTTTACAATGGTTCCCATTAAGGGTAGATACAGGAAGAGGCTTAAATATTAACACATTTTTATGGGCCCAACTCCGATGATCCAATATATCTTTTCTATGCTTAACCTCCTTTTTGTGTGTGCCCTGCTCCCCCAATAGTTTAGTGTGCCCATGTCTTTACTCTGCCTAAAATCTACGCAACATATTGTATTATATCAGTATGTACAAGTATAATTTCTGTATTTATTCCTAGAAGCAAGGGCCATTGAGTTGAAATCCAAGACATCCTTAAATATAAGAATTTCAACTATTTGTGTTTCAAAGGTTTCAGCACAATTCAATCTAAATTATTTTAAAATGGCAAACATTGCTTGTTATTATATGTAAATATTGTTCTTGCAATATAAACTTGAATTGCATTCACGTTTTATTTCATGCAAGGTAAATTCTATGTTGATATATATTGCCTGTAAAACTGCAAGTAATTTGTTTTTGTCTCTGATGTCTCATAATACTTACAATGAGATTATTAGAAGATGTAGTGTCCCTTAATGGGCTGTTTTAATGACATAAGTTAATGAACCTCAGACCTTGTGAAGTTATATAAAACCTATATTTTTTCATGGTCCTGAAAACCATTGATTAGATTACTGTTCAAGCCTTTAAGATACATACATTTTTATATTATTGATATCTTTCAATATAAATGAGCATTTGTACAGCAACTCAAGTGAACATTTATACATGTCAGAATTGTGTAAAATGTATAGAACTGAATGTATATACATATATATACACTGCCTGCCCCCCAAAAAAGTCACCACCAAAAAAAAAGGTCACACACTCTTATATTTCGTTGGACCGCCTTTGATAATGGCATGCATTCACTGTGACATTGTTTCGATAGGCTTCTGCAATGTCACAAGATTTATTTCCATCCAGTGTTGCATTTATTTTTCACCAAGATCTTGTAAAGCAAAGCCTTCTCCAGCACATCCCAAAGATTCTCAGTGGGGTTAAGATCTGGACTCTGTGGTGGCCAGTCTATGTGTGAAAATGATGTCTCATGCTCCCTGAACCACTGTTTCATAATTTGAGCCCGATGAATCCTGGCATTGTCATCTTGGAATATACCCGTGCCATCAGGGAAGAAAAAATCCATCAATGGAATAACCTGGTCATTCAGTATATTCAGGTAGTCAGCTGACCTCATTCTTTGGGCACATAATGTTGCTGAACCTGGACCTGACCAATTGCAGCAACCCCATTTGCTTAGTCAGATCCAAGTGGTGACTTGGACACATACACATACATTAGTGTATAAATATACACCAGTCAGCCCTAACATTATGACCAATGACGGGTGGCAAGCCGGCAGATATTTGGGCAATATTCTGCTGGGAATCCTTGTCCTGCCATTCATGTGGATTTATGCATCCTTTCATGGAATGGTATTCACTGATGGCACTGATGTGCGCTACCACAAACCACAAACCAAACATGGTTCAGTAATGTGGAAACACAACAAGTTCAAGGTGTTGACTTGGCCTCCAAATTCCACAGATCTCAATCCAAGCGAGCATCTGTGGGATGTGCTGGACAAACAAGTCTGATCAATGGAGGCCCCACCTCACAATTTACAGGACTTAAAGGATCTGCTGCTGATGTTGTATACTGGCCGAGTGGAGTATATGGGGACAGACAATAGCCCCATGGAGGCGGCTAGCAGCAGTCCACTGACCCCCTGGAGGGCTGAGTTTTATTGGCTCAAATTTGTTTTTATTTATTGGGCCAGCAGACTGTTGATGGCCCCACCATTGTTTTATTTATATATTATATTTATACATTATATAAATGGCTATTGTTGCTGAACTCTGGATCACTGTGAGCATTTTTGGCCCGATTTCCATTAACTGAATTTACTTGAAAATTGGTCCCAACTGATACAGCCTTAGATTTATCTTCCTTGCAGTGGTCGGTAATGGCTGGATTAACATATTAATTTTCAGTTGCAACAGGTACCCAAGAGAATGCGAATAAACTTTGACATAAAGGTAGCGGGTCCCGGTTGCAATACACAAAATTTTCCCTCCAGTCTCTGAACGCTGTTGGAGTTGCAGTACATACATAGCCAACATTTAGTTTATGTAAGGCATGTATATGTGTATTCTTGTATTAAGAGCTACAGTGCACCAAAACACAGTTATCAGTCAGTCCTATGTTACTCTGGCTCACAAATAGTTACTCGAAAAAAAGAATACAATGCGACTAAATGCTTAAGGTGTCCACTAATGAGCAGTCAAACCATGTGTGGTGTTTGAGTAAGATTAAAGATGTTTTGGTAATACACTACAACAAATTCCTTGGAGGTTATGTCTTATACTACAACAAGGAGCTTTGGTTTGCTTGACCTTTGCTAACCATTTAAGACATCAATGACCTATAATCCTTTAGGGCCCTTTTGATAAACTCGTCATGTCAACAAATGCTGTTTCTCACATCCTACTGATCCTAGCCACAAAACCTGGATCAATAGCTGTGCTCTGAGATGTGAAACATCAACATGAAGAATGAATCTATAACACAGCTCTTTCTTTACTATTAAGCCATACTCTATGCACTATGTACTTTATTTTTCACAATTATCATTAGTAAATGGAAAGACTGTCGAATTTCAGATGCTCTATTTGTTGTTTGTATGTGAAACGTTATAATTGTAACCACCCTATTCTGACAGTAAGTTAGAATAATAACAACAATTATAGAAATATTTAAAACATTTTAAAATGATAATTATAAATTGGGTGGTCAGATGTTGAGGTCCAAATGCTATTGGATACAGTTTGTGGGTACTTCTGTCATAAAGAAAAACAAATCTTGCTTTTGAGATGATGTAAGTAAATATAAATGCAGTGCATTTGTTGTTCTGGTCTATACTGGAAGGTCTTAAGTCTTTCCTGATGTATAATGTCTCAACTGGTTTGGGAAAATACCAGTGCAGGATATTGAGGGCTATTTTATATGTTATGACAGAAATAGACCACATTTGTAAAGGGTCTACAACTGGTACTTCATCATTTTCATCATCATCATCGAAATGTGTCACACCCCTTACAGTTTGCAACTCACTGCTTAGTAAATAACGCCCATGGTGTTATAGATGGTAGGTATCTCAACTGCTCTGTTATCTTTAACCACCTTATAAATATGGAGAAGAGAAGAAGTAGATTGGTTTTAATTATCATCAATATTTTCTTTTAGTTGAGAAAACATGCCTTATATAATTACTCGTTCTTCCACCAAACCGACAAAAACAAGATAGAAACGTCAAATTATACACATGATATATTTACCTATAATATGGAAGTTTTGTACAGCACACATTCAAATTAACCTTTTACATTGACGTGTTGTTTTCAAAGCACAACAGTGTTTGCCATTTATTAAACTGATTATTCCTGTGGTATTGTTACAGACCATGTACACCCTTTCATGGAAACGGTACCCCCTGATGGCATTGCCCTTTTCCAGAAGGATAATGTGCCCTGTCACAAAGCAAAAATGTTTCAGGATTGGTTTGAGGAACACATCAACGAGTTCAAGGTTCAAAATTCCCAAGATTTTAATTCAATCAAGCTTCTGTTGGATGTGGTTGAAAACAAATCCAATCCATGGAGGACCCACCTCACAAGTTACAGCACTCAAAGGATCTGCTAGATACCACAGCACACCTTCAGAGGTCTAGTGAAGTCCATGCCTTGATCGATCAGGGCTGTTTTGGCAGCAAAAGGGGTGCTACAGAGTATTAGGCAGGTGGTCATAATGTTATGGCTAATCGGTGTATGTCAAGATGTCCTAAGCTGTAACTGCTAGATAAATAGAAAAAGCAAGAGATCAGTAGCTTTGGTTGTCATATTATAAACACTAGGGCTTTAAAATCTGATCAAACTGTGTGTGCTACCTCGATGCCAGCTAGTTACCCCATAGAAAGAGACATGCATTTTTACCTAAGAGAAAAACGACTAATAAAAGTGCTGCTTGCCAAGATGGTGAACAGTACCAGAGCTCCTGAAGAGCTAAGTAATGTGTAGGCAAAGAGTGACATTCCATTGTTTCATGTCCTGTAAATAGCTAAATAGCAGAGGTATGCTGATTGTGGATAAACCCAGTCCCACCAGTCATAAATCAAATGGCAGAACTGGAGAGCCACTACTGTGACAGCAGCTCAGTGTCATTACATTCTATGCCGATTAGACATGTTGTGAGTTCCTGGGTAATTAGTGGAGGAGGTTGTAAAGATTTTTGGCTCTTACAGTTCATAGTTCTGGTCTCATTGAGGAATTAAGGGAACCCAATGTTTCTGGTCTTTGTGAACAAGCTCTATGGTTTCCCAACAGATAAGAATAAAAAAAAAGAAAACACTTTTTATAAATAGATATTTAATATAGATCTTGTTTAATTCTCACTGCAAGACAAGAAAACACTGTGCATTAAAACGATGAAGCTGTAAGTGACTGGAGGCACTTCTATTTGTCTGCCGAAGGAGGCATATTAAATCTTTTACGTTACTGATTTAATGGTACATTAATGTACCAGCTCTCTACCTTGTGTAATATAATTGCTCTTTTTACTGCCAAAGTGCCATTTTATTCATAATCTAATCTACGTGCACTTCTTCTCATTTCTGTTTAGAGCTGATGAATAAACATGGCAAGTCATATAACACGCCTCCCCGGGATACTGTATATTTGCAGTCTAGCCTCATTTATTCTCCAGGCAAAGCACGGATGGGACACAAACTACAAGGATTTATTCCTATACCACATGCAAATGCTGAAGCAAGACAATTATTATGCATCCTGTGTGAATGAGAATTCAGTTATATCCTGACCCCGTGCCCCTTCCCCTCACACATTTCTCCTTCTATCCAAGTGTGCCTCAGCACCGACATCCCTGTGGGGTTAACACGCTTATGTGGAACATGCAATTGTACAGCCAGTTTTACTGGTGCTCTGATCATAATAACTGTACCATATAACACCCAGCAGACAGACTCCCCCTCCTTGTCTTCTAGGCTGCATGCTCTAATTCCCAATGGAGCAGAGATCTATGCAGGCATTAAAAATGAGGAGGGTGAGGTGGAGAGACAGGATTGTAAACAACAACTATAATAATTATTAAAATGACAAATTATTAACTTTAAAATCAAATTGTTAAAAAAAGCTAACACTTCAACGATACATGTTTAATGTTGAAGGGTTAATCCACTCTTGTAAGGATAGAGATTTGGTTTTCTCTTGTATTTATTTCTTAGGAATAAAGAAACATCATATTGTGCAGCTCTGTACAACGGGAAAGCAAAACATGCAAATACCGTATTTGCTCGATGATAAGACGACCCTGATTATAAGACGACCCCCCAAACTTTGGATATTCCATTAGGAAAAAAACTAAAAGCCTGAATATAAGACTAACCTATAGGAAAAAAGTTCAACTTGTATATATTCACATGTAAATTGCTTTTTTAATAAAAAATTATGATATCAAAAAATGTATTTCTAGTTTTTATTTCTTTTTATGTGCCAATGCTGCCTTTCTCTTTCCCTTGCCCCCATTTTTCTCTCTCTCCCCCCTCCCCTTGTCTGTCTCTTAACCCCCTCACTCCCCTTGTCTCTGTCTCTTAACCCCTTCCCTCCCCTTGTCTGTCTCTTAACCCCCTCACTCCCCTTGTCTCTGTCTCTTAACCCCCTCCCTCCCCTTGACTCTGTCTCTGCCCCCCTCCCTCCCCCCTGTCTCTCTGTCCCCCCTGTCTCTCTGTCCCCCTCCCTCCCTCCCTCCCCCTGTCTCTCTGCCCCCCTCCCTCCCTTCCCCTTACCTTGATCCCTGGTGGCTAGTGGGGGCAGCCGGGGGATGTCTGCACGATACTTGCAGACATCCTCCATGCTGCACGACACGGCAGTCTATTATGACGGACAGCTGTCCGTCATAATAGTCTGCCGTGTCGGGCAGCATGGAGGATGTCTGCACGTATCGTGCAGACAACCCCCAGCTGCCCGCTTTTCCCTGGTGGCTAGTGGGGCAGCAGAGGATGTCTGCGCGACGAGCGCAGACCTCCCCTGCTGCCGCCCGGCACGCTCGCCGGGACTTCTGTGACGAAAGCGGAAGTACCCGGCTTCTTCACAGAAGCCCCGGCGGTCGTGCCGGGCGGAAGCAGGGGAGTCTGCGCTCGTTGCGCAGACATCCCCTGCTGCTAGAGAGGGGGATCCAGGTCCCCTGCAGCTCTGCTGGGGACCTGGATCCATGTCTTATAATCTGACCTCAATTTGAGGTCAGATTATAAGAAGACCTCGGTTATAAGACGAGGGGTAGTTTTCAAATTTTTTTTTCTGAAAAAAACCTCGTCTTATAATCGAGCAAATACGGTAGTAGGCAACAATGAGTTAGACATACTGGAACTGTAAAGGGTCCTACTCAAATGTGATTTCTGTCTAATAGGATCGGATTAAAATCTCCCATGTGCTTAGCAAAATCAAGTCATTATTTTTCAGTTTGTAGAATTAATAATAATATATCACAAAATATTTTCCGTTTTCAGCTAACTAGGGCAATTTTGCGATTAATGTTTTCTCCATTTATTTATTAACAGAGAACAATATATTAATGTTATAGAACACTGTCGTTTGATTAATACAGATCAACCATCTATCCCACAAATTGCCCTAGCATTGTCCTGATAAATAACCATCTAATGCTGTCTCATTTGTAGAATGGTATATAGCGTATACAGGTTGAGTATCCCTTATCCAAAATGTTTGGGAGCGGCAGCATTTCAGATAACAGATACTTATGGATGATAAATCATTTTGGCAGCACCAACCCTAAAAATGATCTACATCAATTGCTCACATTGAATTTAGGTAATATAGATCATTTCCAGCAGTGGAGCTGCTGATGATCTGCCATTACGTGTAGTCCCTCCCTCCCATCACAGCGGTCTGCGAACTACATTTCCCATGAGCGCTGGCTCCTCATTTACAGTGCCCAGGAGGGTGAAGAAAAGGAGCTTCACTGCTAGACTCTAGGAAGGTGAGTATCCCTTATCTGAATTGACCCACATTCAAAAAAATATCTTTGGTTTTTGGGTCATTACGATTTTTGGATCTTTGGATAAGGGATACTCAACATGTATAGGCAAAAACCGGTAAACTGCTACCTCCCGTTTTCCAATCCAGAAATATCAGTGTTCATGTTTGATACATTTGTAAATTGGCGATCTAAAAAAAAAAATATGTTAACAAACTTATTCCAAGAGGACAGAAGTTCCATGCCATCGTGGCATTTTTTTGTCATTAGGATGGTGTGACAGCATGGAATTTACTCTGTTATAACGAGTGGTAGGAGCCATTAATGATCACCTCCATCGCTCAGGCGGTGTTGCTATAATGTCTTGATGTCAAGGCATTAAGCAACATTGAAATTTGGTGTCAGAGTGACCCACCATCACTCCACGGAGAAATAGCAGGCTCCATATTGGAATGGCTGCATGTCATTACAATATGGCACTGCCCTGTTGTGGGCAAGAGTTTTGGATGTGATCAGTGTTAGAGGCAAATAAAGGCAAAAAAAGCAGGCTATACATCTAGGGTTATGTTAAGCATTAGCATTCCAGTTAGGTTAGGGTCAGTGATAGGGTTACATTTAGGTTGATGATTAGGGTTGGGGTAAAAAGGTCCCTGTTAGAGAATATAGTTAGATAATGGCAAAACATCAGAAAAATATGTAAACATTGACATATTTCTAGACCCAGGACAAATAGAAATTATTTAACAGGTTATTTTCATTAGCATTTGCAAATGAGTAAAGTATTTTTCACGTCATATTTGATTTTTTTTTATCTAAAGATATCCTTATCTTGAAAAACACATTAATAATTTGTGTGGGAACAGTAAATGAGAAAAAGAAAATTACAGCTAAACACAAACACTGCAGAAGTGTAAAAACAGTCTGGCACAACATACAACAAACTCTATTATTAATTTTTTCTCATCTGGTTGCATCATTTCCCTGCCCCTCTACAGTCCTTTCTTTGTAGCCTATCTGATGCTTTATGTGTGCATTTGCACAGGACAGATCCTTGTGAATTACTCCTTTCACCTTTTTTGATGCTACTTCATATTTCCAATTATTGCCACTTTCTTGATTTGCCATTCTGCCCTTTTGTAGTTTGTGCCATCTGTTTTTTTTTCTGGTGCTTCCTTTTCACAAATTAATTTGTTTTAGGCCAACACTAAAAAGCAAGGAGGGGGTGCACTCCATCCGGCCCTATTAAACCCAATTTATATGTACCCTCCCACCATCATGCCACGATCATTTCATGTCCACAGTGGACAATGGTACATTGCCAAGTAATGTAGCCATCCCCAACTATTACAATGCCAATGAAAATATTTTTTTTTATTATATTGTATGTATTACTATAATATATAACATTAATATACATTTTTTTATATTTTTTATTTTAATGTGGCTTTTATAAATGTTTTTAACTTTTTACTAATTTATTAAATTTTATTTTAATATTTTTAATCTAATATAAATTGTATTTAATTTCAGTGCCTTTCGGGAGGATTTTGACTATTTTCGTAGTAATAAACAAGGTTCTCCCGAAATGGTCCTGAAATAAGCTGAAGTCCTCCCCATAGAAGTTTATAGGGAGGACCAAGGCTTCCATTTCAATAGCCGAACTCCAGCGCCCAAACTCCGAAATGGAAATGTTTTCAAAGATCAATTCGGTGGTCTCTAAGAAGCCCAAATTTAAGGGATGAAATTATCTCATTGGATCTGAAACTTAAAGCTCCAATTTTCTCAATCAGAACTTATTGTGTCAACCTCTAAATCATCGAATGGACAAATTAATGATTTTCAGTTTTTCAATTTCATTTTTTACATTTTTATTAAGCCTTACATTTATCTTCGGCCAAATGTCCGATAGAGGAAAGAGCCGATTTTTGTCCGGAAACGAATGTCCAAGTAACTACATATGGTTGTTAAGCGAGCAATAAAATCTGTATGCTCTGTGGTTTTCAATACTGTAATTCGTGTTGGTTGTGCTTCCTTTTTTAGTTTCACGGCTTTCCGTGTGACATATACAAATTAATTTATATGATTCAGCATAAATTAATTGAGTTATATTCTATAGTCAATGTGAGACAAAGCATACCCCGGGAATTTTCATGTGGATAATGGCTAATTTGCTCATCTCTAATTAAGACTCTCCTTTCTTAATAGCTTTTATTATTATTAACAATGGGTAATAAACCAGGATTTATTTAGGCACACTATTAAAATAGACTGTTGTAAATATGTTGAAACATATTGTTTTTTATTGTTATTAATTCAATTAACACGTAAACTGCAAAGCATAATACATAATAATGATTTTTACTAGTAGGTTCAATACCTGCATGAGAATCTTTAATGCAATTAGGAGTTTTTAATCAGTTTTTAGAGTATTTATTTTTAAGGGCCATAATTTAAAGAGGGGTTTTTTGTTGTCCCAGATAAATCACACAGCCCAAATTGTAGCTAAAGTTTTTAGGTAAATATATGTATGATTACAAAAAATATTGAATGTGTTTGTTCTATCTTGTATCAGTGTACAAAGATGTCACATTATCAAATTGTATCTGGATTTTTTCTAAATCATCTTTATGGTTTACACAATTTCTGAATCACCCCTAATCAATAGTCTGCATTCTGCCTGTATTATTATTTATATCATATATACTAAATGGCAATATGATATTATCCCTGACCTACTACAGATTATTTGATACTGTTATTATTTTTCATTTATTTGTTTCATTTACCTGAAGAAATGTTAACTTCCTGTTCGTGTAAATTTGCTTAAGTCTTACTTAAAATATAACTCCATCAGACATTCCAGTCAAATACAGTTAGCCAGGCACTTATTCATACCTTTCATAGAGCCCCTGTAATATAATAAACAATATAGACATTCATTCTTCTGATTGATTATTATGTTTTTGGCCTCAACCTAGATGCCTATTGCTTTTACAGGGATACTCCAGGCATCAAACTAATTTTGATGCAACAGGTACTATGTAACCTGTACATGGTTTTTATACTTGAGCTATTTTCCTTCTTTTGTTGACACTATACAAAATGACCTGGTTGCTTTAAGAAACTGGGGAACATCATTACAAGTTTAAACCATCGGGCATACTTCTTCCAAAAGAGTTGAGCTGCTGCTTATCTCTTCTAGAATATAATTCACATTATATGCAAGTTAGATATAAATTATTTTCAAATACAAATTCTCTTATTTGTTAGGGGTAATGGTTGTTTACATGTTTCCAGTATGCTACATGCATTTCTACTTAAAGCAAAATGGTAAATTGCTAAATAATGAAAATACCTTTCTCTGTCGATGGTAAAGTTGGAATACAGTTATGTAAAAGACTGTACCAAAAGCTATTGTCAATAGCATTAGAAATAGACAGTGGCTGTATTCATTAACCAGTATCTCTCACTATAATATTTAATTATGGCCATAATTAATATTTGCCTATTCAACATGGTCCCCCCATAATGTATGGAACATCTAGAGGCCTAATCCTAAATTGCCTAAATTGTGTACATTTCTTTATATCATAAATACATTTTTGTAGCCTTGAATTATTAGCAAATATATGAGTGTGTGAGGGTGTATCATCATATGCATGGCAATTCTGTTATTTGTGATACTATATTCCACCATGTGTTTAAGGATTAATAAAATATGTATATTTATTCCTTTCTCATGCTGAAGTCTCTCCAAGGGGTTGATTAAATGAGTCTTTATCAATGACTTTCCATGAGTGAATAGTCATACAATACTGCTGCTGAAAAATAGCACAGTGCAAAAATAATTTAATATTGATGCCATGAGCTGCAGCTAGTTGGGAGACATAAAAATACAGTAAAGTTGTGGTAGTCATGGTGATAGAGAAGTACCTGTATATGGCTTTAATGATATAATGCAGAAAGTCATTGTTAGAACAGAAATGGCTGTGAGTTATACTTCATGAATGTGGTTGATTACCAAACGTGACCACAAACAGAAAACTGGATGGTAAATATATTATCTAATAACTAGAATATTAAAACACTAGACATTAAGCCCGTTAAATTAACAGGAGCTAGAACCCTAAAGCCGCATGACGTAGCCTGACGTAGCCAGCTCTGCGCATAGCGTCCCTGTTGCCCTAGCAACGTCGGGGACATGCGCAGAGCTGACCGAGCGGCTCTCGCTTGACATCGCTCGCCCGCCGCCACTTGTAATGTCCGCTGCCCACGCACACCCGCCGCTTTAACAGTTTCGCCCGGCTGCTTGAAGTCTCTGCGCTCCAAGTCCCAACGGCTGTCCGTGGGGCACATGCGCAGTAGCGCAATCCCACGGACACAGGGACTGGACGCAGAGACACTTGTACTTTATTATATGTGAATCATTATTTACACTGGATTAAAAAAAGTCAATCCTAGACCTTTTTTAATCCGAAAAAAGAAAATGCCTCTGTTGAAAACATTTCAACAAGGTGAAAGGTGTGTGGATAATATGGAAGTGCACCATCTTTAATTCTCAGATGACTTCTTTTTTAGCTCATGGCCTTAAAAACAGGGTTATGATTTCTCTATAGAGAACTTGACAGACATGAACCAGACACACAATGCACTTTCTAATACTCTATCTCTCCACAGAGTATGAGTACTTCTTAGAAACCTGCAGGTTTAATGCACAAGCTATGAAGTGAAAAGGCATTCTGAAAGCTAAAGATCGGTGTATTCATAAAGATCGTGCTTATTTCAGACCTTTACCATTTCTGTCATGTACTCTTAAGGTGATCTTTGATGTTATAAAAAGGGTAATTTAAAAACAATTTTTCAAACAAGACTTCCAAGGAGGAAAATTGTTGGATTTGGGACTCTTCATCAAAATATAGCAAAACAGGGAAACTAATGTCTTCTGTATGTTACAATAATGATGATAACACCTATACAGGAATTAAAGTGAAAATCAATGGCAGTCTAGGTTTCACATCCTGTCAGTATATGCTGTGAGGTTTTCCTCGGTCACGTAGACTTTGTTCCATGTATACAAATGCGAGAATGTACAAATAATTCATTATACATAACCAGTATAGTTTGTTTGATCCAAGAAAAAAAATTAGCATAACACACTTAATAACTGATTACAATTCTTGACCTAATAGTTAAAGGGAAAGATTGAACAAAACAAATTATATAATCTTACTATGATTATCTAAAACCAGAGTTATAGTCTTATTATTATAAAATAATACAAGCATTGAGCTAATTGTTATCATTGCTTGTGGCAGAATTAAGTTGTAATTTGTATTCATATTTTAGTTCATCCTATACAACTGACCTTTGTTTCAGAAAAAGGTGCTCTGGGTGTGACATTGGAGGGGGGGTGTCAGCACTACTGTACATGCGCAGTGTTCATTTTCATGGATTTTTCTGAATTAGTATAGTCCCACTTGTAGAGGGACAGTTGCGTTATATTAACTGCAGTTTACAACTAAAGAGCAAGCACATAGTGGTTTATTGCTCCACTGACAGTTCAAAATATTGTCCCCAAAATTCATGTTATAAAAAAAAACTACATTAAATGAACCACTAACCCCACATTTTGTCAGAATAGATTAAAATTTAAGGGTCTACCATAGATCGAAATGGGGCCAGATTGCTCAAAGTAGGTGAATATAATTACTCCATATAGACAATTTCAGGGTGATTTTTAGCCATATTCAGTTCAAGGATGCCAGTCCTGCAAATCATATGGATTCACCCCAACTCAATATTGGCCATAATCACCCGAAAAAGGAGCCAAAATCGTCTCAAACAGTCGAATTTCGCCCATTTCAGTTCTCCCGGTTTTTAACTGGGATGTTAGGCATGGGAATTTCCACAGGAGCAGTGGCACGCTGGAAGAACGCACGCTGCAGTTGCGGTGTTCATCTCTAGCCTCATAATCCTGTTTGTACATCATTCTCATCTGTACCTGCTTCACAAATACCATACCTAAGAGACTAGCTATTTCATTCTGCCTCTCCATCATCTGGGCATAGAACTATTCATTGTTGCTTACCCTCATGGTCAGCTGCTGTTCTATGAATGCATATCATGACTTCTTTGATTTTTTTTTTAAAACAAACTTTATTGAAGCCAAACGGCTGGAGGGCCGCACAGAACGCTTCCCTCACAGCCGCGGACCGGCTTAACAGCAGAGACAGAGCAGCAAGGAGGTAAGTACTGGGGAAGAGGGGAGGAAGGTGGCACACAACAATACTGGCATATTCAATTTCAAAAGAATGGCATACTGAGGGGCAAAATACTGGCATATTAAATGACATATTGAGGGGAAAAATATTAGATATTTGCATATTAAATGGCAAAATACTGGCATATTAAATGGCAAAATACTGGCATATTGAGTGGCTAAACACTGGCATATTAAATGGCAAAATACTAGCATATCAAATGGCAAAAGAATGGCATATTGAATGGCTAAATACTGGCATACAAAGTGGCAAAATACTGACTTATTGAGTGGCAAAATACTGACTTTTTTAGTGGCAAAATATTACTTGCATATTGACCAACTGCTCCCAACCACCCTCCATACTACACTAGACCGGGATAACATGCTTGTGTGGGTAGGTGGGGTGAGTGGGAGATATTGTAGGGGGGGAGGTAGGAGGCCCAGAAAATTTGTTCAGTAAGGGACCCTGAAATTCCTGGCGGCGGCCCTGTTCGGCACTATCCAGCACGTTGCGCCTGAGCTGTGCCGGCATGGCTAAATATAAACATGGCTGCAGAGCCAATGTGTTGCTCTCAGGCAGTTTGACAATCTGAATGGTTAGTAACGGTGTGTGATATGCGAGTAGTACAGGTATTTGGTTACATTACAGCAGACTGTTAAGTGCATAACAACCAGTCAGGGATCTGAGGTGTGTATGACAATATACACTGCCCCCTTTCTCACACTGTGAAGCACACACAGCTCACCTATTGAAATGCGCTCTGACCATTTACTAAAATAATGTTTCGTGAGTGACTAATTATATCAGGTTTTGTCAGAATGCAAGCGAACCAAGCTCAGTCTGCAACTTTTGCTTTTTTTGGTAGGACTTTTTTTCTGTGTCCAAAATCTTTCATAAGATATAATGGGGAGTTTATGGCAATCAATTCAGTTTGGTGCATTTCGGACATTTTTGGCATTCAGTTTTCGCAGATATCAGTGTGGAATCAGCTAAAATTTACAAATTGCAAACATATTTGGAAGGACATCAGGGTAACCTGGGTAGATTAACATTTGGCTACCGATGTGCCACCAATATGATCCAAATCCATCGGCAATTTGGCGGCATCAGTTCGGTGCCGGTTATTGACACATATTGGGTAGACGCTTAAGCATATAATAAACATAATGGCCAAAAAGTAAGTGATAAAAGTGTATCTATACAAACCTGAAACCTTGCATCTTTGCCTTATTGTTGCTAAGTGATTTGCCTTTTTGTTGTTATAATATTTTTTTTTTTTTTAAATATTCACAATATTCAGAAAGTAAGGGGTTTTATGAGCAGTAAATATTTTTACAATCAACAATAATATAAGGTTTTCTTATAAAGTTACATATGAATAGATAAAATACAATTTTGTACCATATAGTATTGCTATATTATATATTGATTCATCAATGCTGTTAAATGAAAGAAAATATTAAACATGCTGCATCTCTCATCTGCGTGTTTTAATCATACCAGATTATATTTATTAGCTGGGCCTATTCCATTTTTATTGTGGCCAAAATGGCAAGCAGTGTGGTTACCGTAGCAACTGCTTCCAGCTGCCAATGTTTGATGTTTCAGTACCAGCAGGTTGTCCCTGTGGAGATTTTCACCTTCACCGTCAGATTGTGAACTGGACGATATACATAACTAAAGCTCTTTCTACAGCAATTCGGAAGCTGCTCCTTCAAAAGAAATACTGCGGCATGTCCCATGCACGAGGATTCATTAAAATGTTCTCATACTGTGCTACATTTAGATTATGATCTAGTTTCATAAAGCAGATTTGTGGAGGCAATTGTATAACAAGTTTCATATTATTAATATGTAATACACAGAGCATAAATTCAATGTCTTTGATGAACTGAGTATAGTTTTATCATCTATGAATTGAACACATTTGCACAGACCCTGCCACCAAATACAGATTCCCTGGAAAAGGGAAAATTGGAAGATTGGAATAGGGAAAAAAAATATTTATATTAGTAAGTTATGGCCTTGGTACTATTTTATCACTAGCTAGACACAGAACATGTGCAGAATTCCATTCAGATGGATACATGAGCAGTGTAGGTTATCTGTAATTTTGAAAAACCTGTTAAACGCCTGTTGAGTTCTATACAAACAAATGTTTAGCATAATAACAAAACATGGCATCCAATGTACAGCTGCCATTCCATGCTACACAATTTAATATTATTTTATATTTTTCCAATAATGTTCTGCCCTTCATTTTATGTAACCTGTGTGCCTGCTTTATTACATTCACTTATGGTTTAGCTATTAGCATGAATAATACCAGCATGACTATGAATGATATGTTTTACTGACTGTATGATTCATCTTCAGTTAATAGTCAAGGTGACAGCTTTAATAACCATCACATCTTTCATGGTTAACAAATCCTCTGAATAATGAATACCACATAATAAAGTTATTAAGGATTCAGTGATTATTTTTTTACTGTGTAATTCAAGCTACATTAATACAAATCAGAAAAAGTAATAACTTTTTAAGTTCTTTTATTTTTGTGTGAATTGTTTTATTTTCAGGTGTGGATTAATTTCTTCCGCAAATTCAGTGGGGAGTAAAAATGGCTGATATCAACTCACATACCGTACATTAGACAGGGGGGCGGGGGTGTTAAAAAGAACATCTATGCACATTATTATATATGAAAAGCAGTTCTAAAAATGTACATTTTGCTGTGAATACTCTTCATTGGTGGACTCTACACCGGTTTACATGTATATGAAAAATGTTAAAACCATATTAGTTTTGTCACAAATGCGTGGCCAAAGATACATAGATTGATATTTACAGTTGTAATCTTTCACACTTGCACTAAATGGTTATGTTTTAAAACACAAACTTGTTTTTTTTTTTTTTTATAACCCCAAGATAGTCAGTTAAGATGGCAAATTAATTTCTCTGCAGTCACAGGTCCTATAATGATGTGTTTGTAAAATTCTGGAGGACTATTATGATATACTACGAATGAAAACCCCCACTATTTCACAATATTCATTATATCTGAATATAATAATACATTTCAATAAAATTCCACTTCATGAACATTGTTGCCCCTTTCAGAGAATGAGATGGCTCAGAAGTGTGAAGGCCAGAGCCGCTCACTTTCGTTCTGTTTTTGGTATTACATACATTACTTGAATGCGTCAGATTATGTCTTTACACTTTTGTCTTCCTTCCTTTTTGGCATGTCTCGCTGTGTATTTCTATTGGGTGTACTACTTAGCAGAAGATTGATAGTATAGTCAAAGGGTGATGATGCAGCCATTCCTACCATATATTTTCTGTTTCAAAACAGCTATATTAAATTGTTGAAATTCCCCTATCAATGCAAGTTAATTATCGCTGTGTAGGATTATATATATATATATATATATATTTGTGTAAGGGCCAATATAGCAGTATATGGAGTAGGTTCAAGTGAGAACGAAAGATAGTACAAACGAGCAAAGTCGGTTGTGGTGTGCCGATACCGACGATACGGTAGGCCTGTAAATAAAGAGGGCCCGCCAAGAAGAAATAAAGTAAGATAGAATTGAAAAAAGGAAAGTGTTGAAAAAGAGGAGTGGGCGGGAGGGTCATTCAGACGCTGACCTTGAACGGTGTGAAGACAGGTAAGGTTGTACCTTATATAGGGGAGTGAATTAATTCCAGCCCCTTCCACAAATACAGGCCAAACGGCCTTAACACATTTAAATAGAAAATATACCGTATAAAGACAAATATTCACACAGTTTGCGTGTCTATAAATCTACATTCCCTAAGTATAACTATTAAAAGAACTAAATTTAATCCTTTCTAATTACTACATTCAATACAATGATTTAGCGTTAGGTTTACTGTTAGGTTATTGCACATGTACAGTAGTAAATTAGCTTTATTACCACTGAGGTTTAAAGTTGTTTTCCCTGGTACATGATAATGTCTCTTTAAACAAAACCTTGATGTTTTAATTGATGTGTTCAGTTTTGTTTGGCAATACTATTTAAGACAAGTCAATAAGCAACTATTGATCAAAACGTACTAGCTAGTAATTATTGTCAGAGATGGAACTACAATGGGATTATTTGCAGAAGGTGATGTGTGTTAAGTGTAGAATAAAAATAGTTATCTCATATGATGACTAGTGAATTTGTAAAAGCTCATTTCCATTTTGGATGATGGAAGCGTAAACATATTTTTCATTGTACATAAAATAATAATTATGCTGGGTATTGTCTTGATCTGTAGTCTTACTCATTTATTTTTACAATCTCGGAAATTGGTGTGGTATATATTATCCCACAACACTACCAAATTCAAATCCATTCCGGTATTCACTATTGATATAATTGAGCATCTTCGTAACCAAAACAAAAATCTAAATTTAGGCCTGACGTTTTATCAGCAATGTTACTAAAGCTTATTAAATAATTTACTTTCAGGAAAAGGTGACAGAAAGGCAATTGCCCCCCTCCCCCCCCCCCCTCAAGTCCACATTTCACTTATAAATGCCCCAGTGCGTAGACTAGAGAGATATTTCCTGTAGATGGAGAATAATTTCAATTCATAGATGATGAGCAACATCCCATCTCACATACATGGCACATTCCTAAAGTAACCAAAGAATCTTACAAGAACAATAAATTATCAATGAAGGAGGGATCATTGCCTTGAATGGCAATACAATATACTTTAGCATGATGAGATCCGAGCAGTTAGATAAACCTAGAATATTGTCAAACATAGATCGAATTTTTACTCAACCAGCTAGGGTATATTTAACAAACAGTAAAGTATCTGTCACTTCCACTTTCATCCCTACTATAAAAATATTTCTCTACTTTAGCCTGAATATTAATTTGTGCCTTTATCTCATAAAATTTTGGGACTTCTGCCTTCTTCCGATATCTAGCCAGACATATCTTGAATGCCAATAAAATATTTATACATAAAAGACTCCTGTACCTATCCGTAAATTCCAAGTAAAGGAGAAAGATGGGGGGGGAATCACTTTTGTATCCAAACAGAATAGCAAATAAGTTTGCCAACATCACCAGCAAAGATTATTTGGATCTAATTGAAACTTGGCCAACCTGGCTGGAACCAAGTACCATCTATGGGTACGTTTATAAAACTGTTCATGTAGATTAATACAATATCCAGCCCTCCTAGTAGTTTTATAAGCCTTAAACCAAGCCTGCAGATGGAAAGATAAAAGCTGGACATAATTGGAAAAATAGCTGAGTTTGAAAACAATTCTCCAACTTCTCTGGTTTTCCAATTAAGATATTTTGGTCTGGTATTTGCATCTCCAATACCTGCTCACAATGCTGCACTGTTTGATGAATACCTCCCAAAATTTTGAATGGAAAAAGAGGGCTATGTTAGATAGACATTAGAGGAGGAAAAACGAGACATCAGAGGAGGAAAGGGAAAGAGGGACAGAGGAATGTGAGTCTAAATAGTGACTGTCCCTCCTGAATAGTGACATAGATCTAATTTTATGACAGACGTTAAATTATGTGAAGTGAATTAAGTGGTTCCACTCCCACAGTCCTCAGATGTAACACTTCAATATCAGGAACAGGAGTTAGCAATCTATATTCTGTATCTATTCCAGATCTTCAGAATAATAGTAGTGTAGAAGTCTAGTGCTAGCTAGTGCAAGAGAATTAAACCTACAGCAATGAGATCTTGCCTAAGTGCCTAATTGAACCATTTTTTTCTGTTTAAGGGTTTACTGAACAATAACTGTATTGTATTAGATTACTTAACATGTAAGCTGATTTTTTCACACAACACAAGTAGGATTCCACTAATTGACATTTATTTATGCAGTTCAACAAAGGTGAATGTTACCTTTTCCTAATGAAGGTGAAATATTATCCTGCTGGAAACCAGCTACAAATAGAAATGTAAACCATAAAATTGTACAAACAGAATAGGATAGTTGTTCGTTGTAATGCACTGAAAGTTGACCAGTTTTCTATGTCAGTAATTCCAGAGCAAAGCCTCATACCGTTCCCAGGCTGTGGTAATACAAAGGGGATGAATGCCTCTAATGGAAATGAAAAAACATTACTGAGGGTATATCTACCCAAGACCTTCCTCAGCTCCAATGCTTAGTCTTCAAGCAAGCATAGATTCCCCTCTAGGCTTCTAAGCCCTGATGTCACCTCTGGCCCTCACTCTTTGGCCAGTTTGCAGCAGGGGAACTGTTTCATGCACAAAATGCAATTTTTCATCTCTGTTACATGATAGGCCTGATGTCACTAAGGTCCAATTCCCCATCAGCCTTAGATTCACTCTCTGCTCGGCACTGTTGCAGCAGGGAGCACTTTTTGACAGGTCTGTGTCTGTTCCCTGTAAGGTGAGTGGATAGTAGAGCTAACTGATAGACTGAGGTTTCCAGGCAATCACACCTTGCTCTAACTTCCCAGGTTGCCTGTACTGGCTTGGGCTGGGATTTCCTCCCTTCCAGAAGGAAGGGTGAAGAGAAGATGAGGATTTTGGTGATCCTCTATCATCATTTATTTTTGTTGTTGTTCTTACTGATTTCTCACTGAGAGCAGGTTTACATGTAATGTATTGATTTGGTGTTATATTATCACCAGATAAGATTGATGGCTCTTGTACAACAATCACGTTGCTACGGATAGAAATTGACTCCGTAAACATGTTCCATTCCATGCCTTTGATTAAAGGTTATGCTACATCAGTTCTGGTCATTGCTATGGAGAAATATCTTGATTATTCCCATGGTGTGAATGTTTTACAGGTGCCTTTCCCTGGCAAAGGCAGGCCTCACGTCATTTAATTTGCTTAACTAGTGAATCCAAGAATGAACTATCAAGTTGGAATGGGTTTGGAAGGTTTTAATAGGGAATTGTGGCAAATCTGTTCCCAATGTAGATCTTGAGTTGTGGAGCCAATTCAGTAGGCTTTGGGGCATAGTTCATAGGGAACTAATGTCAGCCATTGTCTCCTTCTAATGACTTGGCATCAGTTAATTATCACACATGTGACACTAACACTGCTGATAAGACTATGCCACACCCAGAGGGTGTCCAAAAATACAAGCGGTTAGGTGGATACACTCTTAATATTTTGATCTATTGGGGCAGATAGAATGTCTCTTTAGAATTTCATGTAAAACCATTTTACCAACTTTCTTGACATCTTGTATTATGACATGGAACATGGACCATGCAACATTTCATGGGTCTGGTATCAGTCATTTGGTCTTATGGCCCGGTTAACTAGGATAGAAGACCTACCAATGGACTATCTTAACTGAAATGTTCTCATATAGTGGTTCATGAAGCTCTCCAAATGTAGTACTTTACATAACAAAGTTTTCAATTCATTCATTAATAAGACCTGTGCATTTAGATCATGCAGACATCACATCTTCACTTATAGGCCTTTAGTTTTTAGCTGGTCTCTATAGCTTGTATTTCAACAAGTCTCAAATCAAACTTTAGTGACAAATCAAATTATGTATATGCCAAAACATTGCTTAAAAATTACCTTCAAATATCACTGGTTCAATGTGTTTTGTGTACCACAAAGGATATACTCACAAGCTATCAGGTGGAGAAGTAAGTTAACAACTAGACCTAGAATTGTATAGTTGCTCTGCACATCATCTCCTATGTGTTAAATTGAGGTCCAAGCTCCACTGTATAACAAAGGGAAAGTAGACGCTTTGTCACAATAAAATTACAAATGGAAGAGTAATAAGTTTGAAGAATTATTAAGTGATTATTCCGCCAAGTTGACATTTTATTCTGCAAATGTTCACCTGTATTGCAGAAGGTCTTGTTGGTAAAGTATGTCTTTTTGCTGATGATACAAAGATTTGCAGCAGGGTTGATATTCATGGAGGGATAAGCCAAATGGCAAATGATTTAGCTAAACTAGAAAAATGGTCAGAGCAGTGGCAACTGGCATTTAATGTGGACAAGTGCAAGATTATGCACCTTGGGCGTAAAAACCCAAAAGCAGAATATAGACTATTTGGTACAGTCCTAACCTCAACATCTGAGGAAAGGGATTTAGGAGTAATAATTTCAGAGGACTTGAAGGTAGGTAGGCAATGCAATAGAGCAGCAGGAAATGCTAGCAGAATGCTTGGTTGCATAGGGAGAGGTATTAGCAGTAGGAAGAGGGAAGTGCTCATGCCATTGTACAGAGCACTGGTGAGACCTCACTTGGAGTATTGTACGCAGTACTGGAGACCTTATCTCCAGAAGGATATTGATACTTTGGAGAGAGTTCAGAGAAGGGCTACTAAACTGGTTCATGGGTTGAAGGATAAAACTTACCAGGAAAGGTTAAAGCATCTTAACATGTATAGCTTGGAGGAAAGACGTAACAGGGGGGATATGATAGAAACATTTAAATACATAAAGGGAATCAACACAGTAAAGGAAGAGAGTATATTTAAAAGAAGAAAAACTACCACAACTAGAGGACATAGTCTTAAATTAGAGGGGCAACGATTTAAAAGTAATATCAGGAAGTATTACTTTACTGAGAGGGTAGTGGATGTATGGAATAGCCTGCCAGCAGAAGTGGTAGAGGTAAACACAGTCAAGGATTTTAAGCATGCGTGGGATAGACACAAGGCTATCCTAGCTATAAGACCGGGAACGGGGGACTAATAAAAGTACTCAAAAAAAAAAAAAAAAAATTGGGCAGACTAGATGGACCGAATGGTTCTTATCTGCCGACACATTCTATGTTTCTATGTTTCTATTTACTGCATTCAGGCTCTGTGATTATATTGATTTTCTTTCCATATAAGTATTATTGATCAAAAAGTGACCTTTCAGAAGCAAAAAGCAGCACGTAGGAAATATCTTTGGTATTTTCCAAAAGGGCGTTTGCTATCTGTTTATAGAACATGAAAAAGCAAATCAGTGCTTGATTCCAGGCGAATTTGGAAGTTTAGGCAACAAACAACCTGCAACTGTTAAGGTATGCTCAACACAATGAGAGTTATTTATAGTAAAAAAAAAAGTGCACGCTGAGAGTGCATATGGGGGGTGCAGTTTGTCCCGACCACTAATGGCAACCCCTGCACCTTGGAACCACCCAACGTTTGGCACTGCCTATACAAATGTTTGAGTTTGCCAAAGTACTATTTTACATTTATAGAGTGTGTAGTGAAAGAGTATAGAACATAGCATGTCTGACACCTCAATACCTTATATTATCATAATTTATGTAAACATTTAACAACTACCAAGTGCTGGAAGCAACAGTTATCTTCAGGAGAATACAGGGAGTGCAGAATTATTAGGCAAATGAGTATTTTGACCACATCATCCTCTTTATGCATGTTGTCTTACTCCAAGCTGTATAGGCTCGAAAGCCTACTACCAATTAAGCATATTAGGTGATGTGCATCTCTGTAATGAGAAGGGGTGTGGTCTAATGACATCAAAACCCTATATCAGGTGTGCATAATTATTAGGCAACTTCCTTTCCTTTGGCAAAATGGGTCAAAAGAAGGACTTGACAGGCTCAGAAAAGTCAAAAATAGTGAGATATCTTGCAGAGGGATGCAGCACTCTTAAAATTGCAAAGCTTCTGAAGCGTGATCATCGAACAATCAAGCGTTTCATTCAAAATAGTCAACAGGGTCGCAAGAAGCGTGTGGAACAACCAAGGCGCAAAATAACTGCCCATGAACTGAGAAAAGTCAAGCGTGCAGCTGCCACGATGCCACTTGCCACCAGTTTGGCCATATTTCAGAGCTGCAACATCATTGGAGTGCCCAAAAGCACAAGGTGTGCAATACTCAGAGACATGGCCAAGGTAAGAAAGGCTGAAAGACGACCACCACTGAACAAGACACACAAGCTGAAACGTCAAGACTGGGCCAAGAAATATCTCAAGACTGATTTTTCTAAGGTTTTATGGACTGATGAAATGAGAGTGAGTCTTGAGGCTGTGGTTGCTGCTGCATGCAATGTTGATGGTGAACAGATCAAAACACTGACAGAATCCATGGATGGCAGGCTTTTGAGTGTCCTTGCAAAGAAAGGTGGCTATATTGGTCACTGATTTGTTTTTGTTTTGTTTTTGAATGTCAGAAATGTATATTTGTGAATGTTGAGATGTTATATTGGTTTCACTGGTAAAAATAAATAATTGAAATGGGTATATATTTGTTTTTTGTTAAGTTGCCTAATAATTATGCACAGTAATAGTCACCTGCACACACAGATATCCCCCTAAAATAGCTAAAACTAAAAACAAACTAAAAACTACTTCCAAAAATATTCAGCTTTGATATTAATGAGTTTTTTGGGTTCATTGAGAACATGGTTGTTGTTCAATAATAAAATTAATCCTCAAAAATACAACTTGCCTAATAATTCTGCACTCCCTGTACATAACACTTTCCAAAATCATGGTAATTATCATTATTCAATTTGTTTTTAAATTACGAGCACATGCCACAGTGTTATACAACATAATAAGATTACAATCAAGTGGACATATTATCAAACAGTACATGACATAATATACTTAAAAGTACATAGAAATACATAAGAGTTAGTGATCTTCAGAGATTAAAATCTTTACATGTTAAATTTGATTTATTTGTTTGTTCTTTTTATGTATGAAATTCACCAATGAACTATGGTATTGAATTTGAAACTGTAATAGCAAATTTGATGCCTACCAGTCATTTTCCAACTGACCAAACTTGTGCTACAAGCTTATTCATTGCAAGAGATTTAAAAAAAAAAAAAAAAAACACAATAGACTATAAAGGGAATATGAAGGTAAGACAAAAGATAATACTTTAATAATAAAGTTGTGAAGAGATGACCTCAGTTATGGTCAGCCTCAAGTAACCTCTGAGGTACCATCATAAAGATAATGTCAAGTAAGGCCAGCAAATAAATAAAACATACAAAAAGGACCAAAGTAGTGCAATATATAAAGAAAATACAACATATTTAATATAGTCTAGTCCGCAGTTAAAATAAACTCACTATTTAAGATGGCATTTTATTTGGTGCATAAAATCCAAAAAGGCTCACAAAAAGCAAATTTAGTAGTCCCCAACAGGGGTTTCCCCCTACTCTGGATTTGATGTTATATAATAATGATAATAGAATGATATAGCAGAGACAAGGCAGAAACACACTCTCACGGAGTTGAAGGAGACACCAACAGTTGAACCTCAGAATAATTGCTTGTCCCAGGTGACTCCAGAAACTGAAGCAGCAGTCTGTATCGGTTATAACTAGAAGCACTGGATGTAGTTCCCCTTGCATCGGGTGTGGTTCCACTTGCGTTCCCTGGTGGATGAACAAAGCAGTCAGACAGATTTAGGACTGTACAGAGGCATGCTGGCGATGGCTTGAGGTTGGATGGATAAGCCCTATGCAATTTGTCAGTGCTGACCACCTTCTTCAGGGGCTATGTTGCGTTAGACAACAGAAAACATGTGACACTTCCTCCATATTGTCCAGAAGGCAGTCACATGATCGTTTCTCTGACCACCTAAAAATGGCGAGTGTATACACCCATACAACAAATATTAGCAATATATGAATCAAAATACAATATGCACAATGAAAATACAATAAAATAGAAATATAATGCAATCTCTCTTAGTCCAGTGTCCATTAGAGTGTCCAGTATTGAACTGCTAATTGCAATCCACTTAATAGCAACAATATCTACTCTCTTCTGAGATAACAGTGAACTGCTTGTAAACCTAAATCATGTTTTATCATTGTGTAAAGGGATGAGACATGGCCAATCTGTAAGCTTCCATTGTATATCATTTAAAATTGGTAAAATGTGTTTAGTATCTTGGATATAAGATTTGGCTGCTTGAGCATATTTCTGTAGATGGTGATCTATAAATTAGCATACGTTGGATGTCACATAATTAGTGCCACTGATGATCGGTCTCTCCAGTGGTCTGATAATATGTTTGTGAATTTTATGAAAAGAATAAAAAGCTTACAAGATCATTCATTACCTGGAGTAGCCAACTACCGTATTATCACACAAAGACACTGCTTTACAAAGGATGATGTTGGGTTCTGACATGAAATAGTTTTTGTAGATTCTGTGGAGGAATAATGTTAATTCAACCAATTTATTCACTTTTTAAAATAGCTCTCCAGTGCACCCCATAGTTTTTCTTTTCTTTGTAGAGGATTTCACATTTATGAAGGCAATAAAAGTGAATAATTAGGCAAGCTCAATGCATAGTTTCCCTAAGAAGATCCAGCGCAATTACTATTAGGTATGATCCAAACATATCAAACTTAAAATAAATGATATCTGCATGCTTCATAGGGTTTCATTTCAACAAAACTTATTTTATTATCCATGCATGAGATCTTGTATCTGTTTTTTCTGAATGCTGTAATTACCTTATAAACTAATCTATGTAATAAACTTTAACGTGAAGCTTATTCTGAAGGATAAATATTGAAATGTAATTACTAAAAGTATAACCGTCTTTCATAGCTAATTAAGACTAAGTATATGCTACTTGTTAATACTCTTTGCTACCACAGTGATACTTTTCATTCAGAAAGTTTAGTCAAGTGTGTTATTAGTATTTTGATTGAAAAAAAAAAAAAAAAGAATAGGATGTAAAAACTAGAACTTGCTAACAAAATGGAAGAAAAAATAGAGGAGCAAGAGCTAGAGATTAAAAAAAAAAAAAAAAAAAAGGAAAATAGCTTAACTGTACAAAACAAACTGTGGAGAGTGGTTTACTAAAGCAATAATACATTCATTTACATACATTTCCCACTAAAAAAAATATACCAAGTTACTCTATTAAGCGTAATTTTTAAAATATTTAACATGAATTTTCACCACTAAGCCATCCCAATTATCCCCAATCATAAACAAGTCTTAAAAAATGTAGAACTATTCAGTGGGGACAAAGTGAGTGGCTGGCTAGAGGGCACCTAAGCACACTGCCATTCAGTAAGCAATGGTTTATTTATGAGTGCAATAGGGGCAGGAATTTTAGAAGTTGCTACTAGCATTAAGAACCCTTATGCATGGCTATCACTCTAAGATGGCAGAAACCCACCTTTACCATCTGATTTGAATAGTTACTTACTAATGGGGTTTGAAATATATACTTGTGACATTAATTATTAATCATATTAACAGGAAATACAATTTAGCTTATATGCATGGAGTACATTTTGTTTGTATTATACATTATTTTTTTATAACAATAAACTGTTACAAGTCCAGAATGTTCCTGTGTGTTGGTACTATTATTACATTGATGCATGTTGTTGCAATAAGGACATCTTAGTATTTTGTTTATCATATGACAACGAGTATGGGTGTATCTATGCCATTGTGCCTACATCTCTTCTGAATAAGAATACTGCTGCAATTTGCTTTCCTTTGTAGAACTCTCATACAGTGACAACCACCACCACAAGTCACTCCAATATTCTCCAGTCTTTGCACTCTATGTATTACATATGTGTGTCAGAATCCACCTCCCTTTCAGCTGTCAGAACTTGGGTGACAACTATGCAAGCAATAGAACATGCTGAATTGGGATGTGAAGCAAACCAATCAGATGAAAAGCTCCAGTGCTTTCTAAAAGTCTTTTATTGTATCACTCACAACTCCTAGGGACTCAGCCTTCTGGGAAGTCATCTGCTTGTGTGCAGCATGAACTCCTGAGCTCTCACTACATAACAAAATAATTATGATTTATTATATATTGCATTTATCATGTTAGCTGGGGGGTTTTAAGTAGAATGACCTTTCAATCTGTAATGTGACATTTGTAATTACATGACAAATTAACATTTTCAGGTTGCTGACTTCATTAAGTTAACATCGAGATATTTTGATTATTCCTTGATGTCTGTTATAAGGCCAATTATACATTGGTTGCTGGGGCACACAGAGTTTGAGGAATTTAAAGCAGCCAACACATGCAATAAAAGATCTGGGGAACATAACTAATCACATCTCTTGTGTGTTAGTAATCTCACTTTATTAAGAAGATAAATCATTTGTTCAACTTCCCCACAGGACAGACAATACACTAACCATGACAGCATTTCATTGCACAGCTGGTCCTCTTAAATAGGAAAACAGGAATAAAAGTATGTGCTATCTGCATGGTGTTGTTTAAAGTGAATTGATTATCATCTAGCAGCAATTGCTGGGATAGGGAAAGCAAGAGAGCGCCTTTAAGGTGCTTCCCTGGTAAGCTAAATGGTTCTCTAGACTGGCCCAGGTTTACAGTCCTTAAACAATGGAACTATGGGCTGGGACTGCCTGAAAAGTAAATGAAGTATGAAAGGGGGAATTAAATGTAATTATAGGAGGAAGACATAAATGCAATTAGGGTAACAATACAGGACTATTAAAGAGGCAATCATAGAGTATAGCTTAATTGCTAACATTTTTCTCTTTTGCTTCCCACCCTTCCATCCCAACTCATGCAATTTCATCTGTGGGAGACCATAAGTGCCAAGAAGTCATCAACTTCAAATGACAAGCAGTAAACGTGCTGACCAGCAGCGGGATGCCGGGACTTGTCCAACTGCCAAGTTATGGAGCCAAGAAGGACTTTTTCCCCACTTTGAAGAAAATTGGACCAGTTTCAATAAGGGTTTTTTGCCTTCTTCTGGATATGTGCTAGTATTACATAGGATATTGAGTAGTGGATTGAGATCCCAACAGACTGCAATGGGGCACTTGCTGCTTCTGGGGATATCGAAAACCCCATGTAGGGTGAGATGTGTGCACTTCTGCTGCTGATTGTGTGGTCAGGTGCAGGCATAGTCAACCGGTTGGGTGAGGAGACAAAGGTGGGAACCGATTGTGTGATCAGGGACACTGCTGAGGCATGGCTAAGGGTCTATTGCTGAGCAGGGGGAGCAAGCTTTGTCCTGTTTAGAGGAAGAAACACAGGCGGCTCTGCACAAATCAGGTGATTTGGAGTGAGCTAAGTGATGATTGCACATATCGGTTGTTAGAAGTTAGATGCTGATACTCTCCTATTGATAAAGGCTAAAATACAACACCTAATAGAAAAGGCATCACATGATGATATCTTTGATGGGGAACTGAAAAATGTTTTTTACAAAAGAGTCCCCAATAACCCATTTCATATATTTTACTTAAGGTACACAAATCACTGTCACTGCCCCCAGGCCGCCCCATAGTTGCAGGTGTGGATTCGATCCTGAGCCCATTATTAATCTTTTTAGGCCAGATTTTGTCCTTTTCTAATAGAATTCCCATCATTTGTGATGGACTCTACTGATTTTTTAAATAAAATTACAGAAATTATAATCAAGGATGAAACATACCTGGCCATTTTTCAATCCCTCATAATGAGGGGGTTCATGCCATGGAGGTGGCAGACAAAAAATTGGGATATGATGGTCCTTCTTTACAATTTTTGATGGATAGTCTACATCTGGTCTTACATGAGAACTATTTTCGTTTTAATGATAAATTCTATGCTCAGATTCATGGAATGGCCATGGGGTCTAATGTGCCCCCCACCTATACCGGTATCTATATGGGTATGTTTGAAGAGAAATATATCTATCAAAACTCAGATTTTAAGAGATCTGTGAAGACCTGTTATAGGTACATAGATGGAATATTTGTTGTGTGGGAGGGTTAAATCTTTCCAAATCTTCTTTTAAAGGTTAAACTCTTTCTCTGATAATATTAAGTGTCAAATGACCACTGGCATACACAGATGATTAATTTCTTAGACACTGTGATTTATGAAGTGAACCATGGTTGTTTACTAAACCGACAGATAAGAATAATCTCTTGAGGTTAGATTCTGCGCACCCAGAGACTATTGAAATCATTACCAAAAAGTCAATTCATTAGTGTCAAAGGAATTGTCCTAAATGGGGATAAACAAGATTTAAGTCGTAAAGAAATGGCTACTAAGTGCTGACAGGGGCTGGGGACTCTATGAATGAAATAAAGTAAAAAAAATTAGCCCCCCCCCAAAAAAAAAAAAGTTTCGTTGTCCTTTAACACTGGCCACTAGCAGCCTACCGGGAGTATCTTTGGGACTGTGTAAAATACAGGAATTATAGGTCTATCCACTTTAAGATGTTTACATATCGCTTCAGATATAATTTGTTGATATAAAGCTACATCCAGTATTGTATACTAGCTTTGATATGATTGGTTGATTATCAAATTGCTTAAGATATTCCTTTCCAATTTATATCAGCGTCTATCTTGAACCGCCTGGGCCCCACCATTATCAGTTGGTTTCAATATAATTGTTTGATCATTTTTCAATTTCATTAAAGCATTTCTTTCCCCTCTGCTTAAATGATCCTGATACTTTGTTTTACAAATCTCCAGATACAGCTTGTTCAAAAACCTATGCAGGATAACTTTCATAAGGCAAAACTTATATCTAGTTCTCTTCTTAATAATGACATGCATTTTCATATTCTCCTGATCCCCAAAATGACATTTCAATTTTAATTGGTGACAAATTTTAAACGATTCAATCTTAGTTTGAGAAAGCCTAGGTATTGATGTAAGAAATATGTGAGTCCTTTTTTTTGTAAAATGGATGACTTCCATTTGTCCAATGATAAAGATGACAGGTTTACCACATTAGTATTCAGTACTTGCAGTAACAGGGTCTGCGTCATTTCAACCGTTGAAAGACCACCCTCAGATTTTGTAAACTCTCTTGATTGATTGCTGTTTGGCTTCGTGTCATTGGTCTTGCTTTGTCCGAAGATCCTCGACTTCTTATCCTTTGTTGCAACGGAAAAAAAAAGTATTGTAGTCGACTCCTGCACCATATTTAGTGTGGTCCACATCCTCTGAAGAGGACAAGAAATAATGTCCTAAGGAATATCTCCTCCTTGAGGAACGTTGCCATTTGGAAACAGTTTTGTTAACATAATCTTCTTGAACCTTAAAAATATTTGTCCAAGTTCCTAATGTATATCTCTTTTAGCTCTTGCTGTTCTATAGTAATGTCTTTCATTTTCTCTTCTAATTCAACGTCTTCAGTTGGTATCAGTTTTAGTTTCTGGCTTTTGATGGTTTTTGTGCAAACATAGGTATCATGGAACCAAAAAAGTGGAAATAGATTTCATGTGATGTGTAGCTTTCATTTCCTTGTGCTTATTATTTCTCCATTTTTTAATGGCACTGTGTGTATCGAAATGGCCCCCAATCGAATTTATAGTTGTCCTTAATACATTTTCATTATCTTGTAAAGTGTATGAATGGTACGTCACCATAATTGTGCTTAATGTGTAATAATCTGACACTCCTCAGATACAGAAACAGTAAAACTTGTATACATTCAGGGATGCATCCAGTTGGCAAGAATATTTTCCAGCCACGTGGTATATGAAATATTATTGCTCAAATCAGACTGTGCAGCAAACAGTTAATGTGAATATAGACCTCTATAAATACAAAAGAATTTAATGTTCCTTGCAATCCTTTGGGTGCAAATCAAGGTAAGGCTATATTTGACTTCTACTTTGGCTTCCTGCAAATTTTACTTTGATACAATTAACATCACATTCTATTTTGATCCTGCTTCTTATATCTGTGTATTGGCTGCATATTGGGCTACCTACTTTCAATCATTTATTAATGATTACAGTCAGGTTGGGGACCGGAGCACAGCAGCGAAGTGTGGTTGGTTTTACCCAGTCTATCTATATTGTAATGCTATATATGCTAGGTAATGCTATGTATTTAATAACATTAACAATAATATTTGTTACATGGCACGTTTCTCCTCAAGCACACATTCTGAGCATTAAAATCTATTATCAGTTATTGATTGGGTTATTATTAGCCATCCTAAAATCACTTGGCGATCTAAATTTTATTTGTGCTGTGTTTGTAAAGAATTAAAAAATATCTATATGTTAAGTCAGAGGAATTGTAAGCAAATGTATTTATTAAGTATTGTTTAAATGTGTCTCTGGTGTCTCCTGTTATTGATATCCCCATGTAGTTTTACATGCAAGAAATGATCTTAACAAGAATAGTATCTGTGATCCTGTTGTATGAAAAAGTACTACAATTATAGACTATATAGCAACATGAAGTTGTCTCCCTCCCTGCAAGGTTGTTGCCAAGTCAATAATAAAATGGGTATAGTGACCACTGTTGTTATCTTAATACTCTACATTAGTATTTAGTACACAGTAGCAGTCTCTGGTGAATAATTATAATGCAACGAATATATACTGCATTTTTCACCAGTGTACGGATAATGTGTAATTTCTATATCAAGCCACAATATGATGTCATAAAAAGAGACACCACAGACATCTAAATGTAAAGCATTGTTCTCATAATGTATGCATTTGTTGGTAATTTTTCTTTTTAAAAATGTTTTATTTTACAAATATAGAAAAATACACATTAATGTACAAAATTCATCACACTCATCCTATACAAAACAAAACATAAAACAGGTGAGACTGTTGTCAGCAGCAAACTACCGTATTTATCGGCGTATAACACGCGCCGGCGTATAACACGCGCCGGTGTATAACACGCACCTCATTTTAAGAAGGAAATTTCAGGAAAAAAAACTTAAATTTCAAATAAAGAACTTTGAAGCCCAATATGCCATTTAATATGCCTGGATTTTGCCCCCCATATGCCATTTAATATGCCAGGATATTGCCCCCAATATGCCATTTTAATATGCCAGGATATTGCCCCCAATATGCCATTTTAATATGCCAGGATATTGCCCCCAATATGCCATTTAATATGCCATGATATTGCCCTCAATATGCCAGGATATTGCCCCCAATATGCCAGGATATTGCCCCCAATATGCTATTTTAATATGCCATGATATTTCCCCCAATATGCCAGGATATTGCCCCCAATATGCCATTTTAATATGCCAGGATATTGCCCCCAATATGCCATTTTAATATGCCAGGATATTGCCCCCAATATGCCATTTAATATGCCATGATATTGCCCCCAATATGCCATGATATTGCCCCCAATATGCCAGGATATTGCCCCCATTATGCCATTTTAATATGCCAGGATATTTCCCCCAATATGCCAGGATATTGCCCCCAATATGCTATGTAATATGCCAGGATATTGCCCCTTAGTATGCCACCCTCCTACCCCCCTTCCCCAGACCCCAGTACTTACCTTGTTCCTGCTCTGTCCCCCGGTGCTCTGAAGCTGCGTGGCTGTGAGGGAAGCGTTGTGAGCTCCCCTCCAGCCGAGCAAAACAATAAAGTTTGTTTTAAAAAAAACACACTTTATTGACAGCGCGGCTGGAGGGAAGCTCACAACGCTTCCCTTACAGCCACGCAGCTTCAGAGCACCGGGGGACAGCAGGAACGAGGTAAGTTTTAGATTTTTTTTTTTTTATAACACGCACCCATCATTTGCTCCCTATTTTCAGGGAGAAAAAGTGCGTGTTATACGCCGATAAATACGGTAGTTAAATTCAAGAGAGAGGCAGAGTGGAAATGGCTAGAGGAGGGAGGAGAGCGGGGCGCGCGGTACCCGGCGACGGGGGGCCAACAAGAAGAAATAGAAAAATGTACCCAGGTGTCTGCCAGTGCCTCTAACAGGACATACTCTCCTACATCAAGCCCTCATGTCCATGTCTTTTGATCCCTATTTATTCTCCCCTTCCCTGCCCACTGAATTCCATAATGTCCAGACATCCTTATATTCAGGACTTGATGTATTCTGTCTGTAAAAACACTTAACTGATGCTCTATTTGTGGAACCACTTCACCCCAGCTCTTATCTCCCGAGGGATTTCCACTTTCCCACAGTTGCCATCTGGGAATGTCAGAAGAGAAAGAAAAAGCAGGGGGGATAGAGCTAAGCTGAAAGATAAACCCAACATAATAGATGAAATTTTAGTTTTAATGGGGATAAGTCCCTGACATTCCCACCAGAGATGGAACATTGTTCCCTCAACCTTAGTGCATCACCAGCAGTGGCTGGGTAGGCTTTTGTTGAACTTATGTACTTTACTTGACATGGGGTACCAATGGTGCATCAAATGAGAAAACAACTGTGCACTCCACTCACCGGGTAGATGTAAAATCAGAGGCTTTAATGGTATACCAATGGTGCATCACCTTATAAATGTTTTCGTGGATATTGATACTGTGTGTCAGCCTTCTTACTTCCATAAAGGCCTTCCCCCACTCCTCTAGCTGGTATGCCATGCTGAAGCATTGTTCCCATTTAATCAGGGCAGGGGGATTTTCTATATTTTCTGAGTTAGATAGCAATTTTAAAACTCTCTATGTCTATTTATTGTGAGGATGTTTAATCAGAAACTGTTCTAATTTGGGGGGTTTTACGATTACTCCTTTTATAAAATTTCTTACTCTAGCATAATTAAAAATCTTCGATATTGGCAAATTAAAGGTTTCCTGTAATTCAGAGAAAGGGAATTTGTTTGTAATTCTGATTTAACATTACACGGTACATTTTTTGTGCTCCACATTCTCATTATAAACAATGTTTATCACTTAAACCAGTTTTAAAAGCTTCATTTTAACTTTTGTAAATTAACTAACATAGGGCCTTATTTATCAAAACAAAATAAGTGGTATTTCAGGAAAAAGTACTAAGATAGTAGTAGTAACCATGCAAAGTTATCGTAGTTTTCTCTAAATTTTGCACTTTTAAAAAAAAATAGCACCTGTTTTGCCTAGATAAATTTGGCCCATAGAGCTGTGCTCAATCATAATATCCCTAACCATATTCTGTAAGACAATAGGATTTGTTCATGAACATTGACTTAATTATGCATTGTGCATGACCAAACCAAGTCAGTTCCTACTGCAAGAAGCACAGACTTGGTCCAACATTAAGATTTGTTTGAAGGAGCAGTTCAACTTTAGCGTCAGCATTATTTTACAAAAGTACTGCTCCATGTGACAAAAACAAAAAAGGAACAGATCTGTCTGATCAGGTCTCCTCAGCTCTCCCTGTGTCCTAAAACCATGCCTCCCAACTGTCCCACTTGGGATTGTGTCCAACCAAGCTTTACCTCTGTACTGGGACAGAGGTAGACTCAGTGGGACAGAGGGATTTGGAACCGCAATCCTGCAGTACCAATTTCCTTTTAGGGTGTCTGAAACAAAGTAATACATATTGTGCCTGCAGAGGGCCGGTACAAGGATTTTTGTCACCCTAGGTGAAGATGGAATTTGCCGCCCCCTCCATGTAGTGTTACTGTTCAAGGGGTGGTATAGTCATGCTCATTCTATAGTTAGCACAGAAGTGGTACAGTATAACTCCCATTAGTATTCCGTTGCTTGTACAAAATAGCTCTAATCAATGTATGACATATAATTATACTTTAAATGGTATAGCATAGCTCTCATCGGAATATAGTTAGGCAGATCCTGACTGAATAAAACTTTATTGTCGCAATTAAACATAAAAAAATTAAATATGCCACATACAGGATTCCATTAATTATGCCACATAGAGAAGCCTTTTAAAAACATACAACCAAACTGACCCCAGACTTGTCAATCTGCCCCTAAGACATGCCAATTTACCTCCAGACTTGCCAATCTACCCTCCAGACATAACAATCTACTCCTCAGTTATGATCATTTTTTCTTCCCCATGTTCCTTTTTGTTTTTTTCTGCCCCTCATATTTTTTTTCTGTCCCCCATGTTCCTTTTCTGTCCTCCATGTTCCTTTTATGTAACCTCAAGCATCTGTAACCCATGTTCCTTTTATGTCCTCTCAAGCGTCTATCCCAATAGTTCTTTTGTAGATTTGGGGGATCGCATCCTACACATGACCCACCCCCACCGTGCACTGACGTAAGTCGAAGTTCTCGAGTCCTCCAGACCTCCTTCGTTATTACACAGTGGTGTAATTAAATAGTGGTGCTGATAGAGAATCAGTCCTGCTGCTATTAATCCTGGGAGAGAATTCAAGTCAAGATATATCCTTGAATCCAGAGATATTGGGATAAGTAAAAAAAAAATAGATACAGAGTCCTTAGAGGGAATTTATGCCAAAATGAATTGCATTGCTGATAGAGATAATCCATCTTTGTGGATAGTAACTGAATATAAAGCTTATACCAGCAGTGTGTCTCATAAGTGTTATGCTCAGGGTAAATGTTAGCCCTCCTATATGCACAGCTGCAGCATTAGGGATATACTAGAGAATAAGCTGTGATCGACTATGTTACAAATAATAATAGATGTTGCAATTCACTGTCATTACGACATAACCATATAATGGTAACAGCATTGTAGCAATCGGATTGTACTGGAGAGCAGGAAAATTAAGAAGCATTGTGCGAGTAGCCTGAATGTCACAATAATTCGCCATTAGTATGGACAGTTGTGACTGATGAGCCACTATTGAGCACAGTGATTGGAACAACAGCTTTAATTAAAAAAAGGTTGCTATATAGAAGGAAGTGCCTAAATATAATATTGTACACACAGCTCACCCACCAATTATTATCCCCCTCAGTATTCACCATAGATCTGATTGCTCAAGGACATTCTGTAGCTAGTAATCATGTTGTCTGGCAATAGCAAAAAAAAAAAACATTGAAGGGTCTAATCAATAAAGAATACATTTCAGGGAATTGAGATGGGAATTTAGTCCAATGCAGCTGAATGGGATAATTTTTACAACTCAGCTATGTTTGGCCTTAAGTTTGAAATTCCTGTCTCATTTTCCTGCAATTCTCTGTTTAATGAGTAGACCCTTGAAAAGAAGGAGGCGCCTAAATATAATAGTAGTAGAGATCTTCTAAAAAGTGAACCTTCCCAAGTTTATCCATAATACATAATGCATAATACATATTTGGGTCACCTTTAACGATTGGACATCATTGAGTTTTATTTTCCCCATCTTAAGCAACCTGGAAATGAAGATAAGCATTTATCCTATGGCCAACAGTATGGGCTCATATGGTTTATAAAAGCACATTAAAGGGACTCTGACATCATTGGAATGTTGCAAAAGCTACTCTATATCTGTTGTAATAAATGTAAATATTGATATACATAGGTAGTAAAGTAGTAAAAAAAGAGGCATACATACATTATGCAGAAATCAGCACATGAGCAGCCATATTTCTTGAAGATACATCCAGGGCCGGCGCTACCGTAAGGCAGCACAGGCGGCTGCCTTAGGGCGCACCAATGGGGGGGCGGGAAAATCGCCCGCTCCCCCAGACCCCAGTACTTACCTCCATGCCGCTGTTCATGTCCGTGACTGAGAGGGAAGCGCTGTGCGCTCCCCTCAGGCCGTGCGCATTCAATAAAGTGTGTTGAAACTTTTTTTTTCAACACACTTTATTGAATGCGCACGGCCTGAGGGGAGCTCACAACGCTTCCCTCTCAGCCACGGACATGAACAGCGGCATGGAGGTAAGTACTGGGGTCTGGGTAAGGGGGGAGGAGGGAGGTATAACGAGCAATTCCTGGGCATCTGACTGGCACAATATTCCTGGGCATCTGACTGGCATAATATTCCTGGGCATCTGACTGGCATAATATTCCTGGGAATCTGACTGGCATAATATTACTGGGCTCTGACTGGCATAATATTCCTGGGAATCTGACTGGCATAATATTCCTGGGCATCTAACTGGCATAATATTCCTGGGCATCTAACTGGCATAATATTCCTGGGCATCTGACTGGCACAATATTCCTGGGCATCTAACTGGCATAATATTCCTGGGAATCTGACTGGCATAATATTCCTGGGCATCTAACTGGCATAATATTCCTGGGAATCTGACTGGCATAATATTCCTGGGCATCTAACTGGCATAATATTCCTGGGAATCTGACTGGCATAATGTTCCTGGGCATCTAACTGGCATAATATTCCTGGGTATCTGACTGGCATAATATTCCTGGGCATCTGAATGGCATAATATTACTGGGCATCTGACTGGCACACTATTCCTGGGCTCTGACTGGCATAATATTACTGGGCTCTGACTGGCATAATGTTCATGGGCATCTGAATGGCATAATATTCCTGGGCGTCTGAATGGCATATTCCTGGGCATCTGAATGGCATAATATTCCTGGGCATCTGACTGGCATAATATTACTGGGCTCTGACTGGCATAATATTCCTGGGCATCTAACTGGCATAATATTCCTGGGAATCTGACTGGCATAATATTCCTGGGCATCTAACTGGCATAATATTCCTGGGAATCTGACTGGCATAATATTCCTGGGCATCTGACTGGCATAATATTCCTGGGCATCTAACTGGCATAATATTCCTGGGCATCTAACTGGCATAATATTCCTGGGAATCTGACTGGCATAATATTCCTGGGCATCTGACTGGCATAATATTCCTGGGCATCTAACTGGCATAATATTCCTGGGAATCTGACTGGCATAATATTCCTGGGCATCTAACTGGCATAATATTCCTGGGCATCTAACTGGCATAATATTCCTGGGAATCTGACTGGCATAATATTCCTGGGCATCTGACTGGCATAATATTCCTGGGCATCTAACTGGCATAATATTCCTGGGAATCTGACTGGCATAATATTCCTGGGCATCTAACTGGCATAATATTCCTGGGAATCTGACTGGCATAATATTCCTGGGCATCTGACTGGCATAATATTCCTGGGAATCTGAATGGCATAATATTCTTGGGCTCTGACTGGCACAATATTCCTGGGCATCTAACTGGCATAATATTCCTGGGCATCTAACTGGCATAATATTCCTGGGCATCTGAATGGCATAATATTCCTGGGCATCTGAATGGCATATTCCTGGGCATCTGAATGGCATAATATTCCTGGGCATCTGACTGGCATAATATTCCTGGGCATCTGAATGGCATAATATTACTGGGCATCTGACTGGCACACTATTCCTGGGCTCTGACTGGCATAATATTACTGGGCTCTGACTGGCATAATGTTCATGGGCATCTGAATGGCATAATATTCCTGGGCGTCTGAATGGCATATTCCTGGGCATCTGAATGGCATAATATTCCTGGGCATCTGACTGGCATAATATTACTGGGCTCTGACTGGCATAATGTTCCTGGGCATCTGACTGGCATAATATTACTGGGCTCTGACTGGCATAATATTCCCATTGAAATACTGGTAAGTTTGTTGATTTAACTTTACTTCATTTTAAATATTGTATTTGTTCCCATTTTGTTTCTTCACTTCAAAATAAGATATATTCAGTGTGCATAGGAATTTGTTCATAGTTTTTGTTTTTACTATAGTCCGGCCCTCCAACGGTCTGAGGGACAGTGAACTGGCCCCCTGTTTAAAAAGTTTAAGGACCCCTGGGCTAAATACTGGCATATTGAGTGGCAAAATAGTGTGTCTCCGGTTATGTGTGAATTGGTGTAACTGTGTGTGTGTAAGTGGTAAGGGTGTCTGTGTGTGTGACTGCAAGGGTGTCTTTGTGTTTAAGGGTTTCAGTGTGTGACACATTTAGAGCATGCGAGTTGAATATTTAGATGTATTTATTTTCTACACTATACATTATTCATATATATATATATATATCTATATATATATATAGATATATATATATATATATATATATATATATATATATATATATATATATATATATATATATATATATAATGTAAGGAGGCTTAATGGTGTGGGAGGCGTGGCGGATCAGAGCAGGGGGGCACCAAAATGCACCTTCGCCTGTGTAGACGAAAATCCTTGCACCGGCACTGGATACATCCAGGGTGGAGTTAGGATGTTGGTTTTGCACATGTTTGGTTTGTGTTGGCAAGCAATGCTACCAGGTTGAAGAAACAGCGATTTGCTCAAGTGCACCCTGCAGAGAGCTTACTGTGCTTCAAGCATCATTCGTTTTGTTACTTTGAACACCTACAGCACATTTAGTTTTCCATTAAAAATAACAGTTAGGTGGGATAGTATTGTGGTAATGCATACGTTGTTCCAGTTCGTGACACTTTGAGGAGCTAGGCTTCCTCATTCAGGAATGCTCTGCTTAGTCCACATAACACAAACCAAGAACAATATAACTGACAAAGCAAGCTATGAAACATGGGCTCCTCATAAAACACAGAGAAACACAGCCCTTCCCTCCCCCCTACTGTGATCTAATAGTATATCATAAACAGTTCACTGCCAAATAAATAGTGAAGGAAAAGCTTCAGTAGATGAAGCAGTGTTGCACTGCCTCCCTCTTCTCACTATAGTTTTAGTGAGGGAAAGAGACAGATCAGCTAATGTAATATTTTTTTTAATAATAAATTAAATATTTAACAAAAAGTGAAAAACCAAGGGCGTTTATAAAAGCCATTTCCAGTGTTTAACCCCTTCCCTGCCATTGCTCGCTGTGTACGCAGTGATCTTACACAACAGCACATTTTTTGCTGTCTGTGCATTTTTTGGGGGTTAATTTTTTTACTGTATAACAAAGGCTCCTTTAAGAGCTATTAACCCCTTGCTTGCCGTAGATCACTGCCTAAGCAGCGCATATGGTTACTGTCTAAGCAGCGCAAATGGAGCGATCTGGCTGCAGAAGGATTTTTTATTTTGCTATCTGCATTTTTTTTGTTACACTCGCTAGGGGTTAATTATACCCACTAGGGGATTGTGTATTCTTTTTGAAGCTGTCTGAGCGGGTGTATAGCGACCATTCGCCTGGTCAGATCAATATTGGTAAATATTGTTCTGACCTGCATGGATCTACCTCCCTCTCCGCACTTGAGTTTTAGTGAGGGAGAGAGACATATCTGTATAATGTAAGTTTTTAATTCTAATAAATTAAATACAATGTAACAAAATTGTAAGACCTAAGGGCTTTTATAAAAACCATACCCTTTGTATAGTGTACCCTGTGTATTAACCCCTTCCCTGCCACTGATCATTGCCCAGCAGCACATTTTTTCTTGTCAGTGCATTTTTAGGGGTTACTTTTTTGTACAGTACTACAAAGGCTCTTATAAGAGCTATTAATCCCGTCCTTGCTCTACATGTCAAAATTCCAAGTTAGAAAATCAAAAAGCACACCTCTTGGCCTTTTAACCCCCAAACAAGCTGACAAACCTATGCATGGGTGGTATCCCCGTGCTTGGGAGATGTTTGGCAGTGACACATACCAAAATCTGTGAATTTGTGTCTTAAGTACAATGTTTGTGGGGAAAAATACACAATAAAATCACTAACCACAAACTTTGACAAAGGCTGGTGGTAGAATTGGTGCATGGAAAGTGTTAAAATACTACCATTTAAAATAGCCTAGGGTGTCTACTTTTACAAAATATATGGTTTTTGGGGAGAAAATACACTGTCCAGCTTAAAAAAAAAAGTCCCAATTGAAACATGGGTGCAGGCTGACTACATGTCAAAATTCCAAGTTGCAAATGCGCACCTTCCAAATGTGGCCTTTTAGCCCCCAAACAACCCAGCAAACCTATGCATGGGTGGTATGCCTGTACTCTGTACTTTTAGAAGGTTTTTTCATTTGCTTTTGTCGATGAGGAGAAGATGTTTCAAATAAAAGTTAGGAAAGGGGTTCACCATATTTTTTTGTTTTTTATATTATAGGATATGATCAAAATGATGGCACCGAAAGAAACCCCTTCTTGTCCTGATAAAAAAAGAAAATTATAGCTAAACACAAACAGCAAAATAGCGATTGTCCAGAATGGCCAAAAATGTTTCAAAGGGTCTGTCCTTAAGGGTTAAATATTTTTGCATGAAAATAGCTTGCTTACAGCATTTATATCAGTGTTAAAAGGCAGATACCGTCAATTTAGTCTTTTCTTCACTTCATGCACATCTGTTGAGTGTGCTGTCCCTTTATACTACAGTGTAATCTTGCATAGCAGACTGTTAGATAACAATAATATTATCAATTGTTTAGTGTTTAAATGTGTTTTTAAAAGGTAATTGTAGGTTCACATCACACGTGTCACGTGACAAGTTTTGGAATGGGTGGACATATTTGCAGGTACACACCCCATATTTAAAGGGGGAAATATCATAGTTAATTAACACCACATGTAAATTGAACAACTCCTAGTAAGGAGACAGGTAGTGGACAAGAAACTGTCAAAAACAGAGCTAACTGACAATTTTAGACTCAGTGGATCTGTTAATGTTACACTGGATAGTGAACACACTGTTATTTACATAGGAGGCTCAGGGCTGAATTAAGGCATGGGCTTTAGGGGCTATAGCCCAGGGCCATCAGCGAAATGGGGGCCACCTCATGGGGCTGCAGCTCCAGGACCCTGCCTTAAAACCAGCCCTTACGGGGGTAAGTCCTGGGTGTGAAATGTGGGTGATGGGGCATATACTGGGGTAAGTCCTAGATGATGGTGATGGGGTATGTACTGGCATGCTGGGATAAGTCCTGGGTGTGCAATGTGAGTGATGTGGAATATCCTGGGGAGCCTGGGTAAGTCCTGGGTGTACAATGTGGGTGATGGGGCATCTATGCTGTGCATTCTACAAGGATAAAACATAGATCCTTTTTTTAAAAACATGTTCCAGACCTATGGGGCCAATTTGGCTACTTTTCTACCTCCAGTTTCCAATCCTAAATCAACCAAATCCTGTAAACCACTCATATCAACAAAATCCAGGTCAAGTGAGGACTTGTCGTCCCTGGCAGAGACCCCCTCCATGGGGGAGACTGCAGGGGGGTGGAGACACCCTGTCCAGTCCTTCCTGAAAAACAAGTCTTGCACCCTAACCTTTTACAGTTTAGCTGTTGTGGATTCAATTTCCATAGGTGAGTATAATGAATCCTAGCCATCACTCAAAAACTCAACTTTCTATTGCACTTTTATTGCCAAAGTGATGTTGGCTGCTTGTGATGAGAAATTGAATTTACAAGTGCTTTGGTGTTAAGGTGTGGCCATAAATCCAAATTTTGAAAAAAGAAAAGGAACTGAATAAAAGGAATCTGCAGGCCATTGTTTAAAGTGAAAGCATTGCCATCTAGCAGCAATAGCTGGGATAATAGTCAGTCTTTTGGAGGATGCCACATTTAAGTAAAAATGGTAAATGTGAATAAACAGATCTCTAAAATACTGTATTTAATGTCCCTGGCAATTTAGTGATAGTAATAACTATTTTGCTTTTCTCCCAAGGGTTTTCAACACATTTTAGAAAATGAGCCTTAACATCTATTAACAGCTGCTTAACTATGTTATTATTAACAAACCTAAAAAGTCTTTGTTACCTATACATTGTTTATCCTATGATTTTAGAGAATTATAGAAAACAAAAAATAGCAGACAATGCACTAAAACAGAAGAGACAAGTGAATTGAAAAAATCAGGAATTAATATAGAAGTTGGAAAACCTCCATGATGCCCACTTTCCCAACTCAAATATTAATCCCTGTATTTTACTTTTTGTGAATAGCCCTAATTATTTATATAGTGGTTAGAAGAACAGTAACCCTTTTAGGAGCAGACTTTTTGAAAAAATATTGTCATGCTGGACAATGGCGTTCTGCGATGTTTGTGTTTAGCTGTAAATTTCCTCTCTCTCATTTACTGTACCCATTCAAATGATATATTGTGTTTTTAAGGATAAGAAGGACTTTCTTTAGACAGCATTTTTTTTAATATTTTTATTGTATCCTACACTATTAAAAAACACCTACCATTAAAATTATAGACTGATCATTTCTTTGTCAGTGGGTAAACGTTCAAATGCAGGGGATCAATTACTTTTTTCCCTCAATGTATATAATAAAATATGGTGAAAAAATACTTTTTCTAACTCTTACTTCAAAAATCTTATCTATCTTGTGTATCTACAGCTAATGAAAAAACATTGAAAATAGATTCAAATATGTATCCTGGGTTTGGGAGTATATCTTGTTTTTAAGTTTTTTGCTTATTTTGGAAGTTATAAGGCAATAAGTGCAAGTAGAGCATTAATATTTCAAAACTTTTTTTTTTAAATTAATGATAGTGATATTGTAGCATAGATATCTGTCATGAATTTCAGAAACACCCTGCAACATGCACATATTTTTAAAAATTAGAAAACCCAGGTAAGTAACTATGGGTATTTTGACACTTTTCATGCAGTAAAGATTGGTGGTAATTTTATCCTTGGCGGTAGTGTTTTTTTCAAACACATTGTACGTCTGGTATGAATTGACCAGGGTTGTTATGTGTTACTTCCAAATAACACCCCAATATATGTTATGTAGCTTCCTCTAAGTATAGTGATATACACAGGTTTGCTAGGTTTATGTGGCAGTTACAGGGCCAAATTGGTAATAGTCATTGTAGCTTTGAAACGTGGAGTTTTGATGTATTTGTTTGCAGACTACATTTCCATTTTTTCTATCATGCTCAGCCAGCCAAAAGCTAACTTAGCATCAAAGCAATAAGCGTTGAATTTAAGTTTTAAAATGGTGCCCCCTTAGTCCGGACGTATTCGAATAACATCGGTGGCACACAAAAAAACCTCTAATTTCAAGCTATTTGTGCAGCTCCGTTGTTCCTTCAAAAAGTCCGCAATTGGGACATCCTAGCCAATTCCACACCAATATCTACCAAAACTGAAAGTAGACAAAAGATGCCTGAGATGCCCCAAACTAAAGTTGTAGTCTCAAACGCCCCATTATACCCTATGGGAGCTTTTACACATTCAAAAAATAGCTTGGAAACACTGATAAGTACCCCAAATCCTACCAAAATAAACTGAACCAACCATAGGAAATAGGCCCAGGTTCATGGAATCATTACAAATTATAGATACAATCAACTTAAACCCAATCAAACTGTGAGGAATGTTTGCATTTTGGGACATATTGTCTATATTGGGTAGATCCTATAGTCTCTAGCCACAGATATTTTCTACCCTTGCTACCATGCTAGTGCAGTCTCACTGCACGATTTCTGCAGGGCAGGGACAGATTAAACCTGTCAAAGCCATCTATTCACATCTGGTTGCTGTGATTGGCCGTGTATCAGGTGACCTCTGCAAACATAGCTGAAGTGCCTCAGTCCTGAGACACTAAGCCATGTAATTTACTGCCTGATCATGGGATGTCTGGCATGTCCAATGTCACCAACAATGTGTACTAATGGTTTCTGTGGTGTCTTCTGTTTATGAGCCACAGTTAAAATTATAATAACTTGACACAAAATAATGGTACATATTTGTTTTGGCAAGAGTGTATGATATTGAGATGAAAACTACACACAGAATCACAATAAATAAATTATATTTATTTATATTATTATTATGTACAAAATGTTATGTACACAAAAATATTAAATTACACTTCATTGTCATCTTTTATAATATGTATAACATACATATTATAACAATAATGTGTTGTTTTAATACAAGATCTTGTTTTTTTTTTTTTATTTCATCGAATATGAGGACATTCTCAGTATTTTAAATCTGTCACTTTAGGAAGGGAAAAAACGCCTATAAAATATGACAGAAATATGAGTCATACAGCAATAGAATGCACCTGATATGTGCTCTCTACAAAATAAACCATTTTGGATTGGATTAACCTGTACTATGGTTCACAGCTCATGTGACAAGACATAAAAAACATTTGCCACTTTATTGATTACAGTTACAACTGCCTCAAGAAATTAAATATTAAAGGCATGTCTGTACACATTCGCCTGTGTATAAATCACCTGTCATGTCTCTAATCTTGTTAGCTGGACTGAGGGAATTTTTGTTGTTGCCCCTGCATGCGACATACAGATAGCACACTGCAAGTCCTCTGGAGACTAAAAGCCATAACACAGTCACATGAAATCAGTTTATATGAAATATAATGTGCCCCAAACTGGTGACAAATTAAGCCGAAACTGGATTTAGAGGTAGCGTCTGATGTATATCTAGATAAAAAAAAAGATGTTTGTTCAGACACCAGACAGATAAACTACTGTTATAATGTTTTCCTTTATCATACAGATGGTAAAACATTGTTTATGAACCATCTCTAGGTCTTACTGCATTGATTTGTAAGATGCAAATACACTTGCAATCCAGTGCAGTGGTTGAAAAATAGAGAAAATAATTTGTTGTCTATATTCAGTGGCCATCTATTAAGAGGACTTTTACTCTAGAAAATACAGAATTGCTAGTGACAAAGGATAACTCTGTATAATTTGCAGTTACGTGAACAATTGATGAACAAGTAAGGGTTTTGCTTAACCTAAAGAAGATATAAAAATATGTTATACCACAATACATTTTCCACATATTTCCCATCTTTGAAGTTTTGTGTATTTTATTCATTGTTTGCTCTTTCTTACCACTGAAGCCTTCATTTCACTATTCACAATCTGGCCACAACTTTATTACAAACAATTACACTATTGAGAAAAATGTAGTAAAGGAGATTATTCTCCAAAAGTGAACTGCAAATCATGCCTATCTTTCCAACTCGGCTATTCATGTCACATTTTTGACACACAATTGTTAGTTCCATTTTAGTAAATCGTTTCCTAACTGGTGAAAAGGAATAGGGCTTTCAGCTTGTTTTGTTAGCTGACGGAAACTCTATAGAATAACGCGAATGATATTATACTACATATCCCCTCTGTAACTATATTAACTAAACCTTGTTTTCCCAGAACTTGTTTAAAACGCCATAACAGAAATAAATAAATAAAACAACCCCACTACAATCTGATTATTCAGATTATGAGTATGTATTATTCAGAGTATGTACACTAAGATTAAATTACTTTATCCCTTTTCGGCAGTTTCCAATATCTAGGACAGCTCAAAAACAGGGTATGGCGCTATTTCAATAGTAAATAAATTGTATTCAATGCAAGGTCTTGTTACTAGTGGGGTACCTCAGGGATCTGTACTTGGGCCCATTCTCTTTAATATTTTTATTAGCGATATTGAAGGTCTTGTTGGCAAAGTATGTCTTTTTGCTGATGATACAAAGATTTGCAGCAGGGTTGATATTCATGGAGGGATAAGCCAAATGGCAAATGATTTAGCTAAACGAGAAAAATGGTCAGAGCAGTGGCAACTGACATTTAATGTGGACAAGTGCAAGATTATGCACCTTGGGCGTAAAAACCCAAAAGCAGAATATAGACTATTTGGTACAGTCCTAACCTCAACATCTGAGGAAAGGGATTTAGGAGTAATAATTTCAGAGGACTCGAAGGTAGGTAGGCAATGCAATAGAGCAGCAGGAAATGCTAGCAGAATGCTTGGTTGCATAGGGAGAGGTATTAGCAGTAGGAAGAGGGAAGTGCTCATGCCATTGTACAGAGCACTGGTGAGACCTCACTTGGAGTATTGTACGCAGTACTGGAGACCATATCTCCAGAAGGATATTGATACTTTGGAGAAAGTTCAGAGAAGGGCTACTAAACTGGTTCATGGGTTGAAGGATAAAACTTACCAGGAAAGGTTAAAGCATCTTAACATGTAGCTTGGAGGAAAGACGTAACAGGGGGGATATGATAGAAACATTTAAATACATAAAGGGAATCAACACAGTAAAGGAGGAGAGTATATTTAAAAGAAGAAAAACTACCACAACTAGAGGACATAGTCTTAAATTAGAGGGGCAACGATTTAAAAGTAATATCAGGAAGTATTACTTTACTGAGAGGGTAGTGGATGTATGGAATAGCCTGCCAGCAGAAGTGGTAGAGGTAAACACAGTCAAGGATTTTAAGCATGCGTGGGATAGACACAAGGCTATCCTAGCTATAGGAACGAGGGACTAATAAAAGTACTCAAAAAAAATTGGGCAGACTAGATGGACTGAATGGTTCTTATCTGCCGACACATTCTATGTTTCTATGTTTCTATGAGGTGTTATAGTCCATTTTTGTCATTATTACCTTTTGATTTTTTAAATTAGTTTTTTCATAAGAAAGACTTCATTAATAAGTAATAGTACGTTATAAACATCTGTAGATTGAGGTGAACACATTTCCATTTCAGAGGGGTTATTATAATGTTCTTTTTCTTCTCTGCTGTATGATAGGACCCACCACACTATAATATATTTAACATAATAAGATGTATTTTATTCTTCTTTTACACACTTCAACGGTAGATGTGAAAGCATAAAAGTGCACACATTCTGTTGCAGTGTCCTTATGGCGATTTCTATATTTTGCTATGCCATTATTAGAATACTGGCCCTAATCATGGAATCTTCCTCCCCCCAAAAATGAAACTATATTGAGTTATCAATGCAATAGGATACAGTCGACAACTAATATAGAGCTGAATTTGGTAGGCCAGACAGTTTTTCCAAAACAACAGGGAAATCTTTTTCTCAAGGTACATAAGTTTCTCTTTCTTGATTTGGAAAACTGTGAAGCATCAAGAGAGGTGATGGGGACTGTATAGTGTGTATACCTGCATTAACACTGGCAATAGTCCTTCAGTAAAATTATGCATTTGTAGTAAATAGAATGGTTCTAACCATTTCTCATTTTATGTGCATTACCTCCAGGGGAAACTGTCTACTGGGAATTACATTTCTAAACTTTACCTTACATTAAGAAATGACATATCATTTAGTAGTTTATACCCTGACTTTTTCTGAAATGTGCTTTAGCATTGAGAATAAGAATTTATGTATAATTAATGTCGCTTTGGAAACTGCATAACCAGATGATTAGTCAATAATGGCTTTTTCTTTCACAATGTAAAGTAACATTATATATTTCAGTCTGGACCTGAGCCTCATTTCGCACATTTCTGGCCCTGCCTATCCTTACTCTTAGCCCTTACTTGAGTTGAAATTCAACTTAAAGATTCTTAAAGAAATATTATTTTGTAATTAAAAACATAAATGATGAGCAATCATTTAAAATTTAGCCTATGATGTTATTGTTACTTCTTCCGGTATACATGTCCTGACAAATGTCAGATTTACCTTAGCAGGAAATATGATTTTTGGACATGATTGTATATATCTATATATTTTAATAAATCATGAGTAGTGTTGAGCGAACCCGAACCGCAAAGTTCGGTTTCGTATCGAACACTACGATTATTGGACCCCGGACCCGAACACGGACATTCCACTGTCGGGGTTCGGCGATTAATATCGCCTTAAATTTAAAATTACTAGTGACTGGACAGCTATTGCTGCCCAGTCACTAGTAAAATACCCCCCCGCCCCTGCCCTGGTCCCCACCCATTGCCGGCGGGTGGGGACCCTAAAAAGAATGAGGGGGGGGAACCTAGTGTCCATGGCCGGCGGATGAGGACCCTAATAAGAATGAGTTATTAGGGTCCTCATCCGCCGGCCATGGACACTAGGTCCCCCCATCATTCTTTTTAGGGACCCCCGGAAACCCCAGCAAAAGGAGAAAGAAAAAAGAAGATGGATTATTTTTCACCTGTGGATTCCCCCCCTGGTCCCCACCCATGGCCGGAAAGTGGGGACCCTAATAAGAATGAGGGGGGGAATCCACAGGTGAAAAATAACCCATCTTCTTTTTTCTTTCTTCTTTCTTCAGCCCCAAAAAAGGCCAAATAAAAATCCATAATACGCGCCGCAACGGTAAAAAAAAAAACAAGCGCAAAAAAAATAATAATCCACTGGTGGAAAAAAAACAAACCAACTTCGCCCATGGAGGGCCCCATGCAGACTGAGCTCTGCAGGGCAGGGGAAGGCTTATAAAGCCTTCCCCCTCCCTGCAATTAAGCTCAGAGCACTCTGATTGTTGGATTTTCGGACCTTCACCGGTAGACAGCAGCAAGGAGGTAAGTACTGGCTGGGGAAGGGGGGAGGAGGGTGGCATAACGAGCATACTGAGGGGCAAAATCCTGGCATATTGAGGGGCAAATTCCTGGCATATTAATTGGCAAATTCCTGGCATTTTGAGTGACAAAATCCTGGCATATTAATTGGCATAATCATGTCTTATTAATTGGCATAATCCTGACATATTAATTGGCATAACCCTGGTATATTAATTGGCATAATCCTGGCTTATTAATTGGCATAATCCTGGAATATTAATTGGCATAATCCTGGCTTATTAATTGGCATAACCCTGGCATATTAATTGGCTCAATCCTGGCATATTAATTGGCATAATCCTGGCTTATTAATTGGCATAATCCTGACATATTAATTGGCATAACCCTGGCATATTAATTGGCAAAATACTGGCATGTTAATTGGCATAACCCTGTATATTAATTGGCATAATCCTGGCATATTAATTGGCATAACCCTGGCATATTAATTGGCAAAATACTGGCATATTAATTGGCATATTGAGGGGCAAAATCCTGGCATATTGAAGGGCTAAATCCTAGCATATTAAATGGCAAAATCCTGGCATATTGAGGGGGCAAAATCCTGGCATATTGAGGGGGCAAAATCCTGGAATATTGAGGGGCAAAATACTGGCATATTAAATGGCACATTGAGGGACAAAACGCTGGCATATTCATTGGCAAAAGAAGAGCATATTGATGGGCAAAATACTGGCATATTAAATGGCACATTGAGGGGCAAAATACTGGCATATTACATGGCACATTGAGGGGCAAAATACTGGAATATTAAATGGCACATTGAGGGGCAAAATACTGGCATATTAAATGGCACATTGAGGGGAAAAATACTGGCATATTTAATGGCATATTGAGGGGCAAATTACTGGCATATTAAATGGCATATTGAAGAGAAAAATACTGGCATATTAAATGGGAAAAAAATAGCACATTGAGGGGCAAAATCCTGGCATATTAAATGGCAAAAGAATGGCATATTAAATGGCAAAAGAATGAGGGCATATTGAGGGCAAATTACTGACATATTGACCAACTGCTCCCAACCACCCTCCATATAACAGTAGACCGGTATAACATGCTTGTAAGGGTAGGTGGGGCGAGTGGGAGATATTGTCGGGGGAGGGGGTAGTGGGCCCAAAAAATTTGTTCTGTAAGGGGCCCTGAAATTCCTGGTGGCGGCCCTGGCAAGGTGTGGCCCAACTGATTTAACTAGACCTTAAATTCACATTAGATCTGTGCACAAAGTTAATTTAAACTGTATTTTTTCTGCTTTTGTATAACCAGACATGTTTCTATGGCTAACAAATTATTTTCACCATTACTGTAAATAAAACAAAGTTTAGTGCATACAAAAACATGGACGCTCCTGCCCTCTAACATAGGTTTAGCAATATCCTAAACTATGAAGATGCCTTAGAGCTTCTTTAAAAAATATGTGTGTATTCCTTTCAATATCAAGAATAGCATTAAACAATAATACATCATACTATTCTATCAATATCAGCATGTTAGGACATGATTCTAAAGACAAATGGCGAAATAGTTATCTCATCATTATCATTTAGGATTAACAGATGACAACATGTGTGCATGCCAAAAGAGCTGGTACATCTAGAGATTTAAAGAGAGGGAAATCTTTATAATGCAGGTTCAAAGAAGTGTACAGCAGTGAATACAGATCATTTAGTAATGGAAGAAGAGTTGGGGACATCTTCAAGTGATATGGTAGAAACCACCCTTGGGAAAATATTACTTTGATACTTGTTAACATGAGAAGAAAGGCATTGCTGGGTATAGTATATTCATAGTATATAGTATATTCATTTAAGGGTCTACTCCATAAACACAGTCAAGGATTTTAAGCATGCGTGGGATAGACACAAGGCTATCCTAGCTATAAGACCGGGAACGGGGGACTAATAAAAGTACTCAAAAAAAATTGGGCAGACTAGATGGACCGAATGGTTCTTATCTGCCGACACATTCTATGTTTCTATGTTTCTATAAAGAGAGAATACCCTTTGTTTTTTTTCTTCCCTAAAGACAGATTGGCCATACAGCAAACAGATTTGTATCCTGATGAGGACACAATAAAATTACTTTACATTTGCTGCTCATTGCCTTAAAATTATCTGCATGATAAACATGTTGGTGCAAAGCAAACATTCAAAGGATGAAATGAAGAATTGGATTATAATTCTAATACTAGCATATTTAAATTATATTATCATTTTTATATATTTTATTATATATATTATTATATTTATCAAATGTGTTGGTTTTATGCATATAAATACATTTGACTACCAAGTGACTAGATTTGTGCATTACATCTCTAAGCACATTTGTTTTTCAGTGGCATATTTTAACAAAAACATAAAACACTTCCAGTTGTTGGGCTCTCTTCCGCTTGCCAGTTTGCCAAGCTGGCTGTTGTGACAAGTTTCTATAAATACACACAAAGCTTTGCTAGGAGTATTGAATTTGTTTCTAAGTTTGTAAAATTCACAGACTGTTACTATAGTAACCCTAGTCATGCGGAGGGAATAAAGCATATGTTTGCATGTATTGAGAGGCTATAAATATCATTCCTTCCTGAACCAGGGGTCAGGACTCACTTTTTTTTTTTATACCTTTATTGTTTATATTTTCACTCTGCTACTGCCAAACAACACCCCAATGTATAGGCTTGCTTGCTTTATGTGGCAGGTACAGGATTATGATCTTTGCATCTTTGAAATGTGGAATTTTAAAAAATATTGCTTTGCAGACATTTACTATGATGTTCAGCCAGCCTAAAGTTACTTTAGCATCATAGGAAATGTAGTCTATAGTAAGCAGCACAGATCGTTGCGACCCTGCTGTTGCATGGATGACTGATTCAGCTGTTGCGGACCCCTCTCTCCTGAAGGCCAGTATATCTATATTTAAATAAAATGTCACTAGAGGACCACTGAAAGTCCTAACACATAATCTTTTATTCATATATATATCTATACGCAAATATCACATTCCAACTATTTGTAAAAAGTATCAAGCTTAATGTTGAATAATGCATTAAAATGACTCGGTGCATAAAAATCCAAAGGCAGAAAAAAATAACATAATATATTGGTTACTAATGGTAACATCAGAGGAAGTAGTCTTAGGAATAATTATTTCATATGCGTTAAAGGTAACAATGACATGTAGCAAAGCAGGATGAAATGCTATCAGGATGCTTGATCATTTAGAGCAGAGCTTTCCAAACTCTGTGTCACAACACGTTAGTGTGCAAGCTTCAGAGTTTAGGTGTGTCACGTCAACGTGGTACCGATTGGTATGGTGTGGCCCGCAACATTTTCTTTTAGGGTGACACCATAAGTCATATCCGGCAGCTATTCCCCTCTTCCGGCACGCTGTGTGCAGGACGGAAGACTAAGAATTGTGGAGGTGAACTTTGATAAAACAGCTAGGCACATCAGTACTGGGAAAGAGGGGAGGAGGGTATTGTTTTTATTGGCTACTTGGCTGGGGAACCTGTAGATGGTAAACTAAAATTGGCATATTTGAATAGGCACCTGACTGGAGCATATGTTAATGGACAAACTGTGGCATATTTAGTGGGCAAACTAACAGTGCCATATTTTAATGGGCACCTGGCTGGGACATATGTTAATGGGCAAACTGTAATATATTTAATGGGCAAACTAACAGAGGTATATTTTTTAATTCTTGCATATATTTACATTTTGTTACTAATAAAAGACAACTATCTTGGAAATGCATGTTATTTTCTTACAAATCATCTTTTTTTTAAATATACATGACAGGTTTTAATGAAATAGGCTGTGTTCCCATAAATTGCATTATTACAATTTATGTATGTCTCTGTATCTCTTGTAAGTGATTAGTTTAAACTCTGGTTTGCTAGTAAAACTGAATTACTGTGTTGTGAAATTATACATGTCTTAAAAATTTCTATCACCAACAACATCAGGGGATGACGGGCGATGCTGGTGTCCCGGGCCCGGCGGGCCGAGGTCACGCCAGGAAAAAAAAAAAATTCCAATCCACCCCTCTGTTAAGCCAGTCCACGGCTGTGAGGGAAGCGTTCTGCGCTCCCCTCCAGCCGCGCGGCTTCAAAAAAATTTGTTACAAAAAAAAGAGTTACTCTACTTACGGCTAGAGTTACTCAGGTTGCTTTTTTTTTTTTAACAAACTTTATTGAAGCCGCGCGACTGGAGGGCAGAGCACCGGGAGACAGCAGCAAGGAGGTAAGTACTGGGGAAGGGGGGAGGAGGGTGGTACATAACGAGCATACTGAGGGGCAAAATCCTGGCATATTGTGTGGCAAAATCCTGGCATATTAATTGGCAAAATCCTGGCATGTTAATTGGCAAACTCCTGGCATATTGAGGGGCAAAATCCTGGCATATTAATTGGCATAATCCTGGCATATTGAGGGGCAAAATCCTGGCATATTGAGTTACAAAATCCTGGCATATTAATTGGCAGAATCCTGGCATATTAATTGACAAAATCCTGGCATATTGAGGGGCACAATCCTGGCATACTGAATGCCTAAATTCTGGCATATTGAGTGGCTAAATCCTGGCATATTGAGTGGCAAAGTCCTGGCATATTGAGTGGCTAAATCCTGGCATATTAAATGGCGAAATCTTGGAATATTGAGGGTCAAAATACTGGCATATTAATTGGCAAAAGAATGGCATATTGAGGGGCAAAATACTGGCACATTAAAGGGCATATTGAGGGGTAAAATACTGGCATATTGAGGGGAAAAATACTGGCATATTAAATAGGAAAAGAATGGCATATTGAGGGGCAAAATCCTGGCATATTAAATGGCAAAATAGTGGCATATTGAATGGCAAAATAGTGGCATATTAAATGGCAAAAGAATGGCATATTGAGGGAAAAATACTGACTTATTGAGTGGCAAAATATTACTGGCATATTGACCAACTGCTCCCAACCACCCTCCATATTACATTAGACCGGGATAACATGCTTGTGAGAGTAGGTGGGGCGAGTGGGAGATATTTTCGGGGTGGGCGGTAGGGGGCCCAGAAAATTTGTTCAGTAAGGGGCCCTGAAATTCCTGGTGGCGGCCCTGCCACTTCATACCACTGTATGAAGCACCTAAATGGTGGGACCTAGACCCTCTAAGACTTGAAGAAAGGAGATTTAGTCCATGAAGAGATTTTTTATGGTAACGACAATTAAGATATGGAATTCACTGCCTGAAGAGGTTTTTCTAGCAAATACGTTAGACTCCATTATAAAAGCGGCCTGGATACTTTTTTAATGAGCTGGTGCATAGAGGGCTATGCATGTTAGTATAGGCATTAATATTTAATTAGTGCTTGTTGATCCAAGGAGAAATCTGATTGCAATGTGGAGTCAAGAAGGATTTTTTTCCCCACTGAAAGCAAAATTCTAAATTACTGAAAGGGATTTTTATTTGCCTTCTTTTGGATCAACAGCAGTAAACATGGAAGAGGAAAAGGGTTTAACTTGAAGTATTTTTTCAACCTAAACTATTATGTAACTATGTGACTATGATTGACTATCCTGGCTAGCCCCAAACAATCATCCTACTGATCATTCTAAAGCTGTCTATCCCAAAATACTCAAAATAATGCTACTGACCTTCAGTGGTAAAGTAATCCATAATTGCATTCCTAAACTTTGCCTTAGTTCTACTAAGTTATTAGGTTTTTTGGTCCGTCAGCATCAAAGTGCATATTATTGGGGCATTATTGGTCACTGCCGGTTATGTTTAAAATGTTATTATATTTAACCAAATGATAAAAAATAATAGATCAATTCTAGTATATTTCTTAAGTAAATATGAATAAAATTAGTCATCTTTAGGTTAATTTAACCTACCCAATTTTGAAAGAAGGCAGGTAGGACTGACCATCTAAAGAATTCAATGTCAGATCTAAAATGACATTAAACTCCCCTCCCAATTCAACTATTATCTTACCAAAGCTCGGGTTATATATTTTTGTTGGTCACAGTCGGGAATGTATGAATCAGCCAATGTTATCTGACTATTCCCAATTGTATGTAATATTATTCTAATTATAAAGGCAGGAGAAAATAAGGCATATATCAGGCGATAAAATGTTACAAAGTGTTACTAATAAAAAACAACAATCTTAACTATAAATACAGCCAGGAAGAAATAAAAAAAAAGAACATTATTATGGATGGACAGGATTATGCCAAGAAGAGGGTGGGTATTGAAAGAGTTATGTTATAACATCTTCTACTTTACCAGCTATCCGCTTGGTGCTGCTTTCTAGTCCTCTGTAAGTTATTGTTGTGATAAAATGTCAGAGTTTCTTTTTTTCTTGTTTGGGTTTCAAACTCCCACACTTTCCCTTCATAAAAGATGGTGGTTTTAGAGATAAAATCCGGTCTGGTGTGGCTATCTGAGTCAGGTCCAATTTAAAGAAAAAAAAAGATTGAGTAACCTCCGTGTAGTTTAGGATATGTTCTTTCCCCTCTTAATGTCGTCAGGCTATATGGATATCCCCAACCTTTGGAGATGTCCTTTTTCTGAAAAACTGTAGTAATCAGTCTTAACGATCTTCTTGCCTGTAGGGTGAATGAAGACAATTCTTGAACGATGGAAATCTTAGAACCCAGTGGCGTAGCGTGGGTTGTCAGCACCCGGGGCAAGGCAAGTAATTTGCGCCCCCTAACCCGTGGATTTTAGCACTCGAGTCTCTTCTATTTGATTAGTTAAAGAAACCCTTACCCCCCAAGCACATGTATTGTTTGTTATGAAAATACTTATGTAATTAAAGTAAAATGCATCTAAATACAAGTTTATTTTCCAACACTTTATTGAGTGCGAACATGCATTACACACATTCTCCACATTTTCAGCAGGTCTATAAATACAAATATACACATGTAGTAACCTAGCATGGGCCATGCTATTATATGTCGTCTCACAACCATCGTAAACGACAAACAATATCAAGAACAAAAACTAAACATCAAAATGGAACCATACCCTGGAGATGATCCAAGACTGGGCTAGATGGAGCCAACTTCCTCAATCCTGTACCACTAATGTTACCCCCCCCCCCCCCCCCCACACACACACACACATATGCCATAATTGTTGTGCCATTCAGATGCCAGTAATATTGTAACTTTCGGATGCCAGTAATATTGTGCCAGTCAGAGCCCAGTAATATTGTGCCAGTCAGAGCCTAGTAATATTGTGCCAGTCAGATGCCTGCAATATTGTGCCAGTCAGATGCCTGCAATATTGTGCCAGTCAGAGCCCAGTAATAATGTGCCAGTCAGATACCAGTAATATTGTGCCAGTCAGATACCAATAATATTGTGCCAGTCAGATACCAGGAATATTGTGCCTGTCAGAGCCCAGGAATATTGTGCCTGTCAGAGCCCAGGAATATGGTGCCTGTCAGATGCCTGTAATATTATGCCAGTCAGATGCCTGTAATAGTGTGCAGTCAGAGGCCAGGAATATTGTGCCAGTCAGATGCCTGTAATATTGTGCCAGTCAGATGCCTGTAATATTATGCCAGTCAGATGCTTGTAATAGTGTGCCAGTCAGAGGCCAGGAATATTGTGCCAGTCAGAGGCCTGTAATATTGTGCCAGTCAGATGCCTGTAATATTATGCCAGTCAGATGCCTGTAATATTGTGCCAGTCAGAGCCCAGTAATATAGTGCCAGCCAGATGCCTGTAATATTATGCCAGCCAGATGCCCAGTATTATTGTGCCAGCCAGATGCCCAGTAATATAGTGCCAGTCAGATGCCCAGTATTATTGTGCCAGTCAGATGCCCAGTATTATTGTGCCAGCCAGATGCCCAGTAATATAGTGCCAGTCAGATGCCCAGTAATATAGTGCCAATCAGATACCCAGTAATATTGTGCCAATCAGATGCCCAGTAATATAGTGCCAATCAGATACCCAGTAATATAGTGCCAATCAGATGCCAAGTAATATAGTGCCAATCAGATACCCAGTAATATAGTGCCAATCAGATACCCAGTAATATAGTGCCAATCAGATACCCAGTAATATTGTGCCAGTCAGATACCCAGTAATATTGTGCCAATCAGATGCCCAGTAATATAGTGCCAGTCAGATACCCAGTAATATAGTGCCAATCAGATGCCCAGTAATATAGTGCCAATCAGATGCCCAGTAATATAGTGCCAGTCAGATACCAGGAATATTGTGCCAGCAAGCCCCCCCCCCCCCGTACTTACATGAAGCGGCTCCGTGTCCCCCGCCGGATGTCAGGGAAGCAGACACCGGATGTGACGCGACGTCACATCCGGCGTCAGTTTTTTTTTTTCGGCCGTCGCATCCATCGGATGCGGCTTGCCGGAAAAAAGCGTTCACAAGCGCAATGCGCTGTGAACGCGGCAGCAGGGGCTGGGGGCCCACGGGACAGCTGCCTTGGGGCCCCCCAGGAGTAAATGGGCCCAGGGCAGCTGCCCCGTTTGCCCCGCGTTAAAGGCGGCCCTGGCGGCCACGCGGCCGCATAGGGCTAGTGCGCCCCCCCCAGATATTGCGCCCGGTGCGGCCGGCCCCCCCTGCACCCCCCACGCTACGCCACTGTTAGAACCTTCCATTATTTCTTCAGAATGTCTTCCTTTTCTTTGAAATGCAACAAATCACATCTCTTGTCAATGATGTTAGATTCTTAGGTGATCTGTACACCCTATGTGCACATTGAATCTTCAATTCCTGTACAATCGGTCTCTGCAAGATTTCATTAAAGACATTTTAAAAGAGTCCCCATAATCTTTTCCTGAGTAATGCACTCCACCATGCCCTACACTCACAGATTGCATCTTCATCCTCTGTTCTCCATAACATCCATGTGGCACCTCAAAAATTAATCAAATGTCCTCTTGTTTATTTCACCAATCAAGTCTGAAATATTCAACCCTTCCTCCTCCAAGGTCACCACCAGGGCCGGACTGGCCTACCGGGATACCACTTTAAGAAATGTGGCTGGCCGTGCCCCTTTAACAAATTTGGCCAGCCACGTCAGAGCCTGCTGAGCGGAAGAGGGATAGGAAGGTGACGAAGATTCCGGTGCGGGCAGCCTGAGAGGAAGCTGCTGGACTGCAGGTTAAGGTTTGTGAGTGAGTGTCAGAGTGTAAGTGTGTGTGTGTGAGTGTCAAAGTGTAAGTGTGTGCGTGAGTGGCAGAGTGTAAGTGTGTGAGTGGCAGAGTTTAAGTGTGTGAGTGGCAGAGTGTAAGTGTGTGAGTGGCAGAGTGTAAGTGTGTCAGTGAGTAGCATAGTGTAAGTATGTGAATGAGTAGCATAGTGTAAGTGTCTGAGTGGCAGAGTGTAAGTAAGTTAGTGGCAGAGTGCAAGTGTCTGAGTGGCAGACTGCAAGTGTCTGAGTGGCAGAGTGCAAGTGGCAGAGTGGCAGAGTGCAAGTGGCAGAGTGCAAGTGTCTGAGTGGCAGAGTGTAAGCATATAGAGGTATTTGTGTACTATTTGATTAAAAAAGCATATGACCACAATGGCTCAGGGTCACTTCTGGGTGAGCATAATAACGAGTACAAATAATAGTTTCAAGAGAAGGAAATGGAAGCATGACACTTTGGCTACTATTCGTCAGTTGCAAATTGAGTTTAATATTTTCTTCTTTACATTGTGCCTCACTCCATAATGTCTTTAATTGCTCGGGATGGGTGAGGGGCTTGTATAACGGTCTCACAGGAAAACCAAAGTTATGTACATGGGCGTAGGAAGCGGGGGGGATGGGGGGGACGGATCCCCCCCAGGAAAAAATGTGGGGGGGACAGGTAGGGTGAAATCCCCCCCAGCAAACGGGGCCCCCAGCCCCTGCTTGCCGCGTTCACAGCGCATTGCGCTTTTGAACGCTTTTTTCCGGCAAGCCGCATCCGATGGATGCGACGGCTGGAAAAAAAAAAAAAAAACTGACGCCGGATGTGACGTCGCGTCACATCCGGTAACTGTTTCCCTCCTCCGTGCAAGAGGGAAGACTGCACGGAGGAGACATCCGGCGGGGGACACGGAGCAGATTCATGTAAGTACTAGGGAAGGAGGGGGGGGGGAGGAGGTTTAACTGGCACTATATTACTGGGTTCTGGCTGGCACTATATTACTGGGTTCTGACTGGCACTATATTACTGGGTTCTGGCTGGCACTATATTACAGGGTTCTGGCTGGCACTATATTACTGGGCTCTGGCTGGCACTATATTACTGGGTTCTGACTGGCACTATATTACTGGGTTCTGGCTGGCACTATATTACTGGGCTCTGGCTGGCACTATATTACTGGGTTCTGGCTAGCACTATATTACTGGGTTCTGACTGGCACTATATTACTGGGTTCTGACTGGCACTATATTACTGGGTTCTGACTGGCACTATATTACTGGGTTCTGGCTGGCACTATATTACTGGGTTCTGGCTGGCACTATATTACTGGGTTCTGACTGGCACTAGATTACTGGGTTCTGGCTGGCACTATATTACTGGGTTCTGGCTGGCACTATATTACTGGGTTCTGGCTGGCACTATATTACTGGGCTCTGGCTGGCACTATATTACTGGGTTCTGGCTGGCACTATATTACTGGGCTCTGGCTGGCACTATATTACTGGGTTCTGGCTGGCACTATATTACTGGGTTCTGACTGGCACTATATTACTGGGTTCTGGCTGGCACTATATTACTGGGTTCTGGCTGGCACTATATTACTGGGTTCTGACTGGCACTATATTACTGGGTTCTGACTGGCACTATATTACTGGGCTCTGGCTGGCACTATATTACTGGGTTCTGGCTGGCACTATATTACTGGGCTCTGGCTGGCACTATATTACTGGGTTCTGGCTGGCACTATATTACTGGGTTCTGGCTGGCACTATATTACTGGGTTCTGACTGGCACAATATTACAGGCATCTGACTGGCACAATATTACAGGCATCTGACTGGCACAATATTCCTGGGCTCTGACTGGCACAATATTCTTGGTATCTGACTGGCACAATATTCTTGGTATCTGACTGGCACAATATTCCTGGGCTCTGACCGGCACAATATTCCTGGGCTCTGAATGGCACTATTACAGGCATCTGACTGGCACAATATTACTGGGCTCTGAATGGTACAATATTACTGTGCTCTGAATGGCACAATATTACTGGGCTCTGACTGGCACAATAATACTGCGCTCTGAATGGCACAATATTACTGGCATCTGTATGGCACAACAATTATGGCATATGTGTGTGTGTGTGTGGTGGGGGGGGGGGTTAACATCGCGATGGATGGCGGGATTGCATGCAGGGGAGGGGGCAGGGTCCAGGGGGCCCAAGCAAATGCTTGCCCAGGGTCCAATCACTATTAAAGACGGCCCTGAGCATACTTGCCAACCCGGGACAATCCTGCAACGTTTTCGATCCTGGGACTGTCCCGGGAGAATCAGCTCTGCAGTGATCACGGAGGTCACCTGATCACATGACTTCATCGCACGACGTCATGTGATCATGCGCACGGCTTGTGCGCGTCCTCCACAAGTCACACAGCCCCACACTGGGAGGAACGAGGTAGGAACAGTGACTGTGTCACTGCCAATAATGTACCGTTTTTCTTTTTATCATGGCAGCTTCGGAACGTGATTGATTATTGCAGCTCTTAGGGGCATTTAAAAAATGTCTCTTAGAGCTGCAATAATCAATGACTTCCGAAGCTGCCATAATAACATGTCTCTTAAATCTGCCAATGACTTCTACTAATGATGAGATGATCAAAAAATGAGGGCAAAAAAAAAACCCTGGCAAATGAATGTGGGAAACAAAAAACCTGGCAAATGAATGTGGGCAAAAAAAAAAAACCCTGGTAAATGAATTTGGGCAAAAAAAAAAAACCCTGGCAAATGAATGTGGGCAAAAAAAAAAAACCCTGGCAAATGAATGTGGGCAAAAAAAACCCTGGCAAATGAATGTGGGCAAAAAAAACCCTGACAAATGAATTTGGGCAAAAAAAACACTGGCAAATGAATGTGGATAAAATAAAACTGACAAATGAATGGGCAAAATAATGTAATTAATAAGTAATGATTGTAAGAGGCACAGAAAAACCTGGAACGGAAATGCACACCTTCCCTGCAATGAGATATAGCTTTGATCCCTGCTATTGATCTACATTTTTTTTAAATGTATTTTTTAAGATAAAAAAAACTGCTCACTTGAATGTGTGTATGTATGAGTGTATGTGACAGACTGTGTGTATGTATGAGTATATGTGATAGACTGTATGTATGTATGAGTGTATGTGACAGACTATGGATGTATGTATGTATGAGTGTATGTGACAGACTATGGATGTATGTATGTATGAGTGTATGTGACAGACTATGTATGTATGTATGTATGTATGAGTGTGTGTGTGTGACAGACTGTATGAGGGAGTGTGACAGACTGTATGAGTGTGTGTGACTGACTGTGTGAGTTTGTGTGTCTGTGACTGACTGTATGAGTTTGTGTGTCTGTGACTGACTGTATGAGTTTGTGTGTATATATGACTGACTATGAGTGTGTATGTCTGTGAAAGACTGTATGTATGAATGTATGTGAAAGACCATGTATGAGTGTGTGTGTCTATGTGACTGACTCTGAGTGTATGTGTCTATGTTACAGACTGTATGTATGAGTGTGTGTGTGTGTGTGTCTGACAGACTGCATGTATGTATGAGTGTGTGTCTGCGACAGACTCTATGTATGTATGTATGAGTGTGTCTGTGAACGACTGTATGTATGAGTGTGTGTGTGTCTGACAGATTGTATGTATGTGTGAGTGTGTGCCTGGCAGACTGTATGTATGTATGTATGTATGAGTGTGTTTCTATGTGACAGTATGTATATGTGTGACAGGCTGTATGTATGAGTATATGTGTCTATGTGACTGACTGTATATGACTGCATGTGATTGTGTGTATGTGCTGTTGTCTGGCTCCTAGATTTTTTTCCTGGCTCCTAAAACTTAGTTAAGGTTGTCAAGCCCTGGTATAAATTTTACTAGTTATATACATATATTTGGGGTCCACCTTAAGCTTTTGGAAATATTTAATATTTGACAGTTTATTTTCTGGTCAGAAATGTAATGTTTGTTTGCTGAGAGGGTAGTGGATGCGTGGAATAGTCTTCCAGTAGAAGTGGTAGAGGTTAATACAGTGAAGGAGTTTAAGCATGCATGGTATAGGTATAAGGCTATCCTAGATATAATATAAGGTCAGGGACTAATGAAAGGATTACATTACTGAGAGGGTAATGGATGCATGGAATAGTCTTCCAGTAGAAGTGGTAGAGGTCAATGCAGTGAAGGAGTTTAAGCATGCATGGGATAGGTATAAGGCTATCCTAGATATAAGATAAGGCCAGGGACCAATGAAAGTATTACTATACTGAGAGGGTAGTGGATGCATGGAATAGCCTTCCAGTAGAAGTGGTAGAGGTTAATACAGTGAAGGAGTTTAAGCATGCATGGGATAGGTATAAGGCTATCCTAGATATAAGATAAGGTCAGGGACTAATGAAAGTATTACTTTACTGAGAGGGTAGTGGATACATGGAATGGCATTCCAGCAGAAGTGGTAGGTTCATACTGATGTATGTTTTATGGTGTACACACAGCTCGCTGACTATATTTCATGTAACAGTGATAAAATGCACCTGCCTGATGTAGATGTTGTGCTGTGAATGTATCTGTTGTATACCAAGGATCCTGGTAATGTTGGTGGGAACTTGGTGATATAATATACACTGTGACAAGCTTTATTTTTACTGCTGCTATACCCGGCGAGCAAAAATGCTGTCCCCCCCAGATTTGTGGGGGTTCCTACACCCATGGTTATGTATAAAGATGATGCACTTTTTTACTCACTTTTTCACCCCAAGGCAACGTGCAATTAAAAACACCAATACATAGAGCAGGCTATCACAGTGCCTAGCTCTAAAGGCACATTTATATGCAGGTGATGCTGTTGCCAAGCTGCACTATGGCTCTAACTGCTCAAACTGCTCCAGTGTGTGCTAGCGAGGCACAGTGACAGCCCATCTCACTCATCTCAGACATGCATCTCACTTTCAACCTTATTAAACAAAACGAAAGTCTTAATTACTGAATATATGTATTTTTTATTTAATGTGTAAAATATGATAACAGTTGCCCTTTAAATTTGTCTGTGGTGCCTCCTAATTATGAATGTGTGAGTGGCAGAGTGCAGTGGCAAATTAATTGGCAAATTGACTGTATCATATTAATGGCAAAATAATACTGGGATATTAATAAGCAAATTGGCTGTGACATATTAATGGTAAAACGATACTGGCATATTAATGGCAAAGTAATACTGGCAAATTGTCTGTGGCATATTAATGGCACAATAATGCTGGCATATAAATGGCAAAATGATACTGGCATATTAATAGGCAAATTAGCTGTGGCATATTAACTGGCAAAATGATACTGGCATATTAATAGACAAACTAACACTGGCATATCAATGGCAAAATGATACTGGCATAAAAATAGGCAAATTGACTGTGGCATATTAATGGTAAAATAATACTGGAATATTAATGGCAAAATAATACTGGCAAATTGGCTGTGGCATATAAATGGCAAAATAATACCGGCATATTAATGGGCAAAATAATACTGGCATATTAATAGACAAATTAACACTGACATATTAATATACATATTACCTGTGGCATATTAATGGGTAAATTTGCTGTGGAGTCTGGGTGCTGGGGTAAATTCTTGGACAAGTCATGGGTGCTGGGGTAAGTCCTGTGAGTGCAGTCTGGGTGCTGGGGTAAGTCAATATATCCACCTAGTATGTACACAAGATTATAGCTCACACAATGCCCTGATTATATATAGCCCTGCACAGGGCAATTCATGTAACCTTGTGTACATACATGTGGCTATGTGTTTCCCTGTGCATGGGGTACATATCAGGGCAGTATGTTCGCTATAACCTTGTTTACATACTGGGGGCATATATTGATATTTATAGATAACCTTATCTATGATAATACTCTCTTCAAATGTTCTTTAAAATGCATGGCTTGCCCTTCTATGATCAAGAAAATAAATACGCAATTCCATAGGGCTGGTATAGTGACGTAATGCTATGGGGCTGGTATACTAATATTTCCAGGGCTGGTTTTTATTCCCAGTCCGGTTTTAATGGGCTAATAGGGATGGTAACAGAAGTGTTTGTTTTGTCTTATGTTCTTGATTTTGCTGATGCCCAGGTAAGGGGCCAAAAAAAGTCCTTTAGTGGGGCTTGGTTATATTTTAATCATAGTTGTGTTTTACCTGCTGCAGCACCTCTTCTTTGCTTGCCTGTAGTTGCTCTAGGTAGGTTATAAATAGTTGAAATCGGTTAATCAGGTTGTTTGACACAGCAAACTATGACTTGCTCGCTCCTAAAGGGGCTGTTTTAGTAATCCAATCTTAACACCGCTGCCAACTTTTAAGTCCCGAGATCTTATGCACAGGAAGTCACAAATCGCCTGTGCATACCTCTCAGTCGCGTTGATTCCACAGTCTCTACAGATGGTTATTTTTATAGACAGGATTAGGATTAATAATGTGGCCTATGCTCAGGACTCTATATGGTTAGCGTTTTTTGCCATTTCTGTCCTAGTCTTATCTGCTGTGCATTATTATTATTATTATTATTATTATTACAATATTATTGCACCATTAGCTGAATGGAGATAATAGCTCTGATATTACCTTCATGCTTGTTGGTCCGGACAAATACTGGTTGCCCTGTTTATAAGCCAAAGTTATGGTAATCAGCGTTTTATCTCCCACCCCAGTAGAGTCCAAGCATGAAACCACTTAACCCGCTTACTCCCACAGGCTTTTGCCTCTGACATTAACTTTTCCCTGCCTGTGTTTGTTCAATTTTCCAGCCTATGTAGTTGTATTTGCAATCTGCCATCTGATTTGCTTGCTCTGCTCACATACCAAAGAAAGAAAGAGCTTACCCTTTCAATAACCAGATTACTTTCTTGAGACCCATGAGGAACCAGCTAATGACACTACCTCACACAGCCATCTCCTCACACATCACACTGGAAGACTGAAGTCAGGTAGACACCACCCCCCGTGAGTTCAATGTTCTGTAGGGAAACAGATAAACTGATTGGATCTGTTCAAAGGCCCTATTATCATGCTATTATCTTCAAATATTCATTATAAGATTTTTCAAGCAAATGGTGTTTTAAATTACAAAATACACATTGTCCTATACTAAGTCTGATGACTTTGAAAAAATGCCCAGCACAGCATATGCTGTGTTAAAACAAAGGATCAGCTTAGTTAAAACATTTACTGAATACCTACGCAATAGAAAGATCTGAAAGATAAACAAAATGTGTAGCACCCACTTAAATGTGATTACTACTAAATAGAATATAATAAATCAATATTTACATTGTAGGTATGACATTTCCCATGCCGCCTCCATTTAGTCCAAACAGTCAATAAAAAAAGTTATTATGTCTAGTCAAAATATAATATTAGGTGACATTGCTTATCCTGGAAAAACACCAGATTACAGAATTGCCAGTACAGCAAAGACTCAGCATTAATGGACATAATAAATAATTTCCCTCGTAACAAAATCAATCTGGCTTATACCCTTTGCATGTTTTCCAAGAAATAAAAGATTGAGCAACGGTTGGTTTAATTATTTGGCTCATCAAGCTCACAAACCCTATGAAATGATATGATATTAATTCAGCTTCCTAGGAAAGTGTTTTGTCCTGGAAATTCCATTATATTATTCCAATACTAACAATACAGTTGGAGCGGTAAAGGTTTGGAAGTCACTGTCTAGAGACATTGTGCTAGCAGGTTCTTAAAAAAAATAGCCTTAATGTATTATTTTATCAAAGCAGGATGTACAAAGCTATAATAATTACCCATATTTAGCAATAATAGCTTGGTGATCCAGGGAACAGCTATATAATCATTCTACTTAAATTTATTTTTTGCAGGCGATAATCAAGGCGCCATGTGCCTGTACTGTCTGAAAGAGGACCTTCAAATTCACACCTCAGTGAAGAAACATCCACCTTAAGCAAATATGTATGGTTATCAGATAAGAAATCATATAATAAGCCGTAGGAGCTTAGGTTAATCCATCCAAAAAAACTGTAAATGATTTAAATACCTGACTATATTTGCAAGGCTGAAATATTTCATTTCCCTTTTTTGGAAACTACTCAAATGTTCCTGTTTGCGATTTCAAGTCAGGGTAGTTTAGGCTTTCCTGGCTAGGTTTCTTTATTTCCACATAGTAGTTCCTATTGTGTGGCGATGATAACTCTACAGTGTACTGAATTCAAATACCATCTGCTGTAACTCTGTGTATGTTGGCAGGAAAACAACAAATCAGTTTTCTCTGCTTGGGGCTAATTTTTCAACATTTGCTTTGTAATTCCTGTCTTGTCACAGAACAAGAGGTCAAAACATTTCCCATGTATTCAAATAGTTATTTTGGTTTATACAATGTGATAAAAATATTTTCTACAGCAAAACCTTATTTTTTTCCTTTATTTATCATTTTTTGAATTTGGGATGACCAGATTAATTACTCCTTATTAAAATACAGTTAGTACAATTTTATCAATGCAATAGGTTGCTTGCTGACATCCTCCCTGCTTATGTTCCTGTCATGCTGTTCGATATATATCAAGGGTAGGTATCCTGCACTCTGAGGGCAGACAACATACCATTTACAGTATTACAGAATAGCGCACAAACAGATGCCATAAGCTCTGTTGTTAACCTTGTTTGGCATATTTATTATCTAGATCATATTTATTTGTCTTAATTGGTATATTTATTAATAGGACAATAGCTTGAGATAATAGGTTGAAGCATTCTCTACAATTTATGGCTGGTTTCATCTCCACAGATTAAAACTAGTGGAACAGATCTCAGAATTCTGGTAGTTACGGCTACCACAGCGGGCTCTGGAGCAAACCTAAAAACTCACCCGGGAAGGGTTAATTCTACCATATTTGAATTTATATTTGTGCATTCACAAACCGACTGTACTCAAGCAAGCTGGGCAACACTGCTCTCATTGCCTCAGTGTTGGCCTCCAGATCAGCTCTGTTTCAGCTGAAAGGCAGAGCTGAGCGTAAACCCTGGTGTATCTCTAAACATCACGTCACCACATCAGGTTTACTGCAGACAGGTGGCACCAGGTTTTTTGCTTTTTCTTCTCATCGTGAAAAGTTAAAAAGAAAAAATGTGTAGGGTCATTATAGCCTGCTTCAGTATACATAGTTCTAACTTAATAAAAACATCAAGCCACAAAAAACACCCGACTTAAATTGATCAATAAAACCCCACTAGGCAATACTGTAAATTCATAATTCTGGGGAAAAAAAATATATTGTTTTAAGAAATTTAATTTCACATATTCCCTTATGACAGTGGCATAGCAATAGGTGGAATGGAGATTTAATTTAATACAGAGATGAGAAAGAAGGGAACAATTCAGCTGTGCAAACGTTAGAAAGCAGTTCAGCCCTCCGGCATCACTCAATGCTGGATTAGAAGAAAACACAAAAAAAAATAAAAAATGTTTCAAAATAATATCGGAAAAAATAACAAAAAAGTAAATAAATTTGATTGATAAATAAAACAATTTGAAATGATTTTAAAGTTAGTGCTGGTAAAAAAAAAACTTTGTTTTTTTAAATCAGTTTTGCAATAAATTGAACTGCATATGTAATATCTGATATCTCTTGCTTCATTTTTATAATTATGTGTGCAAGTGTTAAAGCAACACTTCTGTTTCTGCAAAAGGTTAGAGAAACTGGAAGCCATAGTTTTAACATGAGGTTTTTCTGAATAATCTTTCACTTTGAACTTGATTGCTTTAACTTTCCACAGCATTTCATTTGAAGGTCACTCGTTGCTTTAGGGTATAAAAGTTAAATAAAGCTTTGGTATTTCATTTCTATAAAATATTCTAAACAAAACCAGCCAGAACAATATAGCTTTGAAGTTGGCTGCCAGGGAATCTTTTTTATACAAATCCCTTTCTTTATGCTATTCTTAGTTTCCACTTTTATTAATACATTATATCAGATTGGAGAAAAAGGAACATGCGTTTGCTAATTCTCTGGCAATAAGTCTGGGAAAGCAATTTACGTGATGTGTTTGGAAGACGTTTTTAACTAGTTCAGTAATGAAGGAAAAAGGAGCTTAAAGCTGTCACACAATAGACATTTCTAGTTTGAAATGCAATCATTTCAAACACATTTTTTTCTGCCTCATATTCATATTAAGTAATTTCAAGAATGTGACGTCTTCTAAATTAATTATCATTTAAAATAAATTTGAAAAAATGGTGAAATTGTAAAAATGAAAATAAACTACCATAATAAAATTAAACTATTGCCTTAATAAAACTATGGTTTAATAGGATGTGCCTCAAGGGTAGGGCAATCTGCCGATCACGACTGAGTGTGGCAAGCAGAAATCCAACAGTAGGTGACAGTATGACACAGCTACTATAGACCATAGTGTATTTCACGGTGGTCACCAATGTGGAGGGTACCACAATTTATTCACGCACTTGGGAATCATAAAATATAGTCTACATCAGAAGAAAAAAGGTCTAATTATCTCTTTTTTATGTGACAGATGTAGTTTTTTTTATTATCTTTTTGGGTTTTTTTGTGACAACCACTCCACCTCTTTCTGTCCCCGACTTCTCTCAAAGTAATTTTATCCAGGTCTTTGTATACCATGCCAATTATTTAAATAAACCCCATGACCTGCCCCATTACCCGCATTGCACATAGAAGACTTAATATGGCACCGTTTACCCATGAATATGCCACAGTCAGTTTGCCCATTAACATGCCACTGTTTTTCCATTAATATGCCACTCTTTGCCCATTAATATGCCACTGATGTGTCCATTAATATGACACTGATAATGTGTCCATTAATATGCCATGGATAATTTGCACATTAATATGCCACTGATAATGTGTCCATTAATATGCCACTGATAATGTGTCCATTAATATGCCACTGATAATTTACCCATTAATATGCCACTGATAATTTGTCCACTAATATGCCACTGATAATGTATCCATTAATATGTCACTGATGAAGTGTCCATTTATATGCCACTGATAATTTTTACCATTAATATGCCACTGATAATGTGTCCATTAATTTGCCAGTGTTACTTTATCCATTAATAGTCCACTGACAATTTGTCCATTAATAAGCCACTTAGAATTTGACCATTAATAGGCCACTGATAATTTGACTATTGATATGCCACTGATAATGTGTTTATTAATATGTCAGTGTTAGTTTATCCATTAATATGCCACTGATCATTTGCTCATTAATATTCCACTGATAATTTGTCCATTAATATGCCACAGCCAATTCCTCCCCCCTTCCCCAGTTACCTGAATGCTGCTTATCTTCGGTAGTCTCTTGCACAGTGTTTCCTGCACGCACACTGCATACAGGAGCCGGGAAATAAAGCCGCAGGATGTGACTTGCCATCATTTCCACCAGGTGTGACAGAAAGCCAGGTCTGCATCCGCTGGATCATGACTGTCTCTGTGTGAGACAGTCACACGGGTAGCGGGCCCATGTTGCGGCCAGCAGGGGATCATGGGGCAGCTGCTTTGGGCCCCCGAAATTAATTGGGCCTCTGTACACTCACCCAGGATGAGCTCTGCATAGTGCTTTTGCGGTTAAGATGCCATGTGGATTGGGTGTGATATGGAGGTGAGGACAATATGTGTAGGTTAAAGCCTCAAAAAGGTATAAGAAATAATAGACCATGCAGAATAAAATTATATATTTTAAAAATAAATGTTAAACGCAAAATAAAATATAAAGACCTTACATGGTTACCCAAAGCAATTTCAGAACTTGTTAATGTCATTTTGTAGTACATTTGTTCGTCAGTTAACAACATAAGAGATTTCTTGAGGCAGCTTAGGTTTTTCTGAAAGCATGAATTATGAGCATTCCTTTAGGTTTTAAAGATAAGATTGGAAACCAATTTAAATTCTGTTCCAAATCTTGGCACTTCACATTTAGCAAACATCACAGAAAAATAACTTTCATTAAAGTCTCAATTCAAGTGACTCATGCCAATTTGTCCACAAAGATAAGAACCGCTAGATTCACCCAGAGGAAACATATTTTGCATGTTACAAGGTCCTATAAAACATGTTGGCTTGACATTGATAATGTAGCATTTGGTAAGTGCTATGAGCCAGAACACTTCCTGTAAGCTCAAAGAAGCATAATGCTTTAATCACTGCAAATCTATTTGATTCAGAATCTAAGTCACGGACTGGTGAAATCAAATATTTTTCCAATATATTCAGCTTTGTGCACGGTGTAAGTTGCTAGATTTTAATATATTTCTCCTTACCTTTATATCTGGGCTTGTTTCTAGAGCCTCAGTTATGTTCCGGTTTGAATCAGACAGGAACCTGTAGAGGTACCTGATTCATTTTTATTTACACATATGCAACCATGTATACTTTTAATTACATTTTGTATGTTACCTTTATTAATATCCATGTTTTTCCTTGTATTTTGTGGTACCCATGAAGATTCCTTGCAAGGGATTCCTTTGGACCGGGATGAGTGCCAGCATCATTGGAGCATTGGATGCTCCATGAATATGTAAGAGTCCATTTTATATGTACATTGAAAAGAGGGGTTTTCATTATTACAACCATATTACACTATGAGGGATGTTGTGCCTCTTTTTCATTTCAGATTGAAGATATACATACCATATATTTTGGAAGAGTAATCATCTCGATTCCATCCAGTGCACAATACAAAGTTGTGTTTTTGCGTCAGGTATTTAAGTTTTATTCACACCAGACAAGGGTTGTTAAATATGCAGCACTTTATTCCATTGTCTTGTTAGTACACTGTTGCAGTGACTCAACTAAATTACATTGCGCTGACAATCTCACCACCATTATCGCTTGCTTTAATTTACATCATATCTATGCAACAAGCCATATCAGTTAATTAATCCGGGTAGCTTCTGTGGGATCCTCTTCTTGATTAATTAAATTAATTAATTGGTTTCTTCTGGACACACCTAAAATGTTGCTTTCTTTCTCCGAGTCGCCAGTTAAGGTCAGTAGAGGCACAAAGTAAATTAGACATAATTAGAATATAAATATTACAATTTTAAGAAAATGTTATAATTATTTAACTTTAATATGCATGAAAACAGGTGGGTCATTTTCAAGTTGAAGTGGTCTTATAAAAACCACTGATAAGTGATAACAAATCTCAATGAATAGAGGCCAATGAGAGAGAATCAGGCAAAAAGAGAGTTTTGGTTTTATTAGTACCTTTTTAACCAAATTATGAAAATACTGGATTTGCAACAATGACTGTAAAATGACTCCCAAACCAGTAGATAAGTGTGTATGGTGTTGGTTACGTTACAAAATATGTATATGCAATGTATTTAGCAACATTCACTATATTATTTATAATTACTTGAATTTTCAGATTTTTTATTTTAATAGTGAAAACATTAAAGTGTTGCACTTGCATTCCGACTTGATAATACTATCATTGCAGTAAGTAAGATAGAAACCTAGAGAAGTGAGAATGATTCCAGGAGAGGTGGTGTCGGCAGACCTCAATAAGGATAGCTGACAACTGGAATAGGCTCCGACTAATTTATTTTTTGCGCCAATTCATGGAACTTAATCGTAGACCTTAATCGTAGAATTGGCACGAAACGCTTTAGTCCGAGCCTGAATGTCGGGAGTTGGCAGCACACTGTCTTTTTAGTACTTTGCCGTCTAAAATAAAATCTATTTACAGCGTTATTCCAGTTGTCAACTATCCTTACTGAGGTCTGCCGACACCACCACGCCTGTAATCATTCTCACTTCTCTGGGTTTGCTCGGCTGTGTAGAGGGAGCGGAAGTGGATCAGACCGAATCACAGCTTTTACATCAAGTGTAGCCCGCCGGGAGGCCTTTTTTGTCTAAGATAGAAGCCTGGCTACATAAAAGAAATCAACACACTAAAAGGAGGAGAGTGTATTTTAAAAAAGAAAAACTACCACAACAAGAGGACATAGGTCAAAATTAGAAGGGCAAAGGTATAAAAGTAATTTTACTTTATTGAGATGGTAGTAGATGCATGGAATAGCCTTCCAGCAGAAGTGGTAGAGGTTAATACAGTGAAGTAGTTTAAGAATGCATAGGCATAAGGCTATCCTAGATATAAGATAAAGCCAGGGACTAAAGACAGTATTCCGCATTTTTCTTGTTAGGAAAAAATATGGCAGACTAGATAGAAACATGATAAGAATCATTCAGCCTATGTGGTATAAACCACATATCTAGTGTATTCACTCACATGAATATGTATACAATGCTATCTACATTATAAACTAGGCAAAATGGAATTACTGGTTATTTTCTTTATTGCAGGGCACTTATGGTGCCCCATCGTCAAACTGATAGAAATGCACAATGGTTGTTTCCTGCAAACAGATTGTTTTAAGTTTTACTTATTACTATATCATTGGACAAACAGGTGACAATACATTTGATAGCTGATTAGGACTATGCAGAAATTGAATTTTAACTTAATGTGCATTAGATATTTTTTTTAAACATTACAATGCCTAGAACAAGATTTATTTTGTGGAGCTCATCCAAAAAAATCCTTACTTTGTTGCCAAGGACTCATAATTGGATTTCTTCATTTTTGCTTTGTCCCCTCTGGGTAAAAATGTAAATATTGCTTTTTAATTTATTAGTGGTTACATTTCCTGAAATTGTTTTGGAAATATGTGTCTAAGAAGATATGAAAAAGAACAATAGCCTCAAATATACAAAACATTTGGGATACTTAATTATAGTTACCCTATAAATGGTTGCTGAATACTTTAGACATTAAGCTGTCATGAACAGAGCACATATAATTATATTATCTAACATAAATGAGCATTTTATAAAGTTAGAATGATTAGGGCGATTACTCAAGTGGTAGGACTTGGGTCTACCGCATGTACAAGATGCCTCTTGCTCTTCAGTTCTTCTTCAGTCAGAGTGCCGAGTCACATGACACTCTGGTGCAGTGCATAAAAGCATGTGGAGACACAGCAGGAGCAGTGTGTATCTGTGTTCTAGACACAGATTAAACTATAAAACATTAGTATAAGAGCCATCATATCATAGAGCTCAATAACTATCCAGCCACCCATGTCTTTCAATCAGACTAGTAATATAGATGACTTAAAGGACAATTAAACTTGTTAAACGATTAAAAAATCATGTCCCCTTCCCCCAAGCCAACCCAGTGTCAGTGCATGTACAGTCAATAAGAGTGGTGGCTCACCTCGCTCGTCTCATCGAGGTCTGAATGGAGCATGGGATTCTCTCGGCTAGTGCCTAATTTAGGTTTCCTCTGTTGAACCCCTTTTAAAACGAGGGTCTCACTCTGCAAAAGCAGAGAGAGATAGTCACCAACCTGCATCCCAGGCAGGGCCGGCCCCTAATGGGGCAGACTGGGGCAGCTGATTGGCTGAGAGTTCAGAAGGCTCCCGTGACAGGCTCAGTCCCTCCTTCACATGAGGAGCTCAAAGCAGGTAACTTAAAAACTGACAGTGCGTGTGTGTGTCAGTGTGAGTCTGTGTATATCAGTGTGTGTGTATGTCCGTGTGTCTGTCTGTCTGTCTGTCATTGTGTGTGAGTGAGTGGATAAAGGGGTTAACTCCTCTGACACTGCCTCTGTCTGTCTAGCCAACCAAGGGGTTAACTCCTCTGACACAGCCTCTGTCTAGCCACCCAAGGGGTTAACTCTTCTGACACTGTCTAGATCTGTCTAGCCACCCAAGGGGTTAACTCTTCTGACACTGTGTAGATCTGTCTAGCCACCCAAGGGGTTAACTCTTCTGACACTGTCTAGATCTGTCTAGCCACCCAAGGGGTTAACTCCTCTGACAACGTCTAGATCTGTTGAGCCACCCAAGGGGTTAACTCCTCTGACACTGCCTCTGTCTAGCCAACCAAGGGGTTAACTCCTCTGACACTGCCTCTGTCTAGCCAACCAAGGGGTTAACTCCTCTGACACTGCCTCTGTCTAGCCAACCAATGGGTTAACTCCTCTGGCACTGCCTCTGTCTAGCCACCCAAGGGGTTAACTCTTCTGGCACTGCCTAGATTTGTCTAGCCACCCAAGGGGTTAACTCCTCTGACACTGCCTAGATCTGTCTAGCCACCCAAGGGGTTAACCCTTCAGACACTGCCTAGATCTGTCTAGCTACCCCAGGGGTTAACTCCTATGATACTGCCAATATCTGTCTAGCCATCCAGGGGTTAACTCATCGGACACTGCCTATATATGTCAAGCAATCCAGGGATTAACTCCTCTGGCGCCGACTATATCTATGTGGATTTTGTTATAGGTCACATTATGGTTTAGAGAATTCCACTGCCTATTATCATAATAATGTTTTACCAGGACTCTCCTTTGTTTTTTTATTGTTTTAACAAAATAGAACATTAATAACATTATCATAGAAAATATTTAAAAAACATTTCTAGACATCTTCATAAAAAATACAGACAAACATACATTACAAAGGTGCAAACCTTGGTACATTATCCAATAACAAAAAATGCATAATTTAGGTATATAGTCATTCCATTATTCCATTCTATATAGCTGCACCAACACAGACATATACAACACCCAATTTACAGGTTGCTTCGGAGCATGAGGGGTCTCAGAGTAGAGCTCAGAGGTCACATGCCAAGATTTATTCTCCAAGTACAGTCTGATACACAGTATTCTCTTATTCTATAAAGTGTTAACCCAGGGAATCCCTTTCCATGGTTTCAATCCACATATTCCAGCTTTCATTGGAGACAGGGGTCTGGTTAAAAATGAGTCCCCTTTCCATTTTAGTTGATATTCTAGTTGGGTTTTAACCACCCCCAACTTGGAGTCTTCCAATTCCTGGCAATAGATATTTTTTATCGCTATTAAAAAGTGAGTGACCAATCTTTTCACCATAACTATCTTTTCACCTTATGGGTGAGCTCTTTGGAAAAAATTATTTTATTATGTACACCCTGTTCCAAATTATTATGCAAATTATATTTTTCTCATTTACCTAAATAATTGATGTAAATAACAGTCAGCATAATTATCATCTAGCGCTAGAATCTGTAACAGAGCTGCACCAGCCTGTGTGAATCTCTGCGTGCACACAAAAAAAACAAACAAGACAAAATACAGAAAAAGGGTGGTAGGTGTGATCTGTAAACCTCACCAAAAAAAAGGCAAAAAACCAAAAAAAGGAATATTGATAATTGCCTGAAAGGATGTTCTTAAGCAGATATCATGATGTTCATCCAATTACATATGTAAAAAAGAGAACAAGAGAACATAGCACAATACTGCTGCAAAAAATAGTGATATGTACAGGATATGTCTTTGCACTCACAAAACTTTCAGATAGACAGGCTCATCTGTTGTAGGTAGTTGCACCTTCTCCCTCTTCCTCCAGTATATGACGTTGTTCAGTAGGAAAAAGATACAAACGGGAGGTACAAATAGTAAATGTAAACAATTTTAATATAAAAAAACAGTAGTACCTTACATGTACTATACTGGAACAACAGCTCCACGATGTCTTCCAGGATGTAAAATAGATATAGCATAAGATAAATAAAATAAATAAAAGTCCAAAGTTAGCCAGAGGTGGCTGGTCCTGATAAGTACAGTACACGAAGGCGTTTCGCCTAAATCAAAGGCTTCCTCCTGGCGTGTATCAGCTGTACTTTGTTGGGTCTTTAAATACTTTTCGTCTGAAGACTTCCGGGTTCCCTAGTTGATGACGTCATCGCGACATAGTCGCATTGCGAGATTGTAGTTGGAGATCTCGCGGGAGTCAGCCATGTGGTTGGCTCAATGGTAATATATGAACACATAGGTGAAAAAAGGGAAAAGCAGGAAACGGGGATTTACTATTCATATAAACCTCGTATTTGTCTGCAGTTTTACATTCATGCGTGGACTATATATAAGTGACTCCAGCACTCCATATTAGGAGCAGTAAAGTAGAGAATTTTAGGAAAGACATATACTTGTAAAAACATTATTCATATCAAGAATGAAAAATTATAAAAAATATATATGATAATTAAAATTATATAAATTGTATAGAAATCGTTTTATTACATGTAAAAAATATTCCTCATATTATGTTCAACGCATGAATATTAACACTTACTGGGACATATCTCAGAAATTAATTATCATGTTATCAACTATTAAGAGAACAATTCAAATTTTATTGAACAAACCGCCTAATGATAACTAGACATGTGCAAAACTAAAATTTTCGTTTCGTTTTGTCCATTCGGACGAAAATGTTATTTATTTCGTCTAAAACGAATTTCGTTCATTACTGCATTCGTTTCAGACGAAATTCGTTCATTATTTTCGTTTCGTTAATTTTAATTCGTTCGTTTTATAGAATACAATGTAATACTATTGGCTTTCTATAAACCGAACGAGAGCCCCATTCATAAGAAATTCTTATGAATGGGGCTCTCGTTCGGTTCATAGAAAGGCAATAGTACTACATGTGTTCTATAAGCCGAAAGTCTATAAACCGAACATTCGGTTTATAGACTTTCGGCTTATGGAATACATGTAATCCTATTGCTATTCTATAAACCGAACGTTCGGTTTATAGAATAGCCATAGGATTACATGTATTACATAAGCCGAAAGTCTATAAACCGAACGTTCGGTTTATAGGCTGTCGGCATTTAACTATACAGAGACAGAGTCTCCATTCATAAAATTATGAATGGAGACTTTCTCTCCGTGTAGTAAAATGCCGACAGCCTATAAACCGAACGTTCGGTTTATAGAATAGGAATACATGTATTCCATAAGCCGACAGCCTATAAACCGAACGTTCGGTTTATAGGCTGTCGGCTTTTAACTATACGGAGACAAAGTCTCCATTCATAATTTTATGAATGGAGACTCTGTCTCCGTATAGTTAAATGCTATTGTATTCTATAAACCGACTATTTCGGCTTATAGAATGCAATAGTATTACGAATGGACGAATGAACGAATGATTTTCGTTTATTAACCATTCGTTCATTCGGCTTTCGTTAGCTTAGCATTTTCGTTCTTCGTTTTTTTGGCGAATGGACGAAAATGCTATTTTCGGACGAAAATGCATTCGTCCGAAAACGAATGCACATGTCTAGTATATATTCACATGTAAATTGCTTTAATAAAAAATGATATAAAAAAAATTTCTTGTTTTTATTTCCTTTTATGTGACAATGCTGCCTCTCTCTTTCCCTTGCCCCCAGATTTGTCGTTCTCCCCCCCTTAGTGTTGTCTCTCTCTCACCCTCCCTTTGTCTCCCCCCTCGCTCCCCTTGTGTCTGTCTCTTCCCCCCTTCCCTCCCCTTGTTTCTCTCTGTCCCCCTCCCCTTGTTTCTGTCTCTTCCCCCCTCCCTCGTTACTCTGCCCCCCCCCACACCTTGTTATTCTGTCCCCCCCTCACCTGTTTCTTGCTCCCTGGTGGCTAGTGGGGGCAGCCGGGGGATGTATGCACTATACATAATAGACGGAAGTGTCGGGCAGCATGGAGGATGTCTGCACGATTCGTGCAGACATCCCCCAGCTGCCCGATTCTCCCTGGTGGCTAGCGGGGCCTAGGATCCCCCTCTCTAACAGCAGGGGATGTCTGCGCGATGAGCACAGACCTCCCCTGCTGCCGCCAGGAACGACCGCCAGGACTTTTATGAGGAAGCCGGAAGTACCCAGCTTCATCATAGAAGTCCCTGCGGTCATGCCGGGCGGCAGCAGGGGAGATCTGTGCTCATCGCGCAGACATCCCCTGCTGTTAGAGAGGGGGATCCAGGTCCCCTGCAGCTCTGCTGGGGACCTGGATCCCAGTCTTATAGTCTGACCTCAATTTGACGACCTCGATTATAAAAGGGGTATTAACACTTCCCTTGCTGATCACAGTTTCTTTTTACTGTGATCCGTTTCCTTCCAAGTTTATGGACCTCATTTAGTTTTTTCAAAATAAATTTTATTTTGTACATTTTTACTATATTACTTATATTCTTTTCATGTATTAATGTAATTACAGTTAACTCCTACAAGCCTGTGCTGTGATTATGACCAGAGCAAACGTTAACCCATTCGTGACATTGGGACGTTCTATGCCGTCCTGATTTTAAGTCCCTTAAAGTCGTTAGGACGGCATAGTACGTCCTGTGTTAAACAGCTCATATCGCGGCTCGCATCATGCTGCAGGCACTTGCAGCGGGATCCCACCTGTCAGATGAGGCCACTTTAAGTGGCCTCAGTCTGACAGGGGAAATTTAGCTGTTGCTCAAAACGAGCACCAGCTACATTTCTCTAAATCGTGCGTGACGTCCGAAGGGCTTGCAATTTTTGGGCAGGGACCCACATGGTCTATTAAGACCCTGATTGGGTCTCTGCCATAGTGTTCCTAGCTAACGATCACCTTGTGATCAGTGGCCAGGAACAAATCGTGACGTTTTGGTGCTTACGTCATTTGGGACGCAAGCACCATGCGTCACAAAGGGGTTAAACCTCTTCACTTTTTTCAATGTATTTTTTAATACTAAATTCAAATCATTTCATGCTATTGGCAATGCATTCTATAAACCGAAATAGAGTCGGTTTATGGAATACCAATAGCAAAATAGCCAATACACATACATTACATAAACCTACATAATGAACGAATTTCGGTTAATGGAATGTAATGCTATTGGCAATGGCATTCTATAAACCGACTCTATTTCGGTTTATAGTAATGCCATTGCAAATAGCATTACATTAAACATTCCATAAACCGAAAGTCTATAAACCGAACGTCGTTCGGTTTATAGACTTTCGGCTTATAGAACAGCAATAGCATTACATGTATTCTATAATCCGAACGTCGTTCGTTTTAAAGACTTTCGGCTTATAGAATACTATTGGCTTTCTATAAACCGAACTAGAGTCGAGTCCCCATTCATAAGAAATTCTTATGAATGAGGGACTCTAGTTAGGTTTATGGAAAGCCAATAGTATTCTATAAGCCGAAAGTCTATAAACCGAACGACATTCGGTTTATAGACTTTCGGCTTATAGAACAGCAATAGCATTACATGTGTATTCTATAAACTGAACGTCGTTCGGTTTAAAGACTTTCGGCTTATAGAATACATGCAATGCTATTGGCTTTCTATAAACCGAAAGAGTCCCCATTCATACGAATAGGTCAATTGACCTATTCGTATGAATGGGAACTCAATTTCGGTTTATAGGAAGCCAATAGCATTACATGCATTCCATAAACCGAAAGTCATTCATGTCGGTTTATGGAATGTAATGTAATGCTATTGGTATTCTATAAACCGACTCTATTTCGGTTTAGAATGCCAATAGCACGAATGGACGAATGAACGAATGATTTTCGTTTATTAACCATTCGTTCATTCGGATTTTGTTAGTTAACATTTTCGTTATTCGTTTTTCGGACGAATGGACGAAAATGCTATTTTCGTCCGAAAATGCATTCGTCCGAAAACGAATGCACGTCTAATGATAACAGTATTTTTTTTTAAACATAAAAAAAAACTTACAATGCAGATGGGCACAACTATTGGAAGTACGGAGGGTTCGAGAGATGCGTGACGTGTAGGGGCGTGGCTCTGGGCATGGCGGTCGGCGTTCGATGAGAGACCTCGGATGTAGCTCCACTCTGAAGCCCAGCTGATTGATCGCGGTGGAATCTAATGCTACTGAAGTAACGCAGCAGACCGGAAACACCATTACCCCCAGGAGCACACCCGCAGTAAACGGAGGAGGAGGGGAGAGAGGAGCAAAGCCCGCACACAGACCCGATTAACCACCGGATTCTACACTGCCAAATACCTTCCAAAGAAACTCACTGATCAGAATAGAGCTAAGTAAACTCTGAGAACTTACTTTTAAGTATGTGAGTTAACTGTGAGTTAAATGTCTCTCTGATTACCGATCCAGTAGGCAGACTAAATACCGGGCAGGTGGTGATAAAAATACAAAGTTGCTGGTTCTATATATGGCATATATACTGAATCATGCATAAACGAGGAAATGTGGAGTAAGACACTTGATAAAACTTAGCAACCTGAAACTGTATGCTGGAGCCTCCACAGTATAAAAACTCTAGATAAGGAATGTAATTCTATTGAACAAACTTACTACTGCAGTATCTGAGTTATGTCTATTAATGTGGCAACTTCTATAAATAACTTTGCTTATACCAGATCTGAACTGCTTCACATGTGCTAACTGATGAAATCACTCCTTTCTGTTACATGCATGGTTGTAGGACTAAAGTTATGTTTATTAATGTGACAACCCACAAATAATTTTGTTTGTACTAGACCTGAACTGTTTCAGATGCACTAATCGATGAAGCCACTCCCGCAAGTAATTTTGTTGGTACCAGACCTGAACTATTTCAGATGTACTAACCGATGAAACCATTTTTTCTTTTCTTTCACACGTATTGGTGTAGGACTCAAGTTAAGTCTATTAATGTGACAACTCATAAATAACTCTGTCTATACCAGATCTGACGTTTCGGATGCACTAATCGATGAAATCATTTTCTCTATCACAAGCTGGACTGACTCCCGGCCTTATACTGATTAATCTGATGTGGGACTGATAGCACTCATCTAGACTAGTTTGTCTTCAATTGACTTATGGCGGGCGATACACCATCAATTACAGATCCGCCTGACCTATTTTGAACACCCCGGCACATGAGATAAATCTGCCCACTACACCCTGGTTGATTGACCTGCGCTGGGGGCGATACAAACCTACCATATATCTATCTTATCTACTGGTGGTCTTATTCTATGGGTTCAGCGGAGAAAGCCAGCAGCCCTAAAACATCTCAACGTTATATCCAATAACACTGTCTCAAATCGTGCTGAGAAATATACTCCACATAAACACAGGTACTTGATGTTGGCTGGTCTATCAAACTGCGATAAGTTATAATTACATATTACACCGTGTAACTCAGTATAGAACGACTGTCTAGATAGTGATTAGGCAAGGAATCACTATCTAGGTAACATTAAGTGGTCCAACAGGAGACTGAGCTACCTGGGAATACAGGTGGCTCAAGAACGTAGACAGACCCTTTACCTTAACTATGAGACTTTAATTCAAGATCTTAGGACCCTCTTAGCAAGTTGGAGAGGCCTGGAAATGGCATGGATGGGACGTATCAATATTCTCAGAGCATATATTATCCCTAAAGTCCTCTTTTTGATGAGAGCGATTCCAATGAGAGCCCCAGTAATACGCCTAAAACAACTTACCTCTCTGTTCTCCTCATACGTATGGAACAACAAACGTCCTAGAATTGCGATTAACACTTTAAAACGCAACAAAAAAAGAGGGGGCTTAGGTTTTCCAGACCTCTACAGATTACAGGATATATGCCAATTTGCCAGTTTCTTGGCGTGGAAACATAAGATTAATCAAAACACTCCTTGGCTCCAGATGGAAGTCGATGACTGTTCGGGAATTAACCCCTATTACTTTTTCTGGAGCACAGTAACTAGTTTCAATAAACGGAAAATCACAAATCCCATAATTCTGGACGTTACCAGAGTAATGTTTAAGTTTAAGAGGGTGTTTTCCCGGCTACAGGGTTTAACCAGTCTGGCCCCTCTGGGGGCATTGTCAACGGGAATCCGAGACCTAAATATAAAAAAATGGATCTCAGCCGGCGTGACTGTTATCTCGAACCTAATCCAAGACAATAAACTAGTTTCTTTTGATTTCCTGCAGAATGCCTTTGGGCTACATAATTCGGAATACTTTACGTATTTCCGTATAAAAAACTTTCTATTATCTAACCCACTGGTGGACTGTACTCCTTTGGATACATTCCTCCAACAACTTAGTAGAACCAATAACATCTTGAAACTACAGTCGATTTATGAGAGAACCCTGCCACAGGACAAACCCACCTCAGTGAATCAATGGGAATCGGATCTGTGCAAGATCTTTCCGAACGACACATGGAACAGCGCTCTTCAGAATACTAGAAGCGCTGTCCATGGTGTCAATGTACAAGAACTCTTTTATAAGACAATTTATAGGTGGCATCTTGTCCCTACCCGGGTTGCTAAATTCTCTCCTGATGCCTCAAACTTGTGCTGGAGGTGTGGCAGAGAGGAGGGCTCCCAACTCCATATCTGGTGGACCTGTGAACAGCTGGCACCGATTAGGGACAAGACCGCCAAATTAATAAATCTCATTCAACAACGAGATATCCCGCTATCCCCCCAAACGTTTCTTTTCCACTTCAATCTGGGTAAGAGTAAATCTCCAAAACAAATCCTGTCTATTATAATAATGATGGTGATTAAACTCCTGCTGGACGCCGGTGGAAGAAAAAAGAAATGCCAACTTGGCTGGAAGTTGAGAACCAAATTGAGTTTCACCTTCAGGCCGAAGGGGCATTTTACACATCAGAAGACTCAAGAACTAAGTATCGACAGATACGGGACCTGTGGGTAAGAATAAAATCTCTAGTTGGGAGTTGACATAACCAAGTGGGGGTATCCAACGAGAGGGATGGGGAAGAAGTCGATCTGTGCAGATGGAATTAATTCCGTTTCTTTTAACTTATTTTAATTTTTTCTCTCCTTTTTCCCTTTTTCTTCTTCCTTTCTTCCTCTCCTCCTGGGTGGAGCATTGCACACATATGAATGGGTGGAATGTAGCGTGCACTGTCCCCTTGTATGTCCCCTGGTACTACTTTCTCTTTATGCTTTTGTGATTCTTACAATCTTGGTATAACACCATTTCTTGTATGTATTGTATATATTTTGTATGTGTATATGTAATGATAAATGGAAAATGTAATAAAGATTATATAAACAAGGGGGAAAAAAAAGGAAAAAAAAAAAAAATCTTACAATGCACTGTTCCAAATTATTACGCACAGTAAGTTTCAAAACACTTTATAGGTTGTAAAGAACTGAAATTTGTCATTTGTTGTGTTTGCAGCATATTTACTGAAATCAAAAGCTATTTCAATCAAACTTATAACAACATTTTAACTTTTTAAACATTTTAACAGGTCATGTTACATTTTAACATAGGACCCCTTATTTGATAGCAACTTCACAAGTCTTGCATCCATTGAACTTGTAAGTTTTTGGACAGTTTCTGCTTGAATTTGTTTGCAAGATGTCAGAATAGCCTCCCAGAGCTGCTGGATGTAAACTGCCTCCCACCCTCATAGATCTTTTGCTTGAGGATGCTCCAAAGGTTCTCAATAGGATTGAGGTCAGGAGAGGATGGAGGCCACACCATGACTTTCTCTCCTTTTAACCCCATAGCAGCCATTGATGCAGAGGTATTCTTTTCCGCATGAGATGGTGCATTGTCATGCATGAAGATGATTTTATTACGGAAAGCATAGTTCTTCCTTCTGTACCAGGGAAAAAAGTGGTCAGTCAGAAACTCCACATACTTTGCAGAGGTCATCTTTACACCTTAGGGGACGCTAAAGGGGCTCAGCAGCTCTCTTCCCATGATTCCGGCCCAAAACATGACTCCACCACTGCCTTGCTGACATCGCAGCCTTGTTGGAACAAGGTGGCCGTCCACCAACCATCTACTACTCCATCCATCTTGACCATCCAGGGTTGCACGGCACTCATCAGTGAACAGGACTGTTTGAAAATTAGTCTTCATGTATTTTTCTGCCCAATGCAGCTGTTTCTGCTTGTGAGCATTGGTCAGTGGTGGCCGAATAGAAGGTTTATGCACAGTTGCAAGACTCTGGAGGACTCTACACCTTGATGTCCGTGGGACTCCAGAGGCACCAGCAGCTTCAAATATCTGTTTGCTGCTATCTAATTGTATTTCAGCAGCTGATCTGATGCATGGATCTGGCAGAAATCTTCCTCAATGTGCCTTTATCTGCACAAACATGTCTGTGCTCTGAATCAGCCACAAATCTCTTAATAGTGCGATGATCACGCTTAAGTTTTCATGAAATATCTAATGTTTTCATACCTCGTCCAAGGCATTGAACTATTTCCCTCTTGTCAGCAGCAGAGAGATCATTTTTCGTCCCCATATTGCATAAAAATGGTGCTCTGCTTAATAATGTGGAACACCCTCCTTTAGTAGTTTTTCCTTAAATTGGGCTCACCTGGCAATCTAATTATCACAGGTGTCCGAGTTTTTTTCAGTGATCAAAAGAACCCTGAGACACAATGCCATCCATGAGTTAAACTGAAAAACAAAATATTTAATCTTTGTGACAGAATTTGCATAATAATTTGGAACAGGGCGTATATAAGGAGTTCTTTAGTGGGCATACAAAAATAAAATATTTTTTTCTAAAAGCTCACCCACAAGGTGAAAAGAAAGAAATGGTAAAACAAACATTATTATGAAAATACGCTGTGCAATTCCCCAAAACATAATATGTGGCCACTGACTTATAACATGACGCATATATTGTACGTTATGTTTAAATGCTCAAACAGTTATGGCACACATTTTAATCATGGCCTGCCAATACTCGCGCCATATAATTTTGCAAATGGAAAGGTGTTTCATTTTTAGTTTGAATTATCATGACTGTGGGCTTTTTTGGGGGGGAGGGGGCAGCATTTAGTTTTTTGCCCCAGGAAGCACAATATCTTAAGCCGGCCCTGTTCCCAGAGGAACAGAGAATGTTGATCAGTTGATCAGAGAATGTTGATCAGAGAATAAACCTCTATATTGGAAGCACAAGTGAAAAAGAGGTTAGTTGCCCTTTAAAGATTACATAATCACACTGGACCTGTACTGATATCGTTCCATAATAGTAAAACCAAGATTGCCTGATAAGAGAAAGAGAAAAGCAAACCAACACTAGGACATTTTCTGTTGTCTAGTTCATTCCTAAACAATGTCTGTAATGGATTCTGTGTAGTCTCAATTCTACAAATTAGGTGTTTCAGTAGCCAAACACTACATGATCCTCCATTTGATCTGTAACTATAAACCCAATATATATAAGTTGTACCTCTGCTTGGCTTCCATGCAATTTGCCTCAACCTTCAGCATCTAACAGCTCTCTTGCACTTTCCCCCAACCTTGACATAGAGAGAACACTTAACTGATCTCTGTTGTAGAAAGGCAGTCCCCACAGCATGATACCATCAGAGGCAGGGGAGATTTAACCAAGGTAAATCTCCAAGGCCTCTACATTTAAACAAACAACACCTGCTCCAACTACTACAACCCATGAAATGTTAATTTCCAACTTCACATAAAACAATCTAATTTATTAAGAAATATATACCTATCCTTAGGCTTCAAAATGTGCACACAGCATTCTCCAATAAAAATGCTGATCCTGTTATGTGATACTTTTTCATAACACTTATTACTAGTATTTATGAGCACACACACCATCAGAACTATAGACATGTTCAATTCAACTCCCACTGAATAAGGCAGGGGCTTTTGTTTTCAAAGCAGAGTCTCACAGTTGACATGCATATCTTATTTTACAGAAGCAGGATTTGAAAGTCTTAGTAACACGCAAAGCTTAAAAAATGTGCCCCTAGGAGACCAATTTTCTGCGAGGGCTTAAATAGGAATTGCCAAATAAATGCACCCCCAGGGAAAGCTGTAATCTGATGCTTTCATGGCTGTATAACAGGGGACAGACAATATTGTGTATGAAGTGACTGTTATCAGTCTGCTCCAACAAATGCTATTACACGCTTAACAAAAAACAAAGTGAAGAAGAAAAGAATTTCAATTTGTGTGAATATTTTTATGGGTGCATTAGTTTACATGACTATATCAAGCAGGAATACAAAATGAAGTCAAAATATTTATTATTAAAAACTTTTTAATGTGTATCTCTTGTTTGTTTTATTTGGTATTGTGGAATGTAACCGTCAGTAAAACACACTCCCGGGATGGGTCTCACATAAAACAGTAGCCCTACTATTCGGGGTAAGAATAGTATTTTGGTCTCTTGAATATTTCCATGAGTGAATTGAAGTACTGATAGGTATTTGTTGGTATAGGAGTTATAAAGGGCTAGTCCGTGTAAAAATAACAATGCTTTTAATATATAAAATGATAAGAGTTAAAACATAATACAGATAATTATCATTAAAAAAAAATATAATAGAACACCAGATTAAAAAGAATAATAAAAACTAGAAATTGAGGTACTGAGTCTCTAGTATCCATTCTGCAAATAAAAAGTTGTGGATCGGATACGATTTAAAGGAAAAGGGGTACCAGGCATTTATCCAGTGCAATTTCTGGGTCCAAGTTGCATGGAGTTGTACAATGACAAGTATAAAAAGATTTGCTGTAACTTAGAGAAGCTAAGCATAATTCTGGCCAGACCATTATTTTTGATCTTTAGGGATTCTTTCAGTTCAGGTATAGTGCCAACAGACTGGTGAAAGGAGGATGTCATGCCAATATTTAAAAAGGGATCAAAATCTCAACCAGGAAATTATAGGCCAGTGAGCATGGCATCTGTGTTGGGGAAATTATTTGAAGAATTGGCTAATGACTGCAGTGACTATTCTGTAAATTTAGACATCCATCGGTTCTTCCAGAAGAATGTCTGCTTTCTCTCTGTCCTCACTAAACAAAAAATAAAATACATTTTATTTCCAAGTTCAAAATGACCTGTGTGTGGAGGAGGTTCAGTTGAGAAAGTAATGAAGCAAGAACCTTAGGTATTGAGCCAATTGTTGACTTATCAAGTGTCAGTTCACGGGGCTGCCAATCTGCAAACCCAAAAAAGTTGTACAGAGCAACCGGACATACCCCCATTCACACCAACCCCTTAGCAGCCAGGGTTGTCTGTGTTTTTTGGCTTTAGCTGTAATTATCATCTTTCTCATTTAATCTATCCACACATATTATATACTGTTTTTATCACCATAAGAAGGGCTTTCTCAAGACACCATATCTGATAATTTACTGTAAAAAAACACTTTTTCTAAATTATACCTGAAAAATCTTGTACACAATTACAAACAGTGCCAGTTAATTTTTGTATACTTTTTGCTTTACTTGCTTTGCTTATTACTCATGCTTGCTTCTGTTTTTGCTTTGTATGCTTTTTGCCTTTCTTGCTCATTGTTTATGCACACTCCAGCACTTGCTTTTTATCTCTGCTACTTGCTGTTCCCTTGCTCACCCACAGAGTGGTGTCCTTCCCTGGCTCAGCCACAGAGTGTTATGCCCCACAAAGTGGCATCCTTTCCTTGCTCAGCCACAGATTGTTATGCCTCACAGAGTGGCGTCCTTCCCTTGCTCGGCAAAGAGTGGTGCCCTTCCCTAGCTCGGCCATAGAGTGGCAACTTTCCCTTGCTCGGTCAAGGAGTGGTATCCCCCACAGAGGGGAATCCTTCCCTTTCTCAGCCACAGAGTGGCGCGTCCTCCCCTTTCTCTGCTACAGAGTGGTGTCTTACCCTGTTTGGCCACAGAATGGCATCTGCCCCAGCTTGGCAATTGTCTGGCATCTGCAAAAGCCTAGTCAGTTTCCTCAGTTTGTTTCCTATTGGTGCAGTCTGTATTCATTATTCTTCAGGTTTACTTTCTGTCTGTGTGTCTGATTCTGTCATAGTTACAGATTTGCCCAATTGTGGGGCATCTTGACATGGTTGGCAAGCTTAATCATCTTTTGGCCAATTGGTGTAACCAAACCCCTAGCATTTACCATCTCTAGTGTTAGGCTAGTTTCTGTATTTATGTTTGTATGTTTATGTTCCTTTGCCCTCTTTCCCTAAAGCACCTGAGGTTCTCAGCTCCTCTCTTATATCGCCATGTCCAGCTTGGTTCCCCTGTAAATCTTCTTTTTAGGTTATTGTTGTATCTCAGCATATATGAGATACAACAATAATCTAAAAAGAACATTCACAGTTCCTCTTCAGAAAAATTCTGGGGATCTCCTTTTTACCTGTTAAGAGAACAGTACACTGCTCCGATTTTGTGAGTATAATTCATATCATCCACTATACCTACAGAGAATCTTTGAAAACAGAGAACACTATTGTGTTTCTTTTTGATTGTATTCTGGGTAATTAGTTGGTCTCCAACATTAATTGAGACCTTCAATCAAAATCCACTTGAACCTATCTACCCTAATTATTATTAGTATTTCTTCAGAAATTGTTCACCAGACTGCTCTTTTTCCCCAAACTGTTTTAATTTAGCATTTTTTATTCATTTAATAATCACAATATTTACATACACCTATGCTCCTTTCATTTCTTTATCTTGTCTTTAACTGGCCTGCCTTGACCCTACAGACTGTTTTGACCCTGATTTTTGCCTCATCCTCTGGCTTTTGTTGTTTTGTGCTTTACTATTTTGCAGCCTCCGTGAGTCTCTGTGGCCTAGTGGGCCTTGATGAGCTGTAGTGTGTCTCACCACCCACAAAATATTTCCGCCCAAGGCAGATTGTCCCCACACCCCCTTGTTACGCCACTGCTGCCTGGTCAGGAATAGTAACCATAATTTATCTTATTCTAATAGATTCACATTATTACTTGTAATACAAAATGTAAATATGTGGCAGAAAATTTAAATGTGGCACTAATCTCCACACCCATTTTTCCAAATCTTTGGTCTTATTTTTTCCACAAGCTTGCCAATTGCCAAAATAGACCCATTATATATATTTCTGTTTTCTTGTTTTCACAGAAATTATCAAAAAAAGAAGTGACCTTTACTTTAATATTTTTCTTCAGCAGTTCCTCACTAGGCAAAATATGTCATTATAATCCCTTTGCCTGGCTACCATGATAAATATACCACGCAACTTAAAATGCTTATAGGATAAAAATATTAAAAGAGGACAAACTGTAAAAAGCATCAAAGGAAAACAAGCTTATGAATTAACATAATTTGTTTGTTCATGGTTTCAGTTTTGCAAATAAGTATAACATATATATGAAAGATGAGGTATGAAATGTAAATGTCACTCACATTTAAGCCAAACGTTTCACAAAAGCTAGCATACAGCGATAATACCGTATTTGCTCGAATATAAGACAAGGTTTTTTTTCAGAGCAAATGCTTTGAAAAAGACCCCTCGTCTTATATTCAAGGTCGTCTTATAATATGACCTCAAATCGAGGTCAGACTATAAGACTAAGATCCAGGGGACCTGGATGCCCCTAGCTAACAGCCGGAGGAAGTCTGCGCGATACGCACCCAGCACGACCACCGGGACTTCTGTGATGAAGCCGGGTCCTTCCAGCTTCATCATAAAAGTCCCGGCGGAAGTGCCAGGCAGCAGCGGAGGATGTCTGCGCGTATCGTGCAGACATCCTCCAGCTGCCTCCACTAGGCAGGGAAATTTGGGCAGCCGGGGAATGTCTGCACGATAGTGCAGACATTCTCCATGCTGCCCGACAATTCCATCTATTATGACGGACCGGCTGTATCGTGCAGACATCCCCCGGCTGCCCCCACTAGGAGAGGGAGAGGGAGAGGGAGAGGGAGAGAGAGACTACCTATAGGGTAGTCTTATATTCAGGCTTTCAGTTTTTTTTCCTTAAGGAATATCAAAAGTTTGGGGGGTTGTCTTATAATCATATTCGAGCAAATACGGTATTCTGAACTGTATGTAGTTGCTTCGACTACTGTGTATAAATTAATATCTTTGTGACTAGCTAAATTATCACATAATGTGTAAATAAAACAAATAATTACAGAGAAAGGCTGATGGAGAGGCACCATCCAGGATTCCTGCATTAACAATCACAAATGGCATAAAATGGCAGCGTCCATAATAAGTATCCTATGCACCCATGTGTGTAAGCATCCCGACTTGCACTCAATCCACAGTTAGAAGGCTAGTGTTAGGAAATACGTAACTTGTTAAAAACAATGCTCATATATGTACGGGCTGCCTTTAAAATAGCGCAATTTTTTGCCATGATTCACGCAATTTTCAGCTTTCCTGGAAGCTTCATGAGTGAATGCTATGCAGGAAAGCAAAGCAAAGGTCGCCAGGGGTACCCATGGGCCAAGTGACAGACCTAATCACTGACCTGTGAATGCCCTCTGCTCACCCTATGCAAATAGGGTAAGGGGTGTTTCAGACGGTCTCTGATTGAGGCAAGTCTGAAACACCCAGAAAAGGGTCTGTCTTACCTGCAATAGCAGAGACAGGCTACTTGCAGTGGGATCCCCAGTGTCAGATGAGGCCATTTCAAACTGAGCGTCTGCTCTACATCTCCGACATCCCTGCGTGCCTGTGCTCTGTCTACAGAGACCCTGATCACTTCCCTGCTTGTATGTTGCTGGCTGCCAATCGCAAGGTGATAGGGACCCGGAACACAAAGACGCCAGTTTGGTGCATTGGTCATAATTGCAGTCTATGGGTCGACTGATTTTAGGCAGAAATTATATCTCCTGAAGTCTCCATTATGGCTTAAGGACAGGTGACTTTATATATGTCATGAACGTAAACAAGAGGAGTGGCAAATTTTAAAAAATCGTAATGAAATGTGCTCTATAATGATATATATGTCTTGAATTTCCTTAAAAAAAGGCTATAGTTTTTATAACTACACTAAATTATAAAATAAAAAAAGATATATAAGAGAAATGACCGTTAAACACCTCAAAAATCCCAAAGAAGCTCTTGTCTCTAGGAGTTAAATGATAAACCCAAAAGACTAATAGAAAAAATAATGTACAGGATGAGAAAATTACTATCCTCAAGAACAAATAAGTGTGAGCATTCATTACAGGCAGGTTTGCTGTTGTGCCATGTTCTTTCCATTTGGTTATGATAGATTTGATGGTGCTCCTGGGGATCATCAAATATTTGGATATTTTTTTATAACCTAACCTAACTTGTACTTCTCAACAACATTGTCCTTTACTTGTTTGGAGAGTTGCTTGGTCTTCATGGCAGTGTTTGGTTAGTGGTGCCTCTTGCTTAGGTGTTGCAGCCTCTGGGGCCTTTCAAAAAAGGTGTGTATATGTAATGACAGATCATGTGACACTTAGATTGCACACAGGTGGACATCATTTCACTAATTATGTGACGTCTGAAGAGCTTTTTATGGGCTTTATAACAAAGGAGGTGAATACATATGCACATGCCAATTTTCTGTTTTCTATTTCAAAAAAATAGTTTTATGTATATATTTTTCTCATTTAACTTCACCAACTTAGACTATTGTGTTCTGATCCATGACATAAAATTCAGATTAATAAAACATTGAACTTAAGGCTGTAATGTAACAAAATAGGTAAAAAGTCAAGGGGGTGAATACTTTTGGATATACAAGGCACTGTATTTTGTGTCATTTTGGTAAGAAGCAAGATACACAGAAGATATAAGAGTATTATACTGCAGGACAATGAAACGAACGTTGTATTTTATTAGCACGTCACATTCAATAATCTGGTTTTCCCACAAGGTGGCAGCATTGTACTGATAGTGTTATTACTACACCTATCGTGCTTTTAAGCTTTTACAATAAATATAAGTTAAACTTTAAATGTTTCGTTTTGCTTGTACAGACACATTTATGTTGTTCATTTTCCTGTGTAAGAATTTTATTTACCTTTTGCTTTGCTTTTTAATGCAACTATATTCTATTGTGATGTACTTTGTTATCAATAGAGGTTGTTTAAATTCACGTTATTAAATAAGGACATTAGAATCTGGACATAGACTTCTATGGGGGTACTTTAGCTTATTCGATGGTCATTTTGGAAGGACGCTGGTTGTTACGTAAATAGCTGAAGTCCCAAAAATAAAAAAATCTGCAAAAATAAATCCATCATTAAATAAAAATATTAAATTATAATTGTATATAAATATTTTTGTTTGAAATATGTTTTTTTTTTTTTTTGGTAAATATAAATCTTTATTATTTTTTTTTTTTTTTTTATCAATATTTGGGGAAAAAACAAGAACATACATGTCAAATAATAAGAATACATAATAGGGCACCCGTCGCAGCGGGGCACATGAAATATGTTTATTATAATTCTGCTATGCTTTTCTGTTCCATTCTACAGCTAAAATCTGGAGATCTGTACTGCCCGAAATCCGGCAATCTCCGGCAAGTTTGGGCCAAATTTGTTGGGGTTCGGTTCCCTTTAGGACAGTGCCAGGGGCGGACTGACTTTATGGTCACTGCCCGAGCGCCCGTGCAAATGGAGGGGCCCGCTGCCGAACTACTCGATTACAGGAGTCATGTAACTTTGCTACCGCTCACATCAGCTTGCATTTTCAAGCGCTGTCACTTGCTTGGACAAATTGGCTGGGGCAAACTCGCTTCTGCTGGGCAGGCTGATGTGAGCACAATGACGTCATGTGACCCAGCAACCCCTGCAATCATGGCGATGGAGCAGCTCAGGGCAAAGATAAGGTAAGTGGTCATCAATGCTGATTGAGAAGTGTGGGGGTCACATTGGCACATTTGGGGGGCAGATTGGGAAGTGTGGGTCATATTGGCAAGTCTGGAGGTCTGATTGGCAAATATGGGGGTCATACTGAAAAGTTTGGAAGCAGATTGGAAAGTTTGGGGGCAGATTGGCAAATCTGGGAGTTATACTAAAATGTTTGGAAGCAGACTGGAAAGTTGTGGGCCAGATTGTCACATTTGGAGGGCAGGGATTGCACGTAGGCGATACATGGGATGTGAACAAGGGGGCCCCATGCCCATCTCTTGCCAGGGGGCCCCATGAGTTGTCAATCCACCCCTGAACAGTGCTCCTCAACTTTTTCTCACCCAGGGTACACCCAAAATTCCGTGGCACACCACAAACAAAAAATATAAAAATCAAGTTATAAAATTAAGTGCATACACAGAACATAAGACACTAGATGCCTTTATTTACCAAACAAGTGTGCAAAATAAATAACGAATGAACAAACCAAGACAAGCGTATTACAAATCATAAATAAACAAACCAAACCAGTGCATTACCAAAGATAAACAGACAAACCAAACCAGTGCATTACCAGTGATAAACAGACAAACCAGAACAGTGCATTACAAATCATAACTGGACAAACCAAACCAGTGCATTACAAATCATTAACAGACAAACCAAACCAGTGCATTATTATGCCCCAGCCAATTTGCTAAATTATATGTCAGTATTATTTTGACATTTAATATTCCCCAGCCAATTTGCCCAACAATATGCCAGTATTATTTTGACATGAAATATGCCCTAGTCAATTTGCCCAATAATATGCCAGTATTATTTTGCGATTTAATTTGCCCCAGCCAATTTGTCCAATAATATGCCAGTATTATTTTGCCATTTAATATACTCCAGCCAATTTGGCCAATAATATGCCAGTGGGGATGGGACACTTCATCGTGGCTGAATCCGCTTCACCGCTTTACCGCCATCACTTCACCACACTACAGCTCGTCGCGGGACATTTCATCACTGGACATTTCATCGCTAAAGGTAAGTTTTAATGTGTTAGAGTTAGAAGATAGAGTTTTAGGATTAGAATTTTAGTACTGGGGTTTAGGGTGGTTAGAATTAGGGTTTAGGGTGTTAGAATTTGTTTTTAGGGTTCCGGGTTAATTTTAGTATTAGGGTTTAGGGGTAATTATAGTATTAGGGTTCGGGGGTTAGTATTAGGGTTTAGGGAGTTAGTATTAGTATTAGGCTTCGGGGGTTAGTATTAGGGTTTAGGTGGTTAGTATTAGGGTTCGGGGGTTAGTATTAGGGTTAATTTTAGTATTGGGTTTTGGGGTTAATTTTAGTATTGGGGTTGATTTTTGTATTGGGGTTGGGGGGTCACTTTGGGGGGGAATCATTTATTAGGGGGGGTATTTTCTTCTTACTTGTACATTTGTAAGTGCTGACAGTTCAGCGCTGAACTGTCACCTCTTACATAGCCGCGTCCGCGATGAAACGGCCGCATTATTCTTCATCGCTGACAGTTCAGCATTCTAACTGCCGCGCTGAACTGTCAGCGATGAAGCCGCGGCGATGAAGTGTCCTAGACCTTATGCCAGTATTCGTTTTCCAATATTATGCCCCAGCCAATTTGCCCAATGATATGCCAGTATAATTTTCCATTTAATAAGCCCCAGAAAATTTGCCCAATAATATGCCAGTATTATTTTGCCATTTAATATGCCCCAGCCAATTTGCCCAATAATATGCCAGTATTATTTTGCTTTTAATAATCCACGGCCAATTTGCCCAATAATATGCCACCCTCCTCTCCCTTACCTAGTACTCACCTCCTTTTTAATTTTTTTTTAAACTTTAGGGTTTATTTCTGTAGCCGCATCCAGCAGATGCCGGCCGCTGGGCCCAGAGATCCGCTGGATGCTTTGCAGCACACCTCCCATCATCCAGCGGTGCACCAGTGTGCCGCGGCGCACTGGTTGGGGAGCGCTGCTTTAGGAGTAAGTCTGAAGATTCTCTTCCCTCCAAAACTAAAAGTTGCCAAAAGAGTTTGGCCAGATCAGGGCATATTGAGTAGACCCTTATGACATTTCGCATTCTACGCTATGCTTGAAAATCTATAGAGGAAGGAATATATATATATATATATATATATATATATATATATAACTGATATTTGCAAATATGTTTCAGATATATGTAAACTATAACTAGCCTGGGGAGGCCTTAGGATATCACAGCAGTCAGTGCCTTAATCAAAGTGGTTTTGCTAAACTGAGAAGTGAACTGCAAACAAAATAGGGATTGACAACTTGCTTTTAATCCCTGATTTGTGTAGTTTTCTTGTCAATTTATTTTTTAATGAAGAGACCACAAAAACTCAGAAGGGACCCTAATATTTTTGAGAGTCTAGATAGTTTACCTCTCCATTTTTTTAAACACATATTACAGAATGTTGTTCTATGTGTTCAGTTTAATATGTCTATATTTGCTTAATTAGTTTTATCCCATATCAGAATTCTGCATTTTTATTTTATTTAAAAAATCGATGCACTGGTAGAATAAGCCTGAAAACTAGAACAATACCTTTCACTTCATATGGCCACTTTCTCAATTATTTCACGTTTCTTCCAGCATTCTGTAACTGGTAATCATAGACAGAAGAAATTCTATGTCCCTGATCCTTCTTAATTTCTTTTATTTCCCCCTAGTTACTTTACCCCTTAGGCACCTTCTCTATTACATGCCAGGGAGTCCACAGCTGATGCTCCCAATAGGATGGAGCTGATTACATTGTGCATTTAATGCAGCCCATTCAATAAAGGACCAGGTAACTTCAGGCACATTTATTATTGATTGTATATATGGGGTTACAGGGGTAAAAGGAGTGTTTGCTTTATGAAAGACATGTTTTAATAATGTTATAATATTTTACATCATAATCAATACTGATAATATATTATTTAGTGTTTTCCTAAAGGTAAAAATGTTTTTTTTTTTACCACACAAACAGGGGCCTACCTATTTCATTATTATTATTATTATTATTATTATTATAGCCATTAGCTATTCAAGCTTGCATTTTTCCATCTTTTCTCTCTGCTTCTGCCAAGATACCTGCTCCCTGATCTGCTGACTTTTCTTTTCCTGTGTTGCATCCCTATAAAGGAACATTGCACTTTGTTTTAACCCTTGCTTCCTTCAAAGAAGCAAGGGTTAAAAAAAAGCATGTCCCAGACTTTTAAGTAAACCTGACATGTATCTTAATAGATAAACACGCGGGTTTACCATCTGCTGTGTCTCACATCCCATGCGAGACACAGCAGTTCCTGCTTGTCGAGTGCTGACAAACGTCATTATGCGCACAGCCAATCAGAGCAGGGGCTTGCCCCACTCCAACTGCCGAATGCGAGGGTCTCTCGCTGCTAGCACCTATCAAAAGTACACGCCAGTTTATCCTCACAATAGGAACAACTTACATTTCACTTCTATATTTGAAGCACAAGTGAAATATAAAGTTTAGTGTTCCTTTAATTATAACAGGCACCCAGCCTATTTATCATTTTACCTCACACCTCAAGTTGCCCATGTGCTCTCGTGTGATTTTATTTCACTTTTACACCCATCCTTTCTCTTCTTCTATGTCCTCCTCAAACAATCCCCACTTCTTACACCCATTCTTTCTCTTCTTCTACATCCTCCTCAAACAATCCCCACTTCTTAATTCCTCTTGTTGTGTTCCTCTCACTCCACAGCCACCTAAGGTTGCCACCTTTTCTTTAAAAAATATATACCAGACATTCGCACACCTAGACTTAACATTGGTGTCAAGCTAGTTTTTTATGTGTGACTTGCTGGTAAAATACAACCATTCTCTAGTACAGGAGCACTGGAGCAGTAGATTGCCACTACAAACCTATCTATATAATTTTTGCAGAAAATAATTCTGTAAAGTTTCAGTTTTGTAGGCCTTATATGTAGGGTTGCCACCATGCAGGCCACCAGCAGGCCAGTAAAAAATTGGCTTGAAGTCAATGCTAAGTATATGGTAGCTAGGGTTGCCACCTTTTCTTCAGAAAAATACCGGCCTTGGTACTGTCTCCATAGACTTAACATTGGCCTGAAGCCAATTTTTTACCGGCCTGCCGGTAAAATACCCACCAGGTGGCAACCCTAATGGTAGCTATAGGAAGGCTGGTATTTTTATGAAAAAAAGGTGGTAACTCTTCTTATATGTGAGAGAAAATAGGACAGCCAGTTTAAGGTTTTCCATCAATATCTTGTGTATGTCTATTTCTGGTAAAGTTCTTAGTTGAAGTGCATACATACATTCCTAAAAGTAGCTTCCTTAAATATTTTTTTGGCAAACACTCAACTCTTTTCAATACACAAGAAGTACTGTATTTTCTTTACTTTCTTTATGTTTTGTAATAGTACACACATTGGTGTTGCTTCCTGGGGTTATTTCCTGTTCTGGTTATAGTCTTCCTATTCAGTGTGTTAACGACATTTCACAGTCTTCACTGGAGTAGATTTAATCTTAATATCATACATGTCTATTGTGTTTTTATTATCCAGTTACTCACACCCTTCTGCGTAATTTTATTTCAGCAGTTTTAGTCTTTCATCTTTTTATTACTGCACATACTTTAGACATTATGAGTTTGTTTCCACTGCTTAGTCATTAGTAGACAATTCATTAGATTAGAATAAAAGGGGATTTTTTTGTAAACTGAAAGGATATAAAAAATAATTAACTGAGGTTTGTTGAAGTTATCATTGCTGTTCACCTAAAATAACAAATCACAGATGATTTGTATGTCCAGATTTGAACGACAGTGTAAAAATGAAGGGTGTGCCCAGGGCTGGCCCAAGACACTGTGCTGTCTGGGTCCAAAGATAAAATGCTGCCCCCAACCCACCAAAACTGCACCGATACCCATTATTTTATAGCATCAGAATTTTAATAAAATAGTTTCACGATGTGCCCCGCAGAATTGTGCCGGCACCAGAATGGCCCCACAATGTCTTACTGCCACCACAGCGAAGCCCCAATGTCTTAGTTCCCCCATAAAAAAATTAAACCAAGTTACACAAACCTATTTATTTTTATTGAAGGATATATAAAATATACATAGACATTGGGGAATATGGTGTTTATATGGCTTTTCCGTATGAGCATATCTATGAACATGTTTAATACCTATAAAGTATGCACACTTCTCTTGGGTGCCATGTACTCTATTTAGCAAGTTTATTACCGTATTTGCTCGATTATAAGACGCGCAGACATCCTCCACTGCCCCACTAGCCACCAGGGAGAATCGGGCAGCCGGGGGATGTCTGCACGAAAGTGCAGACATCCTCCATGCTACCTGACACTTCCGTCTATTATGACGGACCGGCTGTCCGTCATAATAGACGAAGGTGTCGGGCAGCATGGAGGATGTCTGCACGTATCGTGCAGACATCCCCCGGCTGCCCCCACTAGCCACCAGGGAAAGAGAACAAGGTGAGGGGGGTGGAGGGAGGGGGGACCAGAGCAACAAGGGGAGGGAGGGGGGACCAGAGCAACAAGGGCAAGGAGGGGGGGCAGAGACAAGGGGAGGGAAGGGGGGAAGACACAGAGACAAGGGAAGGGAAGGGGGGAAGACACAGAGACAAGGGGAGGGAAGGGGGAAAGAGAGAGACAAGGGGAGGGAGGGGGGGAAGAGAGACAAGAGGAGGGAGGGGGGGCACAGGGGGGAGAGAGAGACAAGGGGAGAGTCAAAGGGAGGGGGAGAGAGAGAGACAACACTAAGGGGGGGGAGAGAGACAAAGTTGGGGGCAAGGGAAAGAGAGAGGCATCATTGGCACATAAAAGGAAATAAAAACAATAAATGCATTTTTTGATATCATTTTTTTTATTAAAAAAGCAATTTACTTTTTAATATATACAAGTTGAACTTTTTTCCTATAGGGTAGTCTTATATTCAGGCTTTTAGTTTTTTTCCTAAAGGAATTTCCAAAGTTTGGGGGGTCGTCTTATAATCGAGCAAATACGGTACTACCCACTTAAGCTATTCCTGGGCCAGGCCGATAGCCACCTGTCTGTGATCACAATCAGACCAGACCGGAAGTGGTGTGGAGGAGGGGGGTGCGCTGAACAGCTCTCTCACCCCAACCACAGCGCGCCTTCAATATCTTCATCCAGGGCTGGACAGGCCTACCATAATACCTGGAAAAATCCAGGTAGGCCGCTGCGGCATGCGGCCACCTAAAGAACTTCACTTTAAGATAGTTGGCGGCTGCCACTTTAACGGCAGTTACAGCAGGGGTGGTTTAGGTGTAAACAGACTATGGGGGGAACACAATACAGAGAGAGAGAAAAGCGGAGAGAGAAGAGAGAGAGATTTTTTTTAAAAATGTGTTACATTAATATAAATTTTTCATTTTTTTGTCCAGAAATACAAATTTTCGTTATTAACCATTTTTAATTGATATCGTTTATATGCGCAACGAAAATCAGCACTTTCAAACACAATAATTTCTCCTGAGGAAGTCGATTGGAGCCAGCAAAATGTGTTGAGATTTCATCTTTTTTCGATGGAGTTATATTACCTGATTTACCCATCCTGGTGGCAGCAGGAACGGAGTGGAATAATCTATCGGGACTTTATAAGACGCAAGTTGCACTTTATGTGCTTTGTATTTTGTATGTGTAATGTATTTTTTAATTGCCATTTTATTGAGAGATACTGCGCAATTGTTTTTTTGCATAATTTTTTTAGATTATGAAAATAAAACCAGAATTTTATACAATTTGACGAGACTGATATCTTCTTAAGTTTGTGAGTGTGACAATCGAACAAATACCAGTTGACACTGTATTTAACTGTATTACACTAAATTTTGTTTTTCTTTTTTTCCCCTAGTACATGCGCTTCTATTTTGGTGTGTTTAGGGAGAGAGAGAGAGACTCTACATAAATGACAGGGGGAGAGAGACATTAAAGAAATGAGCGGGGGAGAGAAAGACACACTAAAGAAATGAGAGAGAAAAACACACACACACAACAGAAATCAGAGGTGGAGAGAGACTACAGAAATTAGAGGGGGAGAACGAGAGAGACACACACAAAACAGAAACGAGGGGGGGGGGGGGGGAGACACTACAGAAATGAGTTATGAGGTATGTCAATATATCCAACCAGTATGTACACAAGGTTATATCTCACACACTGCCCTGATATTTACCTCTGGACAGGGCAATTCATAAAAAAATTGGTGTACACACTGGGCCCTATGCACTGCCCTGTGCAGGGGGTATATATTAGGGCACTGTTTTCCATATAAACTTGTGTATGTATTGTGGGTATAATGCCCTACACAGGAATATATAATCAGTCATCTACTATTCAGATGTGCTTTTAAAATGCATGGTTTTCCCTTTTATGAAGAGAAAAATAGTACCGTATTTGCTAGAATTTAAGAAAGTTTTTTTCAGAGCAAATGCTCTGAAAAATGCACCTCATCTTATATACCAAATCGAGATCTGACTATAAGACTATGATACAGGTACCCTGCAGCGCTGCAAGGGACCTGGATCCCCCTTGCAAGCAGCCGGTGGATGTCTGCGCGATGGGGACTTCTATGACGAAACACTGCAATTACTGGACCGGCAGCAGCGGAGGATGTCTGCCCGCGCCACGCAGACATCCACCAGCTGCCTCCACTAGACACCAGGGATTCACCATCAGAAGAGAAGGTGATGTCTGGGGGGGAGGAGGGGAGAGTTGGGGATACAATATCTGGGGGAAGAGGAGTGGATGGTTTGTCTGGGGGCAAGAAGAGGATGCATTGGCTGGGGCAGGTTGCTGTCTGGGGAGGAAGGGATGCATTGGCTGGGGGCAGGTGGCTTTCTAAGGGTAAAATGGGGAAAGCATTGGCTGGGGGTAGGTGGCTGTCGGGGGGGGGGGCACATTGTCTGGGGGCTATATTGGCTAAGTCTGGGGTGCAGGTGGCTGTCCATGGGTGCATTGGCTAAGTCTGGGGAGGGGGTAGATGGCTACGTGTGTGAGGAAAGGCTAAGTCTGGAGGTAGATTGGCAAATAAAAACAAGAAATCCAATTTTTTCATCAACATTTTTATTAACTATGGAAAACATGTCAATTCATATTTACAAGTAAATATTTTTTCCCTATAGTGTAGTCTTATATTCAGGCTTTTTTTTTTTTCCCTCACTGAATATTTAAAAGTTAGGGGGTCGTATAATCAGGGTCGTCTTATATTCGAGCAAATACGTTATTTTGCTACAGGGCTGGTATAATGACGTTATGCTATGGGACTGGTATACAAATTGTTTCCAGGGCTGGTTTTTGTTCCCGTTTATGTTTATGACAGAGAATGATGAAGAATTTAAGAAATCATGCATACTGAGTACTCCATTCTGATGGTAAGGGTGCCTGATGCATGGGTTCAACGGACCCACTATAGATGTCGGATCTGGATGTCTATAAAAAGCACTAAGAGCCAATTTGAAGATTGTGGCACCGTTTGAAAGGGATAGCAGTATCATTTACATTGAAATACTACAGAAGTACAATCATAAGAATGTATCTGCAGGGTACGTGAGGATCCGCATGAAGTATGATAGTGGGAGTAAATATTCAGTTCCCTACTCTGTTTATTGCCACTTTCTACCTGTATTAGATGCTTTCTAAACTGCACCTTTATTTATGAATACATTAGGATGTCAAGAATAAAACAGGGCACTTTATTTTATTTGTAAAACAATTTTAATTTGTAAGAGCTACCAGCAAAAATATTTCAGAAGTGACATTGGAACAAAAAATAAAAAAAAATGTATACAGAGGTAAACTGCATAGTTCAGCATGTGGGTTTATTAAGTGTACATTTGATTCGGATTCCAACCTTCAATCTATAACATGGTAACACAATCATACAAGAGTGAATACAAAACAGTATCAGAATCTTAGAGAAATAAAAATAGGCTCCCTATATACAAAGTGGTTTAAGCTGTAAGAAAAGTAATGAAAACAATCTATTACTTCCAAATTAAAAAGGCATAAAGACATTAAAAGCAATCAAAAATATTATTTCAAAATTGACCTGCAGTCGTGGAAGTCCCACATGATCAGTATTCCAAAGTATATGTAACTATTAATACAGAGGGTAATGTGCAGCTGTTTGGTTTAACAAAACATAAATAAAACATAGAATCCCTAAAATGGTCACTTCTCACGACAGAGAAAATAAACATATCCCACACCAAGAAATTGAGTCTTTCCACTGAATTTGTCTATTTAAAACAGATACATGTAAACCTTTTAATCTGCTAGGCACATATAGCATAGTTTATATAACAAGCAATCAATGACAGCATTTGAAAAGTTTAATTTCCAATGTTTTTCTTATATAGTAAGTATACAGTAAAGTGATATAGGTCCAGGAAAATATGTCTGGGTATATGCGTAAACTCCCGTCATTCTAAGCCAAGCATGTTGAGACTGTGATGAACAATTTATAACCAAAGGAGAGAAAAAAAAAATACATCAAGCCACATATTGTTTTGACTAAGGATTATGGCAGCTCTTATTCTATAATCTCTGCCCACATAAGGTCTAGAACAGTTCAGGAAAAGTCTTGAATAATAAAAACAGCAGTTCAGACATCATGCGAAGGCTGTGAAATGACTTGTCTTAAGTTTAAGCTGCCAAACTGACTATGTAGCACCTTCCAAAGAAGGATGACATTTTCTATTTTTTCCTGGAACCAGGAAATGGAAAACTTGAAGTAAATATGATCCGGTATTATCCAGCACATTCTTTCTAATGGAAGAATTGGTGGTGGAATGAAGAATGGTAGTTACAAACCATGTTGCTAATAGAGGTGGCTATATAGTGATGACATGTTGAGATTTAAAGAGACAGTCATGAAAACAATATTATAAGAGATACCGTACTTACTTTACTTTTCTTTTGATGAACTAATGCAGTTTAATCTTGCAAAATACTATTTGCCTGCCAGTGATAAACCCACACATCTTCGCTACATTTTAAGATGGAGTCTGAAGATTGTTGGCAGAGGTCTGTGTGGGACAATGTTGAATCTCCACAGAGACACAGAAAGCTTAAAGGTTTACAATAATGTAGCCATAAAATATATGAATGATTTTTTCAAGAAAAGTGGAAGAACCAAAACAATCTACTTGCTAAAGTACACAAAAAGAAGTTACGATCGTTCAAGTTTTCATTTGGCTATGCTTGAAGTAATATAGAAAAGTAAAAACATTTTTCATGACCATGTGTAACATTTTATAGGCAAGGGCCATTGTCATGTACAACACGCAAGCTGCAGTGTATGAGCACAATTAATATGTTACAGTTAACATTTATAATGTCTGAACATGTTCTGCACAAATTCAAATCTTTTTAACCAGCTCATCTTATATAACAGGAATAACCATTTTAAAATGATATGACATATGTTGCCAAGATGCCCTGACACCTGTATTGTATTATAACCAGTATTATATCACCACCTGTATTTATTACAACCTCATTGTGTTATCTTTCTATGGTGGTCAAAATACAGTTTTGGAAATCTCTGCAATGCAAATAAAGCAACATTTCCACTTTCCCATTTTCTCCGAAATTAGCTGGCCATGGTCAAAAGACAGAACTACGAAAATGTTCAACTGACAATAAATAATATGCAGAAAACTTTGGCTAGGAAAACAAAAAGGTAGCATTTTCTGGTTTGAAAGAGAGCATGGCAGCCAACTTTACACTCTTAAGCAGATGGCAATGTATGATTGTTGATCCTCAGCTGTAGGGGCATCACTGGGCTCTGGATTCCTCTTGTGGCTGGGAAGCTACAGTGCTACAGCTGCAAGAGTTTATACAACTCCGGTTAAAGTCTGCATCTAACTTGTACAGTGAAGGATGAGGAAATTATTAAAACAAACAACAAAAAACAAACAAACAGTTCCTGCAAATCCTGCACTGAGCACATTTTTTTGGAGTCCAGATATCCTGCAGTCAACTCGTACAGAAATATAAATTTTAACTCAGACAGTGTATGGCACGTGGAAAAAAAACAGTAGTGGAAATTTGGTTCTGTAACATTTTTGCTCCCCAAATTACCAGTAGTTTAACAAACAAGGTTCAAGTTTGTTAGGATCAGTATATGTGGATCAAACTGTTTTATGTTGCCTCTCAGTCTGAAACCACAATAAAATGTACCCAGTTTCCTTCATTATGGCTGGGAGATACAATGAATAGCACAAGGTTTAGTCTGAAACTATTCAGTGACATGGTGTAGAAATCATATATTAAGGAACCCAACCAATACCAAGCTTTGTAACATAATCTAAAGGTTTTGAATCAGAGATTTGCTGGTTAATGTGGGGTAAAATATAAATAATGCAAAACAGAACTAATTCCAGCACACTTACACTTTCCTATAACCAATTTTTAAAGGCAGCTGCATCATATGTTTGGTAACTTGGTTAACAAAGAGAATTTATAACAAAACAAAAAATGTGCTCTACTCTGCTACGTCTATCTCCATTCTTTGGATTAAGTGAATGTCACTGAGAGTTTCCAGAAAACAAATGTCATATGTAGGACTTTACGAATGGCGCTAAAAAAGTGTTTTGTTTTTTTTCTGTTTATCTACATGCAGACATCTCAAGATCCTAATTAGTGCACAATACATATCGATATACGTAATATGTCAAATAAGGCCATTATATTATAAAAGATTGTCCTATGTGAAGGGTTTTTCTTTCTTTATTACCGTGTTGCAAAACAGGCTAAATATAAAGCTAACAGTAATGTTTTGTCTGCCTGCAATTACCCATATCTATCAGAAACATTAAAGCAACATTCCAGGAGAAAATAAATCACAAAACAGTCCATTGTATACTATAGAAACTAAAACTATAAAATTTAAAAAGTAAGAAAGATAATGTGATCTTCACAAAGAGTATCTTGTTTACACTGTTCACTAGTAAAGGTCGCACCTCCACAGAATAATAGAGGATTCCAGCAATGCAGTTATGAATATATTATTTAGCAGCTTAACTCGCAGTTTAGTCATATTTAAGCATCACAGTAAATGTACTAATTATTCCCATACATCCTGTATTAAGCCAGTGTAGCAGAACTACCTCAAAATCTCAATGCTATAAATATTTATATATTCTAACTCATGGGGGAGAAGCTAAAGTAAAACCAGAATAGGTACAGGGTGGTATTTGCTCCCCAAAACCTGGTATTTTACTGCACAGAGGATATCTCCAATGCAATTCATGTCATCCTGCTAAATAAAACAAAAAAAGGTTTGAAATAGTATTATAAAAAAAAAAAAAAAGTGTTTGCATTATGCTGGATCCAGGCAATGTTGCACAGGCCAATATTTATCCAGCAATAAAAGGCCACTTCGTCAGCTGACAGCTCTACTTCCAGTTCATCCTACAGTCTTATCCAACTTTCTATGGTGTTCTGCATTTGTAAAGTCTTTTAAAATATTTAGGATGAAAGCTCAATTCAGAATACGCAGTATTCTTCCAACAAAATGTCTGTATCTCATGAAGACCCAAAAAAATCCATTCCTATGGTGAAGCCTGATATCAGAGTATCTAAGAACAATTCGCTTCCTGGTTCATTCTCCTGAGGTTCCCTTTGACCTTAAGAAACTCTGGCTTATTTTCTTGTTCGACTTCTATTTTATTCTTCCCCATTTCCATCTGTAAAAATTGAAATTTTGAAAATGTTGATTCAAGAATAAAAACCGTGTTATAATAGATTGTAACCTTTTTATATATATTAAAGTATTATTATATTATTGAAATGCATTTATACACGTTTAGAAAAAAGTGGCACAGGGAAATACTGCTGAAACCATATAGTAAGTAAGACCTACCCACACAGGTAAACTACACTTAAGCAAATTGCAATAAATGTCTTTATTTTTAATGTATAGCTATGCCAGATCCAACTCTCCAAGCTTCTCATTTCACTCCCAAATGTTAGTTGGTGCTGCACTTTGTTTCTACCATAACAAAAAAAAAAAAGTTGAGAGCATAAATACATATTTTATCATGTCTTCAATATGTGTGTATGTAGTTTTTCTGCTTGAGATTTGGTGTTTCAACTATATGTTCACTTTATTTTGGCTTAATTGAATAAATATTTAGGTTTTACATTTAATTTATAGAAATTTTTCATACGACATTATAGTAAACAATATTCAAAATGGAATTGTGTCTATTTGTAACACATAATTACGAAGCACTGTGATTGGCTATATAGCTATTGATAAGGGTTTATATACTCTCCCTTGTACTAGTGGTATCACATACAGATATGCCATGGGTACAGTGAACTCATTACTGTGAATATAATGGCTGTGTGCTTGAGGGCTTATAACAGGGTCTTTGGAACCGAGAACCAGGTCATCTCCATGCCATTTGACAGGGCTGCAACCGATGTGGGTTAAGAACAACACTTATTGCAGCTCTCTTACCTCGTCTAACATCTGATGTCGTTTCTCAAGCTCTAATTCAAAGTCTGACTTTTTCTGTTCCGCTTCTTCTTTTTGTTGTTTAATAATTTGATCCCGTTTCCTCTTCTCCATCACTTTTTGTAACTCTGGTTTATTCTGCGGTGAGAGGCCTCTGGAAATGGCAATACATTTATTTAATCAGGACACAGGATGATCAGTAAAAATGGCAAAGATGGAAGTTTTTAAATGCGTTATAATCATTACTTTATTCATCTATATTACACAGCTTTATGAGATTATTCATCTTGGAATGCTTTTTCCCATTCAAACTTCAAATTTACCACACCACTGAGCATGCTCCTCCAATATAGCGTGCCCAGCACAGAGCAACGGAAGGGGGGGGGGGGGGGAGAATCCTCCACCATCAATAAGACTTGTGAAAAATAAATAAATAAATACATTCTTTGTTTGTACCGCTGAAGCCCTGACCAAGTTTTTAGTTTAGCACTCCTCTTCATCAGGTGCTCCATAAATGGAGAAATATATACATTTGCAGCATAATCTCTCAGATGTAAAAACAGGGTGTCTAGTAATTAATAGAACAGAAGCGATTAAGCTCTTACATAAGTAAAAGTATCCGGTGTTAGGATCCATCAATATTAGGTACTTTGGCGTACTGTGGCAAAATCTCAAAAACAAATTTTGTTATTTAAGAAAGGGTTTTTTTTAAGTAGCCCTAATATAACCTGCTTAAGGTGAGTGTGCTGATTGATATGAGTTGTGAAAGCTAAGAGATTGGGAAAACATCAAGTCAAAGCAAATCTAATTGTGTATTGCACTAAATGTACAGAATTGTCCTATTTGCAACAATAGATAATATGGCAGCACCCAAAAAAAATAAAAATAACCTTTTCTGGTTCATTAGTAGCTCACGGTGGAGATCTTGGTGGTTTCTTGAGGTCTTCACCGGATTAGCCAGTTTGTGGGGTTTTATTAGATCTGGGTTATCAGAATCAATGTAGTCTGGCTCAGCCATGATGCCCTTTACAACGAGATACGAGTCACCAAACTCCGAGTCAACTGGCAAAACTCCTGTAACAGAGAAATAGCCTAATTAGCATTATCTCAACGTTCAAAGCCTGGTAGTAGCAAACAAACTGCCGGCACTATGGAGTGTATAAAAAGCCGTGCAAAGAGGAGCACCATAGCAGTGCAAATATCAAACGATCAAAATAAGCTGTCTACACTCCAATCGATTCAGTAAAAGTTTATCAAAGGTGCAGTGATTAGAGCCTGATGCAATATTTCAATTAAACGGAAGTTATTTTTTGCCAACAGTTGTCCATTAATAAAACAAACTAGAAGTTCTGTAATACAAGTCTAAAGACATCAGTAAAAGAGACTGACCTTTGTATGTACATATGCATGTAGAATTAAACTCTGGATTAAAACTTATAGTAGGACATAAACAGATCATTATCAGTGGTATTAGAACAGACAATTATCAGTGGTACCACACAGTTTGCATGGGTCAGTTTACTAAAAATAGACTGCAGTTGACCGCTACAAGCAATGTATTTTACGATTATAATAAACTTTCCGTAGACTTTAACATACACTTAATCCATCAGTGATAAGAAAGTTTATTTTTAGACACATTAGAAGATGACATTGGATCATTTTAACTCTTTCCCTGGAGTTTGAACACATGATGATGGATAAAGCAATAAACTAATATTTGTACCCATTACAGGGCAATGATTCAAAGCCAACAACAAATGTATTACGTGCTGCAGCTAGGGTTGCCAGGTTGCCACCCAGCCGGTATTTTACCGGCAGGTCAGTAAAAAATGGCTTGCTGCCAATGTTAAGTCTATGGAGGAACTAGCAGGGCTGGTATTTTTTGTGGAAAGGGTGGCAACCCTAGCTGCAGCTCTGGTATTTAAGTATTTAAGTAGACCCCTATTTTCATCCAGTCCTTGAGACAAACTATATTGTAAATGTTATTATCCACAATCATCCTGTAACATATAGTCTAATTTTAATCCCATTCACAGCGAGAGAGTGATTATCAGGTCAGTTACAAAATACTCCTAATAAAAACCCAATTGAGGGTTGTAAGTGCACATTGATTGAGCATGTATAGACACTGAAAAAAAATTAATAATAAGAGGCACTACAGTAATGTACTGTAGTTTTTACTTAAATTCTAATGTATTAAACATAAGTTATATTTTAGTTGAGCTAAAACATGAGTATTTATTTATTTATTTACCTATGCTGAACTTGTTTCTTGAAATTCAATATGTAAATACATGCCTGTCACCTCCACAACATAAGAAAAATATATATATAATTTGTAGTTTTACAATTTAATGTACATTTAAACCGGCTATTGAATAGTAAATGTAAAAAGTATGCATGTTGTTAGCTATAATACAAATAGTAAGGTGTTTTTTTTCCCTCTTAAAAAATACATACCAGTATCATCTGCAAACCAAAACAACAGAGACATCTTTGGCACAGGACGGGGGGGAAAAAAAAGCACACCAACTGTCCTGGGTTACTGTGGAGATCTAAGGTTAGTGGTATTACTGCTGTCTCTCTTGATTAAAAGTTCTTGCTTTGGTTACTTATTAAGCCTGTGCAGTGCAAGTTTCCTTATAAGGAACGCTTTTGACTGTCTGGTAAATAGTACAATCACTACTGTGAAACATACTGTAATCATAGCGTTATTGTGAAATTATATAACCACCTGTGAAAGTTATCTAGATTGTCCCGGAAGCTGGATAGCTGTATTGCGGTTTACAAAGACGTCTGAAATATTAATTTAAATCTGCAGCACATTAAATTAATTTGGCAAGATTTCCATCACAATACAGGAAGGTTGAATTAGTTCCGTTTTTAGGAGCAGGAACTCCTTCCCCCAATCTCTGTGGTGCAGCTCAATCTGTACATTCAGGCATAGGAGGTTTTACTTTATGGACAAAAATATTGGAATCCATTAAAAAAATGCAGTTTTTAATAGGGATGAGATACTGAAGAACCTAACTGGAACAAACCAACTGCCAGCAGTACACACAATGAAGGAGCTCCACTGAGGCACTGTAGCAGCCCAAATAACCAACATTCAAAATAAGCGTTGTTCACCCCAACTTATTGAGTAATAGTATATTAAACACTTGAGAGTAAATCATTTAATGAAACTGCTGCTTCCCTGAGCCAGTCCTACAATCGTCTCTTGCTCCTAGTGGTGTGTCAGGTAATATAGTAAGGAGGATAATATTTGAGAATAGCAATGCAAATGAAAATGGAAACTAATGTGAACAATTACAGAAAGAGCATTATGCGGGAATGTGAATATAAACAGGCAGGTAGACCGTGAGACAGACAAAAGATGTTGGCACTGTAGTATAAGAAGGATCACAGAACATGCTAAGAATTTACAGATAAGTTGTTTGTTGTGGCATATTAGACCAGGATAAAAAAAAAAAAAGCATGTATTAGGGGAATCGTCTCATATGGCAAACTTTCTTTTTCACAGTTTAGCCCCCCTTTAAGCTGATATTATTGAGAATGGAGCTCTGTCTCAATTTTTAACAGAAGTGAAAAGTGTAATAAAGCGAAGACTGTTTTTTTGTCTCTGTTCTATTTATTACTTGGCCAATTAAATTCCCATAATTCCTGGCATTTGAACCTTCAGTAAATGCAGACATTGTTCCCACTTAGGGAAGCCAGCTGACCACCAGTCTGCAAGCATCAAGTTATGCTATAGTTTATTCAGATACAAGATTTAAGAGAGGAAGGAGGATCAAGGACCAAATAATGAGTCAAATGGAAGGTAACGTTTGCTTCCTTAGCTGCCAGTTTTAACAATAAACATGTTGCTTTTTTGTTGCTGATTCACCTCCTTTGAGATCTGCTGAAGGCTCCAAACTATACACATACATTCCAATGATATTTCAGGACTTCCCAGACATTTCCTGCTAAAATACTATGCCAGGACTGATGTTCAATGGATTGTTCAAGATGGGATGGCTCTTCATTATGAGGCAATTTAAAAAGGACAAAAATTAAATAGACCCAATAGCAATGCGAAGATGTTTGACTTCACCTAAACTCTGTAGGACTATGCAAAGAACATGGTTATACATAATGGTTTAGTGGTTGCAAAATATACATTTCTCCATTTTCTTTGCTTGAGTAGAGGTTTGGCAGCCATTAAAAATGGTCCAAAACATTTCCTGTCAGCAGTGTTATAAGCTAATAAACACAAACATGCAGAGGTGCATACCCTAACTATAGGGTATCCAGTACACGGTATGACATGCCTTAAGTGTTCTCAATCTAGATTAAGAGAGCAGAACTCCATAGTTTGATGGTAAGTCAAAGATATATAAAGTAAGATGCCCGACTGTATTGCTGGCGGATTCAAATATTTAGTATTTACAAAATGGTAGTCACAGATTTTCCACGGAATAGGTTGTGGCCTGCAAAAGGCTTTATGCAGCTTTTAGTCTGTATTTTAGTCATCATTTCCCAAAAGTGAAGAACATACTGACAGAACATTAATTTGTTCACATAGGCATGCAGAGTAGTTGTGCTTTCATTATAATAATATAGTGTATTGATGAATTCCCTTGAACTCTTCTTGTAGGTTATTTGCAGAAGTAATGTGTAGAATTGTATAGGTTTTCTTTTAGAAGTGCAGAAATGAATCAGATAATAAAATATGCAGTAATGACTTGTATTTTGTGGTGTTTAGTTGACAGTACAGTTTAATTCCCTCCTTCAGTTTCTCACCTCCTTTTGACAGCCCATGATACAGAGGGGAAAAAAGTTATACATTTATCAAATTGCAAAACAAGGAAAGATTGCATGCAAAAGTGTATGTAAAAATCTTAAAATTGTACACATTCAGCAGTAAACATTTTAACACATCATTTAATCCTGGCTCCTTGAATTAGCCCATCTGTGGAGTAAATTAACTCGTCATGTTATGAATAAAATGCAGGTATTGGGAAAAGTATAAAGAAACACAAATCTCTGTAGAAAGTCTTAGGATTCGATGAAACAGCAAACATTTAACATGCTGCTGCCCATGGCATGAACTATACAAATAATTTCCCAGAATGCTCAAGATCGGGTCTTTAAATGCAAACTCACTCTAGCTTCAAATAATTATGGTACAGAAAGACGATCACTACTATAGCCAATGAACATTGGCAAAATCCAGTCAAGTTTGAAAAAAAGGACTGTATATAAAAAGAGCATAGGTTTACCATGGTCTCCTATAGTAGTAAATGGGTTACTGTCAGAGGGTAGCAGACTTCTTTGTAAAATGTAATATAATATTTAATGATGGCCAAAGGGGGATCTCAATGTCAGTCGTAAACCATAATTAGCACTTAATAAGCAACAACAAATTTACTTAGAAAAAGACCTGAAGCATTTTCAGAATGTTACTCCGAACAAGAGTTTCCCGTTTGTCATTCAGGAATTGGTGTCCCGTGAATTTACAAGGCTGTATAAGAGTATGTACTATATCTCATTAAACACAAGCTTTGGCTATGCAGAAACCATGTCTTTTCAGACAAGTTATAGCTGCACAGTGCCCCATTGTGGCAAAACACATATTACAGTAGCTGTAAAAATAATGAAGACTATAAAATGCTATAAAGCTGGCTGGCATGTGTGGCCAACACACCCTCGGGGCATAGAAGCCTCCCATACAGAAGTCATATAGGCTTATAGAAGATTATTAATTTCAGTAGTTGGCTTACATAACCCCTTCCCGATGCTGTGATGTTCTATGCCGTTTTAATGTACAGGTCGCAAAAGATGCTAGAACGGCATGGAACGTCCAGCGTTAAATAGCTCATTGCGGCTTAGCTATGCTCGGACTTTTTTTTTAATCAATATTTATTGAGTCTGACAGGGAAAATATACAGCAATAACCTTTGACAGATATAAAAATCCAATCATAGCTAAACATAAAATATCACAGCCCAAAAATTAACCTAGACTCACTTTTTACATTTTATATGCTATGGACATGAACGCTTTAGTATCAGCGATGATATATTATTTCACAGAGAACCATATTACATAAACAGGTATATACGTAACCAGTATCCATACCGTGTGAAATCGGAACAACAAAAATATTTGTAAATAATAACTCCCCAGATCTCGTAAACTTTAAGGCTTAGGGAATAATACCATAAATGTGGGTCTGAATTTAAGCCCGCTTACGCATATACGTAACCCCTTTCTAATTCGGGTGGAGATTAGTCTATCCCAAAATGATCATACGTCCGCAAAATTGGAGAATGGTGACCTTGCTGCTTACTGAACAAACAAAAGAAAACACAACCAGTAGTTTCCACATGGTGGTAAAGAAAAACAAAATATACATTAATAGGCAGGATTTAAAGAAAATAAAGCATGGGAAACGGGGGTTTAGAAGAGGGTGGAAGCAGTATAGTAGGAAAAGAATAAGCGGGGAAGAAGTATTCCAAGGGAGGATATACTGGGAACGTAAGAAAACGCTCCGCAAAAAAGAATGGGCGTCATGGTCATCTTTTGTGGCCATGAAGGTTCCCACTGTAAATTAAGTGGGTTGGATGCCCCGGGGGGGATTCCAATCAGCATTCAGACATATGTAAAAAAAACAGAGTGGCACACTCGGAGACCCAGAATACAAACATATATAACATACGGCCCGTTGAGTAAAAAAAAAAAATGGTATGAACGAAATCCGGCACTCTCGGCTAAATAGTAACTGTATATAAAGCACACGTCAAGCCAATTATTGCTGCTTTTCATTTATCACGGGAACCTTAGTGACCAAGTCCACAGGGTATGAGGGGCTGCTCGTCAGGGTTCGTACTTCCTCAGGGGTATGTGGCAGCGGAGGTAATCCCAAGTCTCTCAGGAATGCGTCTATGTCTATAGGGCTCTCAATAAAAAGAGTTTTGCTCTCCGTGGTGACCGATAACATTTGTGGGAGCCCCCATCTGTATTTAACTCCCAGTTGGCGGAGATGAGCTGTAAGGGGTCTCATTGAGCGCCTCCATAACATAATACTTGGTGCAATATCATCAAATAATTCGATGGTAGCGCCTTCACAATCAAATTTCCCGCTCTTACGTCCAGCCTGAAGTATAGCCAAACATCCAAAAGAAGAGAGACAATCAGGCTAAATAAATTGTAAGCACTTGTGTGAATAAAACACTAAAATATCGTGCAATAGAAGTACTTGGAATAAAGTGCAATATAGACTGAAAAAAGTATAAATATCAATGTGGCAAATCTAGCAATAGATATAAACTGATAATAGAACAGGGGTTGCATCGCCCCTGAGGAAGTGACGTTGTCCGTCACGAAACGCGTAGGGTGGGAGTGTTTTAAGCGTTTCATGAACTCCAAGCCTCTTCTTCAACTCCGCTACCTCCGTCTATCTACACGGTGACTAGTCCGGCCGGCTTATCACCACCAGCGCTTCGTTTGAAGAGAGAAGGCTGCACATTGGCAGTTCATTTTTCGCTATTCGTCTTATTTTCCACTGTATCTTGTAAGTTACTTTTTTTTATGCACTATTAAACCTATTTTTATGGTACACACTATTTTTTGTTTTATTTTCTTTCAGGTTACACATTCTTTTGGAGCAAGCTATTGAAGACTATTTTTTGGACTTTATTTATTTTGTATCATTCTATTGCATGATATTGTAATATTTACATTTGTTCTATTATCAGTTTATATCTATTGCTAGATTTGCCACATTGATATTTATCATTTTTTCACTACTTTTTTCAGTCTATATTGCACTTTATTCCAAGTACTTCTATTGCACGATATTTTAGTGTTTTATTCACACAAGTGCTTACAATTTATTTAGCCTGATTGTCTCTCTTCTTTTGGATGTTTGGGAATGTATTTAGTGTATTCACAGATTTTATTCTGTATTTACACTTTTCCTCGCTTCTTCAAGGTATAGTGTAGTATACCTATACACAATCCCATCCAGATAAGATCTAACTGTTGTTTCCTGCCCTCCTTTCTATTCCCATTTTTGGGGTTAGTCCCTTTCGCATTCTGAAGTATAGCCAGTTTATCTGCGAGGGATGTCAAACGCACCACCACATCTCGAGGGACCTCTTTCGGAGCTCTCAGGGCCTTTCGTATACGAAACAGGTCTGTAATCCGGAGGTCTGGCAGCTGGGTATCAGGGCATAGCTGTTTATATAGCTTGATAATGTATGGCCGGAGCACCGCAGGCCCAATGGATTCCGGTACTCCTCTCACCCTGATGTTAGCGTGCCGCATTTTAGCATCTAATAGGGCGACTTGTTTCTGTAAGACGTATACCTGTTTCACAAGGAAGCCGGTCTCGTTAGGAGCTGCAGTAATGTCTGCTAGCTGTTGCTGCGTGACCGTCGAGGTAAGTTCAAGCGTAGAAACTCTCGATTGCAGAGAGGTTATGTCCGTTTTCAGCCCCGCAATGTCTTTTTTCCAAATGTCTTGTAGGTCACTTATCAGCTTCTTTAGATCCCCTTTCGTAGTTGGGGCATCATCAGGATCAACTTTTGGGCTCAGGGTGTGGGCCGGGGTCTGAGATGTAGCAGGCGGGTCATTCGACGAGGAACCTGAGTCATTGGTAAGGTCGAAGCGAGTTGCCGCTCGAGAGATTTGCGAGGGCCTCAGTGGCCTGCTCAGTAGTGTCGCAATATCGGGGCCGGGGACCGTTTTCGGTCTGTCTCCTTTTTTGGATTTGCGCCCCATCGCTGCCTGGTTGTGAGGGTGCCGATATTGGGTCTGTTTGTTCGAATTTGCCATCAATAATTTAGCTTACTCCTCTGCAAGGCCTGGAGCTCCACATGCCCACGTCCGTCTTCCTCAGTAGCTAGCTCCGCCCCCAGCTATGCTCGGACTTTGAGTAGCCTCAGTCTGACAAGGAATATGTAGCAGATGCTTAAAGTGAATAGCTAATGATAAATACAATTAACAGCATAATAGAATGCAGGGATAAATTTCACTGGCGCCATTGTTCTATAAAGAGCTGATATTTTATAAATTGCTTGTTTCAGTTATGCATTGTATCCAAAACACTTCTAGTCTCCACTGGATGCAAAGGATGTGGTTCTTCTGTTGTACATTTCTAATTGCATTTTTTAATTTTTTTGCAAATTACATTAGTAAACCGGAATTAATGTTTGTTAAAATAATCTGGAATTTATACAGCTACCCACTGGCTCTCAGACATACTCTGTATACAAATAAGAGACGTAACAGGTTGTGGCAAAGCCTGCGGGAATAAAACCCATTGAAGCATATGCAAGAACCAGATGTTTATAATTTTGCTAATAACAATGGAAAAGGCCATACGCTTGAGTCCCACATGCAGCAATAGAAAGGGAAAGAATGTCACATTTTTTGAAAGCTGGTAGGTCCCATATTACAATTTGAGTGTTGAAGTGTCTATTGTTAAACAATAGTAATATAATTAAAAGTGGGTAGAGGCCAAACAGAAGCTAAAGCTAGTGTGTCAATGAAAAAACTGACTAAACTAGACAACTGACACAGTTAGTGACCTGACAAATGCTGTTCTACATTGGACATGGAGTTCAAGTATAAAACACATTAAAACGGATTCTCGGGTAACCTGGCTTAGCTGCTGGAGGACTATAATGTGTCTTGTGCATGGTTTAAGCAGAGATGTACACATACGTCACTGGGGACACATCTATACAGAGAACTACTGGCCACTAGTGCTGACTTACCGGAGGCGTCTGTTTAGATTACTAAAAATATTTCATATTTGGCAACCTGATGCACCATATCTTGGATCTCATGAGCCCACCTTACTTTATTTCGAATGTGACATTTTCTTCTGGAGCAACCAGTGGTTATTTCTGTACATTATAGTCTGCAGTCCCAAGGTAATATATCATTACATTTTTTCAGCACTAGTTTTAGTATTGCACAGACATCAGATTCTAAACAGATGTGACAATTTCATTTTAACAGGAACGTTTGGTGAAGTTTCCTTCCACAGAATTATTCTTTGTGTTCTTACATGATGATCCTGGCACGTCATGAAACAAGGAATGTGGCCAATTTAAAAAAATATATATCATATAAAATTTGGCTTTATAAAAGGTTAAATTTGGCATAAAAAAAACCCAAAAAACACACACACAGTCTAGAGTTGGTATGCGCAAACAAAATAAGAGGTTGTAATTAGTAAAACACACACTAAAAAATGCCCCCCCAAAATATTGTCTTTCAGGGTTATCAGAAATTTTCTTTACACCAATATAAATCACTTTCAGTTTTTGGAGATCAATGATCTGTTAGCAATGTATGATGCAATTCAATGGTGGCCATATCCAACGTTGAGGTCATAAGTAAAAGTCTTTAAAAGTAAAGACATATAAGGTGACAGGTCTATTTAATTATTAAAATATTCTTCCTCATTAGTTCCCTCTGCACGATTCTAGATGAAGTGCATATTCATGAACTACAGATAAAAAAATAAAAATAAAATTTAAGAAAAATTAAAAAACAAAAACTTAATTTAACAGAGTGAAACACAGGAAAGGGAAATTTAGCAAATATTGCCAAAACGTTATTTAAGAGATTAAAAAGTAACTGAAGGAAGGAAATGGTTACCACACACCGATTTCATATACAAAATGTAAAAATACCATATTGGCAAACATACATTCTTACATATATTGAAGTGTGATATACACTTTTACAAGGAGAGAGAGAAAAATAAACTGCATACCAAAATGAAATACATCTAAGGAAAGTCGTTTTTACTTCTCCCATCCCTCAAGTCACTGTGCAAAGAACTAGGATAATCTACTTAAGGGCAAATATTAGATTTTACTAGGGGACTGGGTCAATTTAAATTTGCTAAAGCTTATTAAATAATCAGAATTTTTTAAAAGAAAGTTCTATTGGTAATTGAAGAAGATAGATCTTATTTTAGAATTTATTTTAGAATTCTAAAGCCTCGTTTTTGCACAGGATTAACAGGGGGACATTAACTTGGTCCTCTGTCTTGATCCCGTGCAAAAACGAGGCTCTCTCTGTGCGCTAGCAGCAAAAGACCACCACATTCTGCAGACCGTGATCAGAGGGAGCGGGGCAAGCTCTGATTGGCTGTGCTCATGCTGACACTGCCAGCTGCTGTGTCTCAGCTGTGAGACACAGCATGAAGTAAACCCACATTTATCTATTAAGATATGCGTCAGGTTTACTCCAGACCAGCAGGACATATTTTATAACCATTGCTTCCTTTAAAAATCCGTTTAGTTGTCCTTTAAATGTGGAACTTGCTTTACCCATTATATAGAAACAAAATAGAATTAAGTTCTAATTGCAGTTTGCAACAGTCTTTAGTACTAGCATAACAACAATACATGTAAATAAAGTCTTTGTTGGTGTGAGGGGCCTCCACTAGCAACAGAATTTACTTCATATAGATTTCACATAAAAGTAGCTTCCTGTAACATATGCAAAAGTTTCTCATTCAGCTAAACCACAATGGAAACTTCACGTAATTAACAAAGACACTGCAGGGCTTAGAGGAGGGATTAAAAGAGAAGTTTACGAAGAGGACTTTATCTGGCAATAGTTCACTTTGTCCATGATGAAGAATCAGACTTTTACAACCCAGTTTCATAACAGGAACAGACAGACCGCATTACAATGCTGTGATGGGAAGAAGCTTTACATCACTGTAGTGGTTTATAATATAGTACCTAGGAGGTGGCGCTACTAGTAAATCAGTGATATGGTAGTGATTATACCATCAGTTATTCAGCATAACTAAGAATATATTGTTAATATTTTCTGACCAAGGGAAACCTACAGGACATTCCCAAGCAGTATTAAATTGTATTCTGCAGTCATACCAAAGTCTGTCTCTCGAGGCAGACCACATTATCACATTATTATTTATAAAGCTGCCATCATATTCTGGAAATCTATTCATCTCATTGCTATGACCCTCGATGTCCTTCCAGTGTACAAATAAAGCCTTTTAGAGGAATTCATAAGACATACAATGTTCCTTTAAGATGGAAATACTATTTTTCACACACACACACACACACACACACACACACACACACACACAGCAATTATTTTGTTTTTGTTTGGCTGTGATGCAGTGTGTATTCTGAGTAGACCAATACAGAATTAAATTTCAGGAAACAAAATCTAACTCTTTAGCAGAACATCAACAGTGAAGAGATGACAGCATCCTGTCATTTGACACAATTGGCTAATAGGCCAAAGGAAGTTAATTAGAATTATACAATGCAAATCGGATGCTGTAAAATTATATTCTAATAAAGAGAAAGTAAACAAAAAGCAAATAATGACTGTGTAGCGTACTTGTCATACAGAGTTAACATACAAATTATGAATAACCAGAAAAACAAACGTATTTTTGTGGATAGCCATGAATTGTTTCTAAATAATGCCTGTCTCACTAGTTAGTATGAGGAAACTTATGAAAAACTAACTTTTTCCTTAGTTCACTTCCATACAGAGATAAAATAAAAATAAAATATACATGGTTAAACACTCTGAAAGAGAAGGAGCAAAGTAGTAAATGATCTTCCTCAGGAAAACACATAAAGGCTATATTCACTAAACCCTAACCCATTTGGGACACAAGGTGCTTGCGTCCCACAACATGCAAGCACCAAAACGCAGGGGCATTTGATTAAAAAACAAATTATCGAACAAATGACAAATACCAGGAAAAGAGAATAATAATGTGTGATATCTTTTAGATCATGACTAATACAACTCTTATTATATTCAGTACATACATATCATAACTAAAATGCTCTAACATTTCAGAAGTAATATATTAGCAGAGCACAGACATGTAAAAGTCACACCTTTTCCGTCATCAAACAGATCTACACTTGGGAATGTGTGAGGTGTGACCTGAAATATTACTAATAAAAGTGAGGCAACGATGCCATCGATCAGCCTTGTAAAAGGTCAGGAAACACAGAGATTAAGAGTTTAGGAATACTTCCCCAAACAGCTTCATCATGAGAGGCTGTAAAATGTAAGTTTCAAACCTAGAATGAGTGAAACTATTTTTTAAAAACCACTAAGCAGACCCCCAAGCTTTCCCACTTTGTGCAGAACAGTCCTGATCTGTGGGTCTGACCTGCTGTTCCGCCAGGTAAGGGGTCAGCAGGATTCAGGACGGCAATCCTGCTGTTCTTTGACACCGGAGAATGCCTACTGTGCATGTGCAGCATTGTGTGCACTCAGTTTCAGTGACAGTATTACAGAGCATGCGTGGTAGCAAAGACACTGTCAACCTCCAAGCTCAGGAGCAGTGACAGTCACTAGACCTCCCAATCTCTGAGCCCCGACATCCCGATTTGCCTAAGGTGAAAAAAAAGCATTACTTTTAGAATTTATGAAATGCAGCAAGTACCAAGGTTGTAAGACAGATTAAAATGTGTGCTTTACACAACACTTAAATTAAGCAAACTAGACAAAAATAAATTAGCAGGGGTCAGGGCTATAATTTGTGCAAAATCATGTACCAAATTATAATCATTTTCAAGCATTGCATTTTTTTACATGGCTGGTTTGTTTCAGGAAAAAATCAATTTGATTTAAAATAAAAGTTTAGCAAATCTTTTCAGATCCATCATCAAGTCAACAGGCTGCTAGTTACAGGTTTACAAATAATTTTATATTATTTTCAACAAAATGTCAAGTAAAAGAAAAATGGTACTGAAAAGAAAACAAATGTCAATGTCTGGATTCGATGCCAGCCATTAACCACAAAAGTGATTTATATTGTAAATTAATGGCCATTTGATATTCAATGCACACAGCTAACAGTTAAAGGGTGCAGTACTAATTTCCGTACCGGACCTGTTAAAAAAGATCCTATAAAACACACAAAATGAAATGCACGGTAATTACACTACAAAAAAGTGATACAATAAGCAGGGGTAACATGCGAAAAATTATACATTTTGCCAGTTAACTTACTGCCTCAGAAAACATGTCTAAACTACTCCAATCTCCGTTAAAAAAAAGTTAATGCAGACGGAAAAGTTCATTTAACACATGCACAATATGAAATAATCATGAAAATGTAACCCCTCTCAATGCAGGAAACAAATGTAATAAAATTAGGAAAATCTAAATACACATGCTGAATCCTAAACACTGAGGGGCACAACATCATCCCCACACATGCATCTGAACTATACATATGCTTCACATCAAGTCCAAACAAAACAACATGGATGCATTTCCTGAAATCACACAGAACAGCCTACCAAAATAGTATGTATTTGCATTATTCAAACGGTTATGGCACTTCAACGCTCATCATGCCAAGGAAGCTTATAGCAATCATCTCCAAAGTTGGCACTTAAAAGTTACATTGGTGGAATTAAGTTTTACTATTGTATCCTGCATAGGATAGAAACATTTCATCTCCATGTGCCAGTGTAAGCATGCTTCTTCCCCCTGGGCACTGTGACTGGAAAGTGGAAGATGAGCTGCAGCAGCATTGAATACAGGCCAATGTGTGTTAAAGAGCCATTAAACTTTTTTTCCCCACTTGTGTTTCTACCCCAACAGACCCCAAACAGACATGCAGGCACGGATTGCCTGAGTGCCACTAAGCATTGGAAGAGCCCTGTCTCTGAGATCAGAGTAAACCCACATTTATCTACAAAGATACAGGTCATGTTTTCTCCAAAGTACTGACACTAGAGTCTTAACTTTTGCTTCTATTGGTGAAGCAAAAATAACCATTGTTGCCACTTTAAATATAATCCTAATGAGAAGCAGAATGACACAAAATAGCATATTTCCAAGCATATTTATATTGTTACATGTACATATGCAAACCTATGCAAACAGTGCATTGCAATGTCATGTAATCCTGAAGTTCCAATGGTTTAGGCAAATCAGGCTAACCTTTGAATCACACCCTGGCTTTTCTAAACCCCTCCCTTACATCCTGTGTGAGCAGCACAGTGGAAGCTCACTTATTCAGCAACATCTGGCTCCTTTGGCCTGGGATGTAAACTGAGCTTTTGGATCTGTCCCTTGTTAGACTCCAGATGCCCCTCTATCCCGTCTATCTCTTGAGACCAAAGAACAGCTCTTCATGGATGTGGAATAAACACATGTAGGAGTCCCAAGAGTTGTTATTTAAAATAACAACTTAACTCATTATTGATAGATTAAGGACAGACCTTGACACACACACACACACACACACACACACCAGTACAGATACAAAAAATAGAAAACCCAGCTTACCATGCAAATCAGAAATGGACAAACTGGACAAACCATCAAATTTCTACCTATATTAAGACCACATCAGTATTTATAAACAGCTTCCAGGGTAAAAAGTTTTACTCATCACAAGTCAAAGGGACTGTCTAGTGCCCAAAATGCATCTTCCAAACGTTAATGCATACTAATGTTCTTTCAAAGTACTTTAAAATGCATGTTTTAAATTTTGCATTGCTTAAAATATCAAAAATGTACACTTAGATGAAATTGTGATAATACAGCAGTTTGCAGGAATCAATGAGTATAATTTAATTCAAATTAATGGAATTTCATGTCTCTAGTGATATCATCAGACAATGTGTTGCACAGTTAAGAGATCCCACTTTGTACATGAGCAAGTTCACTCAGAGTCCCCACAATGTATTCAATTCCAGGAGTACAGGAAGTGACTAAATTAAACAAAATTTTATATCCTCAGTGTGTATATAATCAATGCTGCCGCACCTGCAGTAAACATACAGTACTCACTGAGGAGTGCTTGAGTCAAATATTACAAATGTGATTTATGCAGAATGCCTGCATCAAATTACACTGGAAAAAAAGTCTGTGCACTATACAAGCAGTAATCTTCATCTTGAACCAAAGTGAGTTTGGGGACTACACTGTTCCTTTAAGGTTTTACAGCTGTCATCATAACTCTGTATTGGAGTAAATAAGCAGGCCATCACTATACATGGATTTGCCATGCTGGACACCTTTACTGACACACACTGAACAAGCAGGAAAAGCAGAGTTTGCATTGGGAGTCTCAAGCTGCTTCCTACTCTGTCCCCTGCCATCCACTCCCATTTTAGGAAGCCTCTACAATACGCCATCCATTGTCTGCATTTAATCATGTGCACTTATATTCATGGGAAGATGGGAATAAATGCATGAGGAAAAAGCAAACAAATAGTTCCCAAGGCACACATCACTAAGTCTCCCTTATGTACAGAATAGTTTGTTCCTAAAATAGCTAGAATCAATTAAAACCACAAGACAGGATTTCTCACAAATCTCGTCGTGGAAAGCTCCAGCAGGGCCATGTCATGGGTCACAGATGATGTGCTGCTATTACTCAGGCTCTCACACTTAACTTTTTAGTATTTATTTTATTTTTTTTGCATTTTTTTTTTGTTGAGCATGCAGACATTATACAATTTCATGCACTATAAAAGTTAAATGACAAAAACTTTATTATGAGAAATATGTTCTTGAAGGACAGACATCAATTCAGGGCCATTTCTGCCTATAGGCAAGGTAGGCACCAACCTAGGGCACAGACCTTCATGGGATGCTCAGAGCGCTCCCCGCAGGCTGCTGTTACAGAGGGAGGAGAGGTGCCGCTCTAAATGAGCATGAACCTTGTTCTCCTCCTGCCACTCCGCTAGTATGCGTGGGCGGCTGCAAGTCATCCGGCTCTTCCATATAATAACGGGACGAGGTCTAGAGAACTCGAGAACTTCAATACTGCATCAGTGACGCCAGCATGGGGGGGCTGGTCATGTGCAGGATGCGAGAGCAGCACGTCTGGGGGAGGTCAGAGCAGCTGTATGCTTAAACTTAAACAGGCTCCTGTATGTGGCATATTTCCTTTTTTAATATTTAATCTGGACAATAAAGTTTATTCATACAGGACCTGCATAACTATATTCTTATGGGAGCTATGATATACCTTGTGTCAATTTATTAAATTGATAATTATCTGTCTGGCTAACTAAACATTGATTAGAGCTGTTCTGTGCAACCGACTGAGTTATCAGCATACTAATGGGCGCGGCTTTGTACCGCATCCGTGCGTTGTCAGCTATAGACTGAGCTTGACTATACCACCACCTGAAATGGTAGCACTACATTGGATGGGTGGCAAAGTCCACCTTCACCTAGGGTGACACAAATCCTTGCACTGGCTCTGCCTCAACTTCCGAATAATAAAAGATTTTTAAAAAATACAAGATTTTTCTTTTTTAAATACACTAGGGATTTAAAAAATGGATCAAATACAATAGTGTTTCAATAAAAAAAAATACAAGTACTAAAAGAAAAGTGCACAATATGAACTTTAGATGGACTAAAGATGGACATTTGAAGGGAAATGTTCAAATCTACTCTTCAATTAGAGTAGCAATTTTAGATTGCAAGCTTAGGTCAGTCATTCACTGTTCCAGAAACATAGTATGTAGTTGCCTTCTATGCTCTGTACCAAGCACTGTGTAAATTGTTGGGGAGATTACATTATATATATATATATATATTTTTTTTTTTTTAATGTAATGTAAAATGAACATGCATTGTGAAAACAACTTGTGTCACTTCCTGCAGTCCCACCCAGTTTTCATCCGAGCAGAACAGTGTTTTTGATGCAACAGTGGTACTATGTAGCACTGCAATGTGTTGCATTCAAGCTCTTACACTCTAGAGAAAAGGTGGCAAATGTATGGCACTCTGGATCACTGAGTGCCACACTAAGAATCTAAGTGCATTATCACCATAAGTGGATAACACAGGCGCACGGAGATGGGGCAACAAAAGTATCAACGGGCAATCAGACTTTTAAAACATTTGCCATCACTGCTCTAGATGATACACAATACTCAAAAAGACAAGATGAAGCACTCTGTCCATGAGAAGAAAAGACTTCACTCTTGTTATGAGCAAAGGCCATGTGTACATTTTAGCCTTTATAAGTGAAAGTTGTAAAACATTTTTCTATCTGTCTAGAATATAATGGGCAGCATCAATGGTTTGGCAAATATTTCTAAAACACTTGTGTTTATAACCTTTCACCCTGGTCCTTAGGCTCCAACTGGTGTGTCTACAAGACCACAGATGAATAAGAATGTTTAGTATAGCAGAATACATTGTGGGAAATGTCTAAAGAATGTGCTAGGCAAATAAATGCCCCTTTTTCCATATATCCTGATATTTTTCTGGCGTTACCCTACTTGAGTCCCTGTTTGGTGGGCGTCACTTTTTAGATGCATAGTGTTTTTGGCTGCATTGGCGCCTACACAACCCAGAAATGTGATTCTGGAGCACATGGCAACAACTCCCACCACGTATCTGGAGTTAGGATTATACATTAGTGCACATGATGATAGTGCCACTATTGGATGCCATTCTTTACAAATGGCCTCCATTGTATCCAGATAGTTTGTGAGACAATTAAAGGGAGACTCCAGGTATCAAACTAAGTTTGCTACATACAAGTTTAAAAGCACGCAAAAAGGTAAGTTTCCAAGTAAAATATTTGAAAAAACGTAAAAAATGTAAATTTAAAATTGACTGCACGGTTATTTTTAAAGCATCAGGTAAAACCATATTTCAGTAACTGAGTCTCTAATCAATAGTAAGTAATTATTCTTGGAATAATGAAATTAATCTAGCAAGCAGCCACTTATATTAACTGTCCATTTGCCAGCAGCGTGCGGAATACTGTGATTCAATAGCATTAATACAGACACAAAATGACAGGGCTGTCAAACTGCAATGAGAGCAGGTCATTCATCTATGTCTGTGCTATAGGGAGGAGCTTTATGCTTATCTGGTAGCAAACAAAGTAAGTCCAGTACAGGCCCAACGTCCCCTTCAAGGTCAATGAAAATCCATCACATGTCACGTGATAGATGTTTCCGGTCAATAAATTCCATTCTAGTTGGAAAAAATACACATCTCAATTAGTATATTTCAGGATAACTGCTTCACAACACAAAATCAGAAACACAATGCCACTATCACCAAGAAAAGAGGGGACATTTGCTCCACTTTTTACTTGAATTTTGCCCATAGCAATTCTATGAGCCCAAACACTGCTCTGCTCTTGTTTACAATATAGAAATATGCACACCCTTTTAACATGTATTTCTCATATATAAAGCAATTAGATTAATGTTGAACTTTGAGTCTTTTTATTGGACTGCCAGTGTGCATTGCTATTTGGTAGGTCTTTTATCTAAATAGAATTTGTAATCCCCTACTGGAGAGCATTTGAAAACAAAATTTAGCTGCAATAATTTATCTGGAATAAAATGAAAACTAATCTTAGCAACCCCCATATTTCATCTAGATGTAAGAATTTTGTTATACATGCATTAACACTTGGAAGATGCATTTTGGGCACTAGTCAGTGCCTTTAACAGACTAGTGGCATAAATACAAAGCAAATCACTGAAGACCATCATAGGATATATTTGTGCTGCTTTCTATGCTTGTTAGCTATAGTTACAAATCATAAAAGAGGGTTGGTGGCAAATACCACTAAAATATCTGGTCACAACACTAAGTCAAAACGGTAATGCAGTTGCAGATCGCCACCCACCTGCTATCACTCCAGACAACACCCTATAAAATGTAATAGTATATTGTTATGGAAGAAAAGAAAAAAAAAAGATCTACAACTTTAACATAAAAGAGTACAAGACATAGTGCTAGGTCTGATGTACAAAACATGTTATAGTGTTATTTATAAAAGGGAAGAAATACATATTGTTTTCTTTTAATAAAGCAGAAGTGCCTTCTTCTGCCTCATTAAAAGTCTAATTTAAATGGTACACGGATTGTGACAGTTCAACGACCGTTACACTGTGTCTGGTGCTAGCAGGTGTCAAAAACGCGCCACACAACCAGTCGGAAGTGTGACAGACGTCATAGGTGCTGAACACCAATCAGGTTGCAGAGAACCATCTTCCACAGAAGTTGACTTCTGTGTGATTATTATGTGACAGAGGGTTTTAGTCCCCCTTTAAAAAGGCAAAAAAACATCCATCAAACTGTAATGCAGATCTATTGGTTTAGCGTTCATCACAAGGCTATAAATTTAAAAAAAAAAAAACTTTTTTATAAAAAAAAAAGCAGATAATCTATATCGTGACAACTTGCAGAAAATGATTATCGAGCTACCTTAAGGGACATAGACATATAGTTATCCAGGGTGCTTTCCTGTTGCAAAAAGTTTAAAATAAAAGGAAAGCATTTACTTAACACTTTAGTTTCAAAGGACAAGCATTACACTGGGCCACAATTTTCAAAGGAGACATTTATGGAGGGAATAAAACAGCTCATTGATTTTTCATTACTTTTACCACAATAAATGTATATAAAGTCAGCATTCACAAGAACTAACCATACTGACATGAACAAGCAAAAGAAACATTTAAAAAATATATTTTATTATTATTATTATTAAAAAAAAAAAAAAAAGTTAAGTTCTTTTTTACAAACTCCTGCTAGACTAACTGCTTGGATCCTGTATAAAACATCCAATGTTTACAATCAATACCCTTGCAGTCTCCGTGGGAGACAGTTCAAGAAGAATGGAAAGAGTTAGTCATGACATATCTTGAAAAAACTCCTTATTACTCATGCAAAGTTACAGGAATTCTTTTTAGCACAGACTTCATTATTTTGTAATTTTAAGAAGACTTTGATTAGCTCAAACAAAACAAGTAACTATCAAGTTGTGGGCTTTTCTTTCTTTATTCCTTCCATGCAATAGTTTTGTTTGCATCTGCTAGTATTTCAAATTAAATGGAAATTAAATTTGTGTAGGACGCATCCATAAGATCCTTATTTTTATCAATTATTGTGAACAAATATATGCACAGAAAAGGTTGAATGATGGTATTTACCAGAACCAAAAAATATATATATATATAAAAAAAATAGAAACAATGACTTATTTTGTTGAAAGCAAATATGTATTTTTTCAAGCATTAAAAATAGAAAAAAGTGTGTCTCATGAACAACATTTCTTCTATGAGAAATATCACTGCTTCAAAGTTTTGGCTGCAGATAGGTTAAAAAAGGCTCTGGGCCGAAGAGAAATTACTGTATAGTCCTCTATTCTACAAGAACCTGTTGGGGCCTTATATAGGAATGAATGTCTCTCTAATCATGCGCATGCTCATACATTTCTCCCTACTGTGAGTCAGTCATTGTCGATATGATCCTATATGAAGTGCACTTAAAAAGAATTGCTATATTGATTTTATCAAACAGCTTTTTCCCTATGTCTGCTTGGTGTCATGGCTTATTCTTGTTTCTATTTGCATACTTTATCCAGTTTCTGAGTGAGACTTTCATGCAAAAAAAGTCTATACAGGAAAACCACAAAGTGTATCAGAATTGGTAATAATCTGTCCAGAATATTCATGGAATTTATGTATTACTTTCTATGGGGATGGCACCACAAAGGGGGCTTGAACCTAGAACACAGTATTAAAATCCCTGCTGTCAGAATATACCATTAGTCACCTAAATTCAATTGACTACTGGTAGATTTTATACAAGGACAATAAAAATAAAAATGAAAAACAGACATTTTTCAGCATAATAAGAGATTCAAGAGAATCTGTGATATACAGACCTACTAAGATCTGGGTTATTACTCTATCCCTCAAAGGGTTTAAAGAAAATCAAGATATTGGCTCCCAGTCATTGCCAACTTCTGCTCTCTGAAACCAATTAGAAGCAAAGAGAAGAAAGAAAATAGAGGAACTGATGACCAATCCCAACTTCACACTTATAAGCGTATGCTGCGCCACTGTCACCGTGACAAATGGCTAGTTCCCATTACTGTATTCTTGATGCTAATGCACTTTCAAAGCCTTTGCAAAAACCCATTTAAACGATGACCTTGAATACACACTGCTTTACATATATAATGGGGGGAAAAGTTATAAAACTGCTTGCCAGAGACAGCAATTCAATTATAACTTTACCTTCGTTCATTTTTCTAATCATAAAGAAACGATTTTGCAAACCACCAATGGTTACCTTTTGACAGACAGGCATGTTGGAGCAGACAGCAAACCTAATTTGTGGGTTACAATCTCTTTTTCTTATTTTTATTTTTTTGCCAAGCCAAGAGAGAGATAGAGAGATAGAGAGAGCACTCAGCTGTGTGAAAGTCAGCAAGCAAATCAATCCAAACATAATTTATCATCATAGCTCATCCCAGAATAAGGTTACTCTTTAAACTAAGTCTATTTTAACCCATTTCAGTGGCAGAGGGTAGAGCTTTGGGGACTGCATAGTACACTTTAGATTACCGATAGCACATGTGAAAACGTGAGTAGGCATTGCATGAAAAGGTACTAATAAATATGTATTACACACATACACAGGTTGATTTCTTTTATAAGAATTCTTGAATAAAATTGCAATGTGATCATCCAAATCAGTACCATATGTGAAGGGGAAAAAATATACAGCAAGGTATGTGATATTATATGTCTTTATCCATATATTTTTTTTATCAGGTCACATGGTCTCCATAAAACATGGCACATCTTGCATGGTTATAACAGTATGTCAGCACTGAAGGGTTATAAAGAAATTAGTAGCTGAAAAATCTGAAAAACATATTTTACAGAAAGAGTAGTAGATACACTGAACGACTACCAGAATACATGGGATGTGTGAGATTAAAGAACAAACCAGCAAAATTAGATCTGAGAATGCATTATGGCAGACCAGATGAGCCAGCTGGTTCTTACCCGCCATCACAGACAGAAGGGGTAACATGGCCCATCTCCAGAAGAAAATTCACTGTTACTCCAAATGACTAAATACTTTAATGCAATGGCATCTTGAGGTCTCAACTTCATACAGCTCAGAGATGATTTACCAAACGGTGCAACTGCAGGTCCTAGGAGCCAAAATTAACTATTTGAAAGCCAGTGGCCTGAGCATTATATTAAATGACACTTCCTCTGGCATTGAGTTGGTTAAATATATCCCCCCACCCCCTTATAAAATTTACCAGCACATAAAATCAATACTTCTTTTTCTATGTCATTCTGACTTGCACAACCAACTCTGTGTAAATGCACAGGCCATTATAAAATATGGACTTCTAAAAGCTTTTAGAAAAATGCAAGGTCTAAGTTACAATGAGCATAATTTTTTCCACCAACATGTAATCTCATAATAGAGAGGGGTCTAATCACTAAAAGGTGAGAGGAGATGAATTGAGGTGAGGGGAACATTTCATCTACCCAATTTAGCCATACACTGTGCAGGGACAATCCTGGTGAATTTGCTTAGTGTGTATAGCTAAAATGGTGAGATGAAATGTTCATCTCACTTCAACTCATCTGCAAGTCACCTTTTAGTGAATAGGCCTCATAGTGTGTGTTCATAGATAGCCATGATGTTCAAACATGTGAATCACAACATTAGAAAGTATGCAAACTAAGGCTGAGAATAACTATAGGTTCCATAGGCAGCTACACATTTTGACCTCAAAGTGAAGGTTATCTAAGAAAGTTGTGGTTTGCTCTTCTCCTTATCAATGAGACACCAAATGTACCTGTGCATATAATGTAAATATATACATGAAGACAAACTGAGCCTAAGCCAATAAGGCAGTGTGTGAATGTATATGTATGTATATATTTCATAGTTGCCAACATGCTGCAGAAAGACCATGCAAAGTGCAGGCCATCAGTATGTCGGATGGATTTACACACATACAAAATCCAATTAATTAATCATGGTATATTACTGATCATGTGATTTCCCTCACATAGCATTGGTTGATAAAAAGCAACACTCAGCAGTTTTCTTATGAGGGAAAAAAAATAAAGAAGATGAAGCTAACAAGGACTCCTTAAGTACAGCTGTACTGATTAGCATGGATATCATACTACTTGACTGGATTCTGTACAGCCTGCAATGCTTTGATTTTATAAACCCATTTACCACACTCTGTACAGCTATGCTGGGAATGTCATGGCTAAAACTTTTATTTAGCACAGCTCACGGTCAGGATCGTGTCCAGGCACGAGCGCCTGTTCAGAAATCCTAATCTTACATAATATTTATTTTCCTCACTACGAGAGTAGCCTGTAATTTACATGGTTAAATGAAGACATTTACGAACATGTTTTTTACAGACACAATTACATTAACATGTATCTATATAGCCACAACAATTTATGTAACACCTTTGTTACAGAGCATAGACAAGAGCTACATTAGACAGGGGCAGATTGATACATGAGGTAGATGGCCCTGCTCAAAAGCTTACAATTTAGGGGCAGGAGACACATAAGCCGAGTAACAAAAGGTCAAAGGGTAAGGTGGTGACAGTAACCGTATTCGGGGACAGTTGGGGTTGATTAATGGGTGTTTTAAGTGGATAAATAGTATTCCTTTTTCATAAGCATCAGTGAATAAAAGGGCTATGTGGTCACTCTACTTTAGCTCCTATGCCAACATGTAAGGATTATTTACAATGACTTGCCCTACAGTACACTGCAAAATGTCAGAATGGGCCTTTTTAAAGGACAACAAAAGTTTGGGGGGTTTGAACTCTTGCTCAAGTGTTAAAAAAAAAAAAAAGTCCTGCTCGTCTGGAGTAAACTGGACATCTATTTTCATAGATACATGCAGGTTTACGCTAAGCTGGCACTTGCTGATGCCCCGTTCGTCTGATCTGGGTCTGAATATAGCGGGAGTTATACGATTAATTAACCATTTCCCCCGATTAAATACAATGAACATTTTTTTACATACAAAACAAATTACCCCAAAAAAAATTAAATTATTTTATGTTAGATCTGAATAACCAATCCTTAAAATAGTTTTAATAGCAAAAAGTACTTGAATATAGCTGCGGTAAGTAATGACAAGTGGTAGAGTGGTTGTCCATATTACGCTGCTGATTTATGCTATATACACACATATATAAAAAAAAATACCACAATATATGCTTCAAAAAAAGCTAAAATGTTGGGTAAACTGTAAGTATGGGTTATGCGCAGTTACACATCATGCAATTCTATTACAAATTATTTAATAACTCTACCATTCTATTTTGTTCTTGGTGCAGGAACTAGGGGGCAGACTCCCCATCATCGTTTAAGCACTACTACGTTATCTCTGTTTATGGACAACTGATTTGGAAATTGGTTTTGGCCATATTCCTGAAACAACCACCATCAAGTAACGTTATAATTATACAAAATGAGATAAGGATAAATATTGTACAACAACAACAAAAAGACAACTATAAAGTATTGAATGTGTTCTGGCCTTCCCAATTTAGCTGCAGTGATCACAATGCCCTGCGACTATAAAAGAAGCACCAAGCATTAAAGTGGCACTATAGCTATGACCATGGACCACTGCCAATGGATCCATTTCATCACATAACTGTAATGTAATGGAGACAGATCTCACAGATCATCTGCATTGGCTCTGCTTTTACACTGACATTTCCCCATCTATACATATTAAAAATTAGCTGGGATAGGATTATTATAATCATTTATATGGGGGGGGGGGGGGGGGGCGGATTTGTGTTTTCTTTCTTTAATATTTATTATTATTACAGAAATAGAACAGGAGGTTTAATTTGATATGGCAAATACTAGTGTGAAATCAACTGCATTATGTGATCCTCACCAAGCAAAACAATAATAATTTCCGCCTTTACGGTCCCTTTAAGGATGACATTCTAAAAAGAAGGAGAAAAAATGTGAATGTATAAAAAAAAAGTTGTCTCTTTTGTGTATATTGCACAAATGAAAGAAAGCAAAACCTTTAAAAAAAACTTAAATAAAAACTCTTGTCATGTGATAACTAAATCCATTCAAAAAATCCAATGACATTAAACATGTTTATTAATTTAAAAATATAAAACATATTTGGTTTCTAAGCCGCGGGCATGAAATCTTTTGGCAAGCCAAGTTAAATCACGACAAGCAACTGAGATGATTTCACTTACTACCAGCATTTTGGTACTGTGCATTTTTAATGCAATGTTGCACCTTATGAATGAAAAGCACTACTGAAATAGGCAACTACTGTTATACTTGTTCCTTGGTTTGAGAATACAATAGAATAATAATGCCGTTCATATGGCAGGGCGTACAAGTTTTTCTTCAGTCAGAAAATGTATTGGGCCATATTAATTGCAGAAATGGTGAAGGACAGCTTGTAACCTACATTATATTTGGTTATTTAGTAGTAATTCAATAGCAGCCCAAAACAAGTTTAAATTAAGTGTATTATATGAAGTATACATTTTTGTAGGGATAATAAGAATATGGGCGGTTAAGTCAGGCGGGCCACACGTTGGATGCCCCTGGCAGAGGAGATTGCATAACCTTAACAACAGCACTAAAAAAAAGTGACAATCCTTAGGGTGGAGTTGAGATACCATTTGTGTTTTAATTATGTAATTGAGATAAGCATAAGTCTCATATATAACTAAAAAATAAAATGTGAGCTGGAAAGGAATTTCTCAACCATTTTTCATGAACACACAACATTTTCATGAATTCAAGGAATTCAGTCAATCGAATTGGTTTTCTGGGATGCCCTCCTTGAGTGCCACAAAAAAGTGGCCTAGGTGGCATCCCTAAAAATATTATATACACATTTGTTTCCAATCTTTGGTGTCTTTGAACTAAATATATATATATATATATATATATATATATATATATATATATATATATATTAGTTTAAAGGCGCCAAAGATTGGAAACAAATGTGCACAGCAGCAAAACAAACACCACTCCGTTATATAAATTATGTATAAACTTATTAATTATCACTTACAACAGGAATGGTTACTCCCATATAAAACATTAAAGGAAATAAGCCTGTCTCATTAGGAGAACAATATCAAAATACTGGCATTATATCTCTCTGCAGGCAAACCAGCCAACAGCATGCTGGTAATTGTTTTCCAAACACTGCCAGACAGGATCAAAATACAGTTACTAAACTGGATTATTAATCCACTATTATGCAGTAGGAAGAGCTTTTAATATTAAATACATTTATAATGCAAAAAGCAATCACCATATATCATACCATATATCATGTAGCATCATTGGTATTGGACAGGGTCTGATTATAGATACTCTGATGATTCATCCTGTTTGTTAATAGTATTAGTGACCGCTGTATAAAAGAGCCAGAACTGTTTAATTCCTTGTGGGTGATAGGCCAATCGATTTTCAAAAGCAATAGATATTTTACCATATTGGTTTATCTATATATATTATAAAATTAACATTAAATTTTTAAAGTCCAAAACAGTCTTTAAGGTTTAATTGTCTTTCCGTTTTTGCCCCATACAACAAAATAGGAATCGTGTATCTCAAAACAGACAATTTTTCTTTGATTCAATACACTCAACTTATGCTTTACCAGAATGCAAACTATAGACACTTGTAGAGATACTTTCCATGTTAGTAACGTTGTAAAAGTAGGAAAAGGGTTTCTTCTCCTAACTGTAGTGCAGGAATTTAAAAATATTTAAAGACATTAGGAGTCACATGGCGTATTTCAGGAACCATCCTAATTTTATCTTCTATTATGTGCCATCAGAAGGGATTTTAGGAGCCATGGCTCCTGACTTCTGGGATCTGTCAAGCCTGATTAACTCATCATCCAAGAATGTTCTCTTCACTTATTGGTGTACAGCAAATACAACGTAAGTTATATCGGATTAATGTCAACGGACACCCCTCTAGATTGGATATAAGCAGTATGAGTCAGCATACAATCTACACATGCCAGACAAACCAGCAGACCGATTTTAATTCAAATATATGACCACTGCAAGGGTTTCTGGGTAAGGATAGTCAAATAAAGCTAATAATACTTGCCTTTCGCCTCAAATTTACAATTTATAGAGACCTGCTCACTCTTTAATGTGAATGCTCAGTGCATCCCCATTGAAAATACTTGAGGAGAGGAACAAGTCAAGTGACCACACTAACTTTATTCTAATACATAATGTACAAGGCACATATCATACGCATGCATCCCCTTTATGAATTAAGATATACAATGTGCATATATGTGCAATACTGTACATGTTTACAGTATATGGACACATAATTACCTCAAAAGAAAATATTGTATATGTCCAGTTACTACAATACTGTCCTGTAAAATAAAATAAAAACAACTGAAGAACTGGTGATCAAAGATGTAATTGGATTTGTATCCAAGGAAGCATAATGTGGATTAATGTTAAACTATACTTGGGTTCCAGATCTATCCAATAAGTTCACATAGGTGCTTGCAGTTATAGAGGCATAAGCATTGGAAGGGGTGAGTAACTGGATGGGGAAGAAAAAAATGAAATACAAGGTTCTTAACGGTTAGCAGAGCTACGAACAGGTAAGCTGTACAGTATCTAACAATTCTATCATTATGGAACCAAGATGGAGTCAGTAAAAATAATTGAAGAAAAGGCTGCATAGAACACAGGTTATACTAACTAGGGGTTATGTGTAAAGGGTGCACTTTACCATGGCTTTATCACCACAGTAGTAAATATAGAATGCAGATTTCTGACAAAACTTGGGCATTTGTGCTGGAACTGCACTTCTTGGCACATGTAGCACCAGCAAAATGATTTTACTGAATAAGAAGGGATTGGTGGCCTCAACTGATTCAATATTTTTAATATGACACAAAAAATAATGTTTTTTATAAAGAAACGTATGGATGTATCTCTTTCCAGCTCCTAATAAAACCTTGTCAGCTTTATAGGTTAGTTTGAAACCCATACAAGCAGAAAAAAAGCAATGACATTGAAAATATTTATTCATTTAAACATATAAAATGTTTGGTTTCTAAAAGGTGTTTTCAAAGTCATTGGCATGAAAAACTCTGAACAGCCATGTAAAATCATGACAAGCAAGTGAGATGATTTCATTTACAGTACTACTTCCAGCATTTTGGTACTGTGCATTTTTTCTGAATTGCAGAAAAGGGCAGTTAAAGGTTTGGTTAACTTCCTTGACTGGAAGTATCGTATTATCTATAGTTTACTGCCATGTAGGTAGCTCAGTAGCAAGTGTAACCTTGTAATGATCCTTATAGGCAAATCACATTCGCAGTAATACAATGGGAATGGAAATGGCTCATATTTTAAGTATTCTGAACTCCCATTCTATATGAATGCCTTTTGTTTAAACTGCACGTCATAACTTTCAGGATGTTAAACCCCTTATCTGTAAGTGTCAAGAGACATTCAACAACTATACAGTTGCTACACAAGAACATGGTACTTTATTCACCACTATCCAGTTTACCACTTAATAAACAATATGTCTGGTATCAGTAATGGTACTTTAATCTGGAACTAGGGTTTTTTTTTTTTTTTGACAGATTAATGTACCACTGCTATTTTATTTTTAATTCTTGGCTATAAACATGGCATATTGCCTGGCCAGTGAGTTGAACTGGGATGGTTTGTATTCCTAATCCCATACCAGAAACTGGTAGATCTGTCCTCTTACTTTTGAGTAATCATGTGACTTGCTCCTGTGACAATCATTTGCATCCCCCTTGCATGCAAAAAGTTGGGGTCAATTTCTTGCATTGCTGAAGCCTACAACTCCTGCAAATCTATCAATTTAACAACAACAACAAAAAACTTTTGCCTATAGTTGTAAAGCACCAAAAACAACCACTGCAGACAGATGAGCTCAGCAAATTAACATAAACTGGGTTACATTTCCCACTTGATTAAGCCACTGGAGGCCACAGACATAGACAACATGTGCTGGGAGTAGGACTCTCACAATACTCAACCAGCAAGTACAATAAGCATCTTGGGTACGTGTAGCCCACAGCAACAAATGCCAGTATTACACAGCAGATATACGAGTAATAGGATGTGGCATGTGGAAGTGAAGTAATGAACACATGGCTGAAGAGAGACCTCTGCTAAAATCACTTGATTTAGGGCTGGGTCTGGACTAATCCAGCTCAGTGTCTTTGATGATCAGAAAGTGTTATCAGATGCACGACCTTACCCTTCTGCTTTCTACAACTGATACAGCAATGTTTACACACCACAAAATACCAAAAACTTGCATTGCATCAGTGCAGTTGTTTTGACACAGCAAGCCTGTACACACGTTTCTCTGGAGCAGGAGAACAAGTACACATGAGGCATTTCTACAATGTTTCCGGACACCGAAACAGTGTGATTTCTGCCATATCAGTTTCCTCCATCAGCCAACGTGCTAACCACAGGGCTGGCCTGCACTGTATGAAGTAATATCGATTTGTAGGGTTTTAAAATGTTTTAAGAATTTAGATGAATTTTTGATAACATTATCAGCCAGTAATCTGTTTAGAATTTTATATATATAATGTTTGTGTGTATGCATAATAAGCCAGTCTTTAATGCTGATAGTGTGAGTTACAATCACTTATAATTGAGAAAAGCACCTAATGCAGAAACGACTAATATTTTGTACTTCAACAGTTGTAGACTACATGTCCCATGAAGCACAGCCTACCAAATAACTAGAGGAGAATCATGGGACATGTAGTTTACAACATCTGGAGTTGTATCACGAATCGACCTCGCTCTATGATGATAAAGCTCAATAAGCAGCATTTTTTTTAATTAAACCCACAATCCTGCACAACATTATGGGAAGAAAACCCTTTCGCCAGAAGTCCAAGTAAAGCAAGACCTACCTCCTAACCAGTTAACGCCCTTTCTCCCTGGATGGCTGTCTTCTTCCCCTAGATACAATGTCAGATTTAAGATCCCTTGTCTCTGCTCTGATGTATCCGCTTCCCAGGACAGCTCTATTGCCTCACAATAACCTCTTGCAGCACAGAGCAGTTCTGATGGGTGGAGAGAGTGAGAGGAGTTCCCCACAGTCACTAGTACGATTTGTATATAGAGCTCCTCCCTTTCACATTACATTGCAAGCATGCACTGATACCACATGCTGTGTCTTTTTGTTTGAAACAGTCTTCAACGAGTTGTATCAGAGCCAGTTAGCTCTTTACTATACAAAATAAAAAGGAAACAGATATGAGCTCAATGATATATTAGAAACTTTATTTATTTACTGTATACAACAAAAATATATATTCAATAGTCTGCAGTTAAAGGGACTGTCTAGTGCCCAATATGCATCTTCCAAATGTTAATGTATATTAATGTGTTTTCAAAGTACTTTAAAATGTTTTTCATTGCTTAAAATATGAAAATCTTACACTTAGATGACTTTGTGAAATGACAGCATTTTGCAAGAAACCAGCTGAGTAAAAGTTAAATTTTTTTTTTTTTTTTTTTTGCTGCAGGGACCAATGAGAATAATTTCATTCAAATGAATGGAATTTCCTGTCTCTCTAGTGAAGTCATGAGACAATGTGTTGCACTGTTAATAGATCCTACATGTACAAGTGCAAGGTCACTTAGAGTCCACACAATGTCTTAAATTCCAGCAGCACAAGTAATAACTAAATGAAACAAAACTTTATAACATATTTGTATGTAATTATATAAACTGGTGCAAGAATAAAGCAATTCATTAGGCTTAACAATGTCCTACATAGTAACTCATCAAACTAAAATAAGAAATGGCCCCACTAAATAACAAGATAAACTAGACATATGCTACACTTAAAAACACCCTTTGCATGTCTTCTAATAACTTTCAATCCACCATCCACAGAATTCATTATACTATGAATTATAAGTGTCAGGAAAGTTAAGAATGGTGCAATCCCTTTAATCATATTTAAAACAGCGATTCCACTATTTTTATACATTTCAATGCTGTTTGCACCTGAAATTGCATTTTTCTCAACCATGGAGAGATTTTCTGTCCGATTTTTAGTGCACTTTTGTGCCTTTAAAAATTATTAGGTTGCACTACCACAAACAGCACTGAGCAAGCCAGAAGTTTGGGACCTGCGTCGAGACTTCTACATTAGCACATGCAGAGATTGTGCCACTGTTAGGCACTATATCAGCGTACACCTTTAATAATAGGTTTATTTTGTGTTGTAATACTGTTGATCAATTTGTCGTTGTAGGTCATTTATTTACCTTGACATGAAGGTTGCAGGGGCAGTCCTTAACCCTAGCAAATAAAGACACATACCAGGCATATAGTGAAGAAGGGCCGTGGTTAATTTAATTGGAGTTTTAACAAAATATAGTCCAATGCAAACCAATATAATCCAATAGTTTATAATTAAACAGCCCCAGAGCTTACATTACAACTAGGGAAATCAGGAAATTACTAGCAGCTAGCTATGGAAGACTTGTCTGTACATACTACAAATGATCAGTGACCTAGCTATTAGCATATATATATCAGGGCTGCTTCTTTTGTTTTGGGCATAATGGGATGATAGAGCACGCCTACATTTCCAAGAAATTCCACAGATTAAAGGGAGCTTCTCTTAATTTGTGCACTGGCTTGCAATTCTGCTAAACACAATTATAGATCATTTTTTATATTTTTTTTTTATTCTCTGAAATCACAGTATAAACAATGTTTAGGTTACAGAGTCCCTTTACGTGTTTTTCCAGTGAAGTGATTTTAACTGTGTGTACATTTCAAGTTGAAGAGCTGTGCATTCTTGACCCTTGCATATACCACGTCACTAGGTTATCTATTGCAAGAGTAGAATGGCTCAGTAGATTAATGCATCAGTTGACTATGCCCTATGAATATCTACAAGCAAATTGTTGTATAATTAAAAAATGTTTATGCCATTTTTAAAAGGACAGTATCGCCTAAACATTGCCTTTACTGTGAATGTAGAGAATAAAAAATGATATATACATTGTGTTAGCAAAATTGCAAGCAATGCCTAAATTTGGGGGGGGGGGGGGGGGGGAAGCTGTGCTTTAAATGGGTCTGTGGCGTTTCCAGTTCATGACATGCCTGTGGGTTGATATGCAAATGAACAGCTTTTTAGTGGGATATGTATAATTTGCATATGAAGCCACATGTGATGTCATAAACAGGAGACTCCACAGACACATTTAAAACATATTTTTCTCCTAATTTAGGCATTTGCTTGCAATTTTGCTAACACAATGTATAGGTCATTATTCTCTACATTCAAATTAAAAACAATGTTTAGGTCATACAGTCCCTTTTAGTATCCCTGAAGAAAGTGGTCATCCTAAGCAGAAACCATAACAATGTTGTGCCTGAAGAGTTTCTCTCTGTAACAGATGAATCTGGGTCTTGGTTGTCTGCCAATAGTGCATTACAGTGATTGTCTTCAAACCAACTAAGAATATCTATGATGTCAGAAGTAAATTATTCTTGCACATTGCATGATGGGATTGGATTATGTTAAGTAGGAACTATACCTGCAGACAACCTCTCAGTGTTTTATGAGATCACCAGATTGCTGCTAAACTGCATTATACAGTAGCACAGGAATGCATTTAAAGATATCTGCTTGTTTTGTGTTAACCAAATGCCTATGTAATTATGTACCATTATATGAATTTTAAAATAAAAAATGTCACTGGATTTAAAATGACAAGGGTAGCTAAAAAAAGGCTGTAATGCAGAACCCTCTGATAATATATAGGTTTATGCAGTTTCCCATAATTTACAGAGTAATTTGAAGATTTAATTGCCATTTCACATGGCGACAGTTATCCGATAGAAGGGAAAATACAGGGAGGCTGGCATACCTGCCAACATGCAGACTTTAGAACCAGAGAAGTATAATCTCAAACAGTCCTGATTCTAGACCAGAACCGTGGTACCGACTTAATTTTCTGGGGTTCGGGACACCAGAGAATAAATACTGTGTATGTGCAGAGCTTTGCAGAGCCCCAGTCATACCCCAGGCATACTGATCACTGGTGAGACATGTTGGAAGGAATGGAAGAGTCACCAGTAAAAGAATACTGTGCAAGCACAGAGTTTTACACATGCATAATATTGCTGTCAGTTTGAGTGACCATTGCTTACAAACCCCAATCATACCCTCAGGCATACCACATCACTGGTAGGGGAATTTTGGGAGATATGGAGGAGAACCTAATTTAAGATATTGTCACTATTAATATTTTTTTTAAGTTTCAAGCAGACATGGATTACAGATGAGTTATAGTCTACAGAGACAATTATCCATTTTTTCAGATTTTACTTTACGTCCATTGGTGTACATCTTACATAGTAATACAGGTTGCAAAAAAATGTGTATATATGTACGGATCTCACACTAAAAGTCTTGCTTTATCTACTACACTTGCTAAATCATGTTATATCGCTGTTATCTTTATACATTTATGTAAAATTGCTTTGCACTAACATACATAGTGTTATAGAAAATCCTAAATTCCCATAAACCCTCCCAATTGCCACTAGCTATAATTGCAGGGTTGTCCTGGTTTTTTTTAATAGATTATATTTTATGTATAGTTTTCTTTGCAGGGAAATTCCTGCTTGAATTTCTGCTTTTTGTTGCCATGTCACACTGTGACATACATCCCAGGTAGTGCGTATTATATTTGAAGAGCAGGGACCCTAGAAGCATTTTAGTAATTTGGTGAATGAAAATGAAAGCATGAAGTATTTCCTTCAAAAAGTGATTTGTAATAAACCAGCATAAATTGAATGCGACTGTATTGAGCTACAATCTCTTTCAGGTATTTTACAGTAGCAAATATCTAACAACACCTACACATATCTCATAACGACAGTAAGGAAAAATGCAATAAAATGAAGACTCACCAGATAGGTCATAAAATTAAAGTAAATATCGCATGGTAGGGTGGAAAAAGCAACCAGCTGTTGTGTAAATTTACAGTGCAAAAGTCAAACTGTATATTTGCACTGTTGCTTCTCAACCAAACCCTAACAATTCTGCACTCAGTATCAAGAGGATCAATAAGCAGGCTAATACATGTTATACATTCCTGCTTTGGGATTCTGTAATTTGCAACTCCAGAATCAGGATTAGAATCTTTTTAACTCCATTCAGTTATCAATGGCAATCTTTGGATGAATGAACTGAGCTATGTATTATTTTTATATCCTTAGATTTGCCTGTGGGATCTAAATGGTTTGGCAGATATCATTTCTGGCTTAAATCTGTCTTAAAAGCTTTAAGTGGTGTCCTTCAATTTTCCACCCAGTAACAAGCAGCCAATGGGGAAACATAATGCATACAAGGATGCCAATCATTGCCTGGTTGACTGATCCTAACAAAACAAAATTTAAAGTGTATTACCTCTTTAAATTGTAGATGAAACATAAATTGCTAGTAAACAACTTATAACATTAAACTTCCAACAAATGCAAAGCTAAATGATGGCTAATACTTAATTTTTTATACATTTTTGTACATTCATATAGTCTTAACTCTTTTTGACTAGGCCTTTAAGCAGTATACAATCTGGATCTCGTGGGAGCCAATCAGAGGATTCTCATTGATTTGTATGTGTATGTCCAATGAATACTGACAATGACGTGACTGATATCAATTCAGTCAATAAGGCAAGGCTTCTAAGGGAAGAAGACTACATTTGACCACAAATGGAGCTAGGTATCCTCTGAATGCTATTTTTGCCAGTGTGGAGAGGCTCTGCTCTATGCATAACTTAAACATTTATAAAATAAATACTTTCATGCTTTTAAGTACTTGCCATACATTTTACATCAAAGAGTAATGTTTATAGTATTTTGCAACATTACTTTTATGTTATTCTCATATGCAGTGATAATGGCCGTGTATATTTTAGCCTTTCCATGAAATGGATATTAATATTTGGCACAGATACGCAGCATCTGGTATAAAGGTTTTTTTCATTAAAACTAAACAATGACATGTCAGAATCTGCTTTGTCTAAAATTACAAGACCATAATTCCATTAAGCCATTGATTTTGTTTTTCTGGAGAGGGTCACTTAAACCTCTTCGTATGATTTAGTCTTATGATGCTTGTGGAAACAAGGTTCAGTTACAAATATAAAATAAGGAGAAAGCATTTTGTCCTTAGGCTGTAATGGAATATAAGTGTTATAACAACTGTTATACTGAAAGAAATGGTTGTGTCTGTATTGTGTGCTCAGTCACACTGGTGTTGTAGCAAATACATGTTTAAATATGATTGGGATTAGCTTGGACACCTCTAGGAAAATATGTTTAAAATTACATAATAAAATGTATGCTTTTTCTTACATATACTTGTTACATAGTTAACTAGGTTGAAAGAGACACATAGGCCATCAAGTTCAACACTTCCACACACCCATATTTGTCTAGAAAAATGGAAAAACAAACAAACAGTGAGACATTAATATTATCATCTCAAAGGGAAAACTAAATTCCTTCTCACTCCAAGGCAGTCAGACACCCTGAATCAACATTACCTTATCTACTTTTACTGATGATAACCCTGCATGTATTCCACCTCTAGAATAACATAAGGGGGCAGAACTAGCTGGCAGCGATAGCGGACGCACGAAGCAGGAGCTCCACAATATAGCCCTTACCGGAATCCATTATAGGTCACCAGACCAGGCAAGTGCAAACTGCCGAGGCAAAGAAGAAGTGTCTGGGAGCCCCACCATCGTCTCCATGGGACTTTTTCGAAAGTGTGTACAAAGCCCGGGAAATAACACAGGCCCCGCTAAAATGGTCACTGGTCTCACATGAGAATCCTCTGCCTCAAAAGATATAATTATCTGAAGAGGACCTCCAGAAGATTGGAGGGAGGCATTCAGCCTATTGCCCACAAAAGAGAACAACATGGACCATAGTGGCCAAAGCCATTCAACCTCTGCACACTGATATACAAGAGATCCATCATGATCTGAGACAAATGGAAGGTAGGGTCGTAATTTTGGAAGAGGAAATGCCACAGGAACAAGCAGTTGTTGATGCTTTAAATATATCGGCAATAAAATCGGCATATCCAGGCTCAGGAACATCACATTTACACACTACAACAACAGGTGGAAGAGTTGGACAATAGGGGCAGAAAAAGCAATATTCTGGTAGCTACTATTGAAAAGCTTTTTGACACTATCCTGCAAAACGACCATATATATATTTTCCTATATTATGTGATATAAATCAATTCTGATGTCATCAAAGAATGGACCAGTCAAATCAAAAGGAAGAGCTATTTCCTACATCATGTCTTGAATGACCTCCATGTGCCAGAAACAAAAGAAGAGGCAATTTATAACATTGTTTAAAGATATGCACAGCTTTATTATAAAATATATAACTGCAAATGTTCTGTTTTTGGACTAATTCTGTGCTTCCTCCCACCATCCCTATTAGTTTGTGTTTGACCAGCTACATCAAAGGGATGCCAAAGCATTATTGTGTGTATTTATGATGAATAGTTGTGTTTACGCATTTGCAATAAAATTAGTAAATATTTATTTAAATATTTAGACCACATTATAATATAAACATTTGATTACTGTTAGTGATTGCCATGAAAGAAACAGATCTGCTGTTTCTTTTCAAATTCAAAGCTCCCCCCAATAGGAAATAAACATGTTCTTCTATTTCACATATGTTTAGCAGTTAGAAAATGAGGTCAACTCACCAAGATCATCATGTTTCCTTTGCTTTCATTGTTCCTAAACATGTCAGTGCATTAGATTTATATCGTACGCGATAAGGATGGTCAAGAATATTTATTCTTCATGAAATGCTACAGTGTAGCTTCAACCACTTTATATGGTGAAGGAAGAAAGCAAGGACTAATGGAGGTTGAGTGGACATCCCAATAGTGAAAGATTATTACCTAGCTAGTAAGATATTCCATCTCCACTTGATCCAAGTATATGAGAGAATGGGATGGTACAAAATAGAAGAAGAGAGTATGAAATCCAGAAAATGAATATGGAACAATGGTATATTGGAGGAATAAATCAAAAAAAGAAGGAAACGAGGAAACCTCATTCTCAGCCATTTGTTAAAAAAGATTTGAACATAGACAATAAGATTCTGGAATTTCTGCCCCTTGCGTTCATAGAGAACAACGTGGAAAACTTACCATTACATGAATGGAAGGAAAAGTCAATTATTTGTATTAAGGATTTATACAAGAACGATTCTCTGGTATGTAGTAAATCTAGGCTCCCACCTAGTGACATTTTTTAGTTTTTAAGGGTGAAACATTTCCTGCGGGGAAAGGTAGTGGGGAAAGGAGCTATAGTCACATCGCTGGAGAAGATTTTTCACACACAAACGAGTGGAGGTAGCTTTGTCAGTGTAGAATATTAATAGAGTTGATAACTATTAAACCAGTAGTAGCAGCAATAGTCGTTGGGAAAAGGATCTCCATATAAATATTGAGGAATACTGGTATGAGGCATTCCTGAATGGAAATAAAAAAGTACATTGTTTATCACTAGCCAGGACCCATTTCAAACTTATCAACCGAATTAGCGAAGATATATGACTCATATTCCAACATGTGCTGGGAGATTTGGGAATGGCCGTTGGAGTTCTTGAAAGAGTCTGCTAAGATTATATTTAGGAAAAGCCCAGAAGTTACACTTTTAAATTTGAATTGGCCTAGGATGAATAGGAAACAACAGTTAATATCCATACATACCTTTACTGCTATTAAATCCATTATCACCAAGAATTAGTGGCAGGAATTTAAACCACAGCAACTAATAAGTCAAATTATGTTCCAAGTTAAGATGGACAATAATATCTATAGAACTAACTCATGTAGTGTAATAGACATACAACTATGGCAAGAACTAACAGAAAATGTGCAAGTATAAAGATTATCAATATAGAGATGATGATTATTGATAAATATCAATAAGAGATGATGCTTTGGAAGAAGTAAAAGTATAGGATAGGAAAGACATGAGAAAAGGACATGTTCATCTGACCTAGGAAATAAGAGAGAGGTGCACTGATGAGTATGGGGGATGGGGGGTTTGATGTTATGTGCATTAATGTATTTGTCATTGTAAACTCAAGGAGTTAAATGCAAATTTTTGGAAGTAAGATAGAAGTATCTGCTAAACAGTTTATTTAGTAGTCTGACATAAGAAGGCTATTGGTCTGTATAGACTAGGCAATGCTCCCTCTTATTTTTGGTTAATTATGTACTCCTTGAGTGTATTGATAGACATTTTTAATTTACGTTTGTCTTGTTTGTATTTTATATTAAGAAAAAAACAAATAAAGAATATTTATACTTCTACATGCTCAAATGTGAAAAACCTGTGCATATTTGAGCATTCAAAACATTTAGAAATTCCAAATAACTTGCCTTCTGGATGTTATACATATGTTTAATATAAATGTACTGAAAATAATTTCACTGGGGGCTTTTATGAGTGAAGCAAAGGTTAAACGAAACCTGTAATGCCATTTTAAGGTATCACTTGGAATGGTTTTTAAAAAGTTGAACGCACTGCTTTAAGAAGATTCAGAATACTCTGTCTGCACAACAGCTTATGATGCCAAAGTATCGATGTTCAAATAAATGATTTTATTTTGGAGATTTAGTTACAAAATTAAACCAAAAATGTAAACTAATATGTTGTTATATGGAATATAAAAATATGAATAATTTAAAAAAAAAGACAATCCAGCTGCTGATAGAGTCAGGGGATTAGGCTTTGACAGAGATCCGAAGGAACCAGAAGTACAAATAGGTAAATGCAATAGTTCCTGTCTAACATTTTTGCCACGTTGACGTTGCAATGGATTTTCGTCATAGTTTTAGTCCTGTTAACTTAGTTTTTATTTAGTTATTGTTTAGATTTTGTCACTGGAAACATGTGACGAAAACTATAATGAAAATGTTTAGTCGACGTAATTAACACTTGTTTGTACACCTGAATCTTATGTACACTATAAATACAAAACATGGTCATCCCCCCCCATCAAAAAAATTTGTTGTGTCAAACCAAACTTAGTCCATGTTCTATGAGAAAATCGGAGCTCTGAGTTTTGGATCCAATCAGATTACTCTGGTGATCCAAGTAGCCCTTAAATTTGGGCTACACAGAGGTCACTTTGGAGTAGCCCAAATTTATGGAAAAAAAAAACTGGAGCTTCCTGAATCAACTGAATGAACGAATGACAATTTTGTTCACTATGCATATTTTCATTCTTTCTTTCGTTCAGGTTCACATTAATTTTTGGATGAATGGTCGAAAGAGATGATTTTCGTCTGTACATTTGTCCGAAAACGAATGCCCACGTCTTCAGGTGTGGTGGCGTGACAAACTGTTGTCAATGCTTTTAGTTGAATTTCTCCTGTACAACATTTGTCTTTTGCTATGTTAATGAGGGCACACCTCCAATGACCTCGTAAGCCATTCAATTTACCTGTTGAATGAACAATCTGAATTCAGTCTCTCCCTGTCTTGCCTGCCTCCTGGATGCATGAGGCAATCTGTGATCTCTAATGGGTTATGATGGGTCTTTTGGTTGAAAACTAGGATTAAGGCTAGTCTTGGGAGAATGTGGTATTGTGTGTTGGACTGTCTAATTATTGTATGTTACTGTGTTTTTATCTCTTATTAAACATCTATTAAAGTGGACGGACTCATATATATATAATATAAATCTGGTGTTACACCACAACAAGTACTGCATATGATAACTTAGTAATAGAAAGCATAAGATAGGCTCCCTAAATAGACATGACACTGATTGTAATTTCATTCATAGTAATGTAAACTATCACCAGGTATATATAAAAAGGTTTCTATGTCCGGACAACATTTATTGTAATACAAATATTTGTTATAAAAGAACCTTTAATTTTCCTTTAAGAGCTATAGACTCAGAAGGACAATACCTCAGTATTTGTGCAGTGTGGTTCACTGTCTTCTCATAGAGCAGTGTAGTCTTGGTCTGTTGCGCTTTGCAGAGAGACTAGTACTCACACAAGTATGTCAAATAGAAAATAGGTTTAGATGTTTATTTTTCCATGGTTGGTGAGAAAGGACTTAAACTTGCACTTCTAATGATTGTCAATGAAGTCATGTATGGTCTTTGTTTTCTTATCTAAGTTTAAAGTTGTTACAGAAATAGCTATGCAGTATTGACAATCAACTAGCAAGTAATAGATAGTATATATAGTGTGCAGGGGAGGGCTGGCAAGGGGGACAGGAGGGCAATTGTTCCCAGGCTGATTTCTGATCTCACTCAATGGGCTGGGGCTGCACCACTTTCCACTTTCCACTTTCAAATGCCCCAGTCGGTAACATGTTTGATCTTTCTATGCAATTGTAAATTTTTGTACCTTATCAGTCAGTATTCCTGTCTGTCTACCAATCTCTGTACCTTTTCAGTCAGTATATTTGTAAATCTATCAATCTCTGTATGTTATCTGTTAATATATCTGTCTGTCTATCAGTTGTTGTACCTTATCTGTCACTATATCTATCTGTCTCTCAATCGCTGTCCCTTATCTGTCGGTATTTCTGTCTGCCTATCAATCACTGTACCTTACCTGTCAGTATATATGTCTGTATGTCACTCTATGCATCTTATCTGTCAGTATTTCTGTCTATCAATCTCTGTACCTTATCTGTCAGTCTATCAATCTCTGTTGCTTACCTATCAGTACATACGTCTGTTTATCACTCTCTGTCAGCAAATCTGCCTTGCATTTCTATGTGTGTCTATCTCTGATGATATCAGGGTGCTCATCGCTGACAGTTCAGCGCGGCAGTTAGAACGCTGAACTGTCAGCAATAAGGAATAACGCGGCCGTTTCATCGCGGCCGTGGCTATGTAAGAGCTGACAGTTCAGCGCTGAACTGTCAGCTCTTACAAATGTACAAGTAAAAAGAAAATAACCCCCCTAATAAATGATTCCCAAACCCCAATACTAACACTAAACACTAAACCCCAATACTAACACTAAAATTAAACCCAATACAAAAATTAACCCCCTAAACCCAAATACTAACCCCCGAGCCCTAATACTAAAATTAACCCCCTAACCCTAATACTAACCCTAATACTAACCCCCGACCCCTAATACTAACCCCCGAGCCCTAATACTAAAATTAACCCCCTAAACCCTAATACTAACCCTAATACTAACCCTAATATTAACCCTAATACTAACCCCCGAGCCCTAATACTAAAATTAACCCCCTAAACCCTAATACTAACCCTAATACTAACCCCCGAGCCCTAATACTAAAATTAACCCCCTAAACCCTAATTCTAACCCCCTTAACCCTAATTCTAACCAAAGCGATGAAATGTCCCACAATGAAATCTCCAGCGAGGATCTGTCTTGCTGTGTAGAGTCGGCGGTGAAGCGGCTGCGTAGAAGCAGCCGCAATGAAGAGTCCCATCCCCCCTGTGTCATACACATATGCATTGCACATGGCATTGCCAACCAGCCGGTTAAGAATTCTCTTAAAGTCAATGCTAAGTCTATGGAGTCTTTAATTCTAATTGCACACAAAGGCTTATGTGACAACTAGTGAACACTGAGTAAGCTGGAGGTAAAGCGCTACCAATTGAACAAAATGCATGGGCAGGCCATCCAAACTCCACAGCTACATTATCAGTTTACAATCATCATCAAAATAGAATCCTTAATAACATTGTTTTCATTTTATTTCTATATCTAGTACCTTATGGACAAAAGACAAAGCCTAATATTAAACGCTAGCTTTTATTGACTTCCCCTGTAGAATATCTAAAAGCCACTAGGGATTGGCAGCTGCTCAAACCCTCCCATGTTCAGCATCCGTTCTCAAGCTCTAGAGCTCTTACTCAGCTGGACCCTGACTCTACCATCTGAATAATGCGCTACAAGGGCTACCCTTCATCTAGTGTGTTTCTTTGAATGTTAACGCTTTGAAAGCCAGACGTTAGTGCTGAATATTTCCTACAGCATACTTGGCAGTTTTCTACAGCTCCGTGTGCTACATAATCCTAATGGGTATGGGCAGCAGCTGGCTCAGCAAGATTTAACTATCCCCTCGTACTCACACTGATGTCATGCCAAGTTCTGTCTAGACAAACTCATTTTTGATTATTTGTTTTTTAGTGGGCAAAAATCTGTCTGTTGTATATTTTTGCCAAAGTAAGAAATCGGAGCGTGCAGTGGATATGGTAGTGATGCATTCTAATCGCATGTGTTTCTGTGACAAATACATGCCATGGAGTAATCCCAAAGGACTGTGTCATCACGACTGCTCAAAGAATTAGTCGGGTTGTCTTGGTACAAAATCATTAACTATCATGTGGTTCAAGTGCAATACCCATCTCTAATTCAGTCCTGGGGTCAGTTCATGCATTACAGAAATGTGTAGTAAAATAAAAGAAATAATAAAGAAGCTGGTCAGGTAACAAAGCAGCAGTAATCAGGAACAGTTATGCCAAGTTATTAGGGGAAGAGCAGAATTACGTCAGTTTGAAGTAATGATTAAAGGACAACCGTAGCAAAAAATGAAGTTGTGTTTAATTGAAAGACTGCATCAAGTGTAGGCATTTTATATAGAAATGCTTTAACCCGTTCGTGACACATGACATGCCAGGCACGTCATGCAGTAACAAGTCAAAGGTCGCTTTCTTTACTCTTACACTACAAAAAAGGGCAGGGGCATGCTACAATCACTCCCCGGATTTAAAAATGGCAGCGCCGGCTGTGCACATGTTCACTTCCTAAGCATCTTAGTACCAAAAACTTTGACAAAGGCTGGTGGTAGAATTAGTGCAATGAATTTGAATTATTATATTACAGATGTTCTTTATAAATCATCTACACTTGATACAATCTTTTATTTAAACATAAGTCAATTTTTTGCTACTGTAGAAAAGCAGGACAATAATTTAATTAAACAATCTTCTTGTAATGTATGACACTGTTAAATGTGTATAAAAAAAAGGCCATATATCATGGTAATGGACAAAGTTATCATCTGATAAAAAGGGATTTATATTAAGGTGCCTTGGTAGAAGAAGAATTAGGAAATTTGCTCGACTGAAGATTTAATGGGTATTTTCATTAGCAACCTAAAAAAAAATTTTTTTAAAAATCCATAAGAGGGGTAATAATACTTTGTAAAATTGTGATGTTGCTATATATATGGACGTAGATATGGTGAGTAAATATCTTTGGAATGAAGTTAATTCATCAGACAATGTGCACACTTGTTCTTAGAGGGTATGTGTCACAGCTGTGCAGCATAGGAAGACTGGCTTGTCTTGTTCTTACAACACTTGGCAAACAGATGCCTAATTGATATGAGAGATTGGGAGCGCATAAACCTGCTCGAAGCTTGGAACAGCATTTTAATGAATTTTTTTTTACTAGAGGCCAGTGGGTTATTAATAGAAACAAAATGCATTGGGATGAAATGGGCAGCCAGAAGAAAATCTGACTTGAACTGAATAGTATTTTCATGTTAAATGCATAAAAAAATTGATTATGACAAAAATACCGTATTTGCTTGAATATAAGACATCCCTGATGATAAGACAACCCCCCAAACTATGGATATTCCTTTAGGAAAAAAACAAAAAGCCTGAATATAAGAATACACTATAGGAAAAAAAAAGTTTAACTTGTATATATTCACATGTAAATTGCTTTTTCATATTTAATAAAAACTTATGATATAAAAAAAATGCATTTGCTTTTATTTACCTTTTATGTGCCAATGCTGCCCCTACCACCCAGACTTACCCAATGCTCCCCACAATGTGGTCTGTCTCTCTCCCCCACCCTCACCCAACATTGTCTGTCTCTCTCCCCCACCCTCCCCCCAATATTGTCTGTATCTCCACCCCTCCCTCCCCCCAGCGTTGTCTGTCTCTCTCCCCCACACTCCCCCCAATGTTGTCTGTCTCGCTCCCCCCTCCCCCACTGTTGTCTGTCTCCCCCCTCCCTCCCTCCAACGTAGTTTCCCTGGTGGCTAGTGGGGGCAGCCGGGGGATGTCTGCATAATGTCTAGAGGACATAGTCTTAAATGAGAGGGGCAACGATTTAAAAGTAATATCAGGAAGTATTACTTTACTGAGAGGGTAGTAGATGTATGGAAAAGCCTTCCAGCAGAAGTGGTAGAGGTAAACACAGTCAAGGATTTTAAGCATGCGTGGGATAGACACAAGGCTATCCTAGCTATAAGACCGGGAACGGAGGACTAATAAAAGTATTTAGAAAAATTGGGCAGACTAGATGGCAGACTAGATGGACCGAATGGTTCTTATCTGCCGACACATTTTATGTTTCTATGGTGCCCGACACTTCCGTCCATTATGACGGACAGCCGGAAATAAAAAGCCACAAAGAAAAAGCCACCAAGCTAAGAAAGTAGCTTGACCGGAAGTCTGTTTTTGGACAAGACTGTCTTTTAATTGTAGCAAAGTATACAAAATATTGAAAGCAAAATAAAACAATAAAACAGACTGAGGCCAATAACCTATTTGCTTGAATATAAGACAAGGTTTTTTTCAGAGCAAATGCTCTGAAAAAGACCCCTTGTCTTATATTCGAGATCGTCTTATAATCTGACCTAGATTTGTCCCTTATAAGACAGGGATCCAGGTCCCCCGCAGAGCTGCAGGTGACCTGGATTCCCCTCGCTAACAGCCGTTGGATGTCTGCGCAAAGGTCCTTCATCATAGAAGTCCCGGCGGAAGTGCCAGGCAGCAGCAGAGGATGTCTGCGTGTATCGTGTAGACATCCTCTGGCTGCCCCCGCTAGCCACCAGGGAGATTTGGGCAGCTGTGGGATGTCTGCAGGATACGTGCAGACATCCTCCTTGCTGCCCGAGGATTCTGTCTATTATGACGGACATCTCCCGGCTGCCCCCACTAGCCACCAGGGAGATAACGTTGGGGGGAGGGGGATTACACAGACAACGTTGGGGGGAGGGAGGGGGTAGACAGACAGACAGACAACATTGGGGGAGACAGACAACATTGGGGGAGGCAGGGAGGGGGGAGACAGACAGACAACATTGGGGAGAGGGGGGAGAGAGACAGACAACGTTGGGGGAAGGCAGGGAGACAGAAACAGACAATGTTGGGGAGGGAGGGACAGCATTCGCACATAAAGGTAAATAAAAACAAGAAATGCATTTTTTTTTATATTAAAATCTTTTTGTAAAATATGAAAAAGCAATTTACATGTGAATATATAGAAGATTAACTTTTTTTCCTATAGGGTATTCTTATATTCAGGCTTTTAGTTTTTTCCTAAAGGAATATCCAAAGTTTGGGGGTCGTCTTATAATCAGGGTCGTCTTATATTCGAGCAAATAAGGTAAGTCGTCTGTCTTCCTTCATTTTCCACCATGTGTAGAATTAGAAAGGCGGGTGGGATACTTGATTTCAAGCATTCATTTCTTCTACCCCTTAGGCATTGGATTGGAGAGGTGCTACTTAATTAAAAACTGGATGCAAGGATCTTCAGTCTGATATATTACTGTAGTGCTATATATCTAGATATAGGGGATACTTATTGTTTGGGCCTCAAGGTACTATTACTAATAATAATTTGTTTTATATATTGTACTTTTCTTCCCCTGGAGACTCAAAGCACTTCAGTACCCCCTACAAACCTTAACTGAATCGGCAGCAGAAAATAGATGTTTTGTTTCACAGTGTTGATTGCCATCGGTCCAGTAACACTCAATTAAATTATTGTTGAATATTGCAGATTTTAGCCTCATGTTAGTGGGACAGTAAAATATATAGATGCATTCCATTTAATAAATTCCCTCGGTTTTCAGCTAATTTTCACAAGGAAACATGCTATATAACTGCAGGTTTTGTGGAATTGTTGTTGGTATTGCTCTATTAATTGTTTTAGTCTTTCCTTTTCCTGTGCCTCTGTCTACCACACATGTATGTCAAGTCTTCTGTTACCTTGCTGTCTTGGCCACAAACCCATGTATTGCTATTGTTCTGTTTGTTAGATTGTATGTACATTGTCAAATCTGTTTTCTTCCTGCTATAGCTTCGCTTAAATATATGAAACATTATACTACTTAGGCTACTCAGATACCTCAAACCAATGCAATAAACCTTTACCACCCAACACACCGCCTCTATTAACTGACATCCCAAAAGGTACTGCATGCTAAGCATTTTGAGGAGTAAGCTTGTAATATTTATGTGGGGCCTAGAGAACGATGGGTAATCTGTCACAGCTGTGATAATGCAAATAAAACACAGAGTTGCATGTGGTGAAAGTTCACTCTGGGTCACTCCCCTGCTGTACAGAACACTGGTGAAGAATACAATATTCCTCCTGTACCTTATCTGTATAATTATTGATGTTACATTAGAACTGTAAACATATCACAAGGACAGAACTACTCAATATATTAAAAACTGTTCATAGAAAACAAACATTTGCATTTATATGAGGCTAAAGTACTGTTGTGTGAATATTTAAATAGATTGTAGCTACAGTGATTGCTTCATACTACAAGTGTATAGATACCTCCCACGCGCCCCTATTCAGGAGAGACCATCCCTATATTTCACCGAAATTCCCCTGTCTCTCTTTCCTTCTCTGTTGTCCTTCTTTTTTTTTCTGGGACCTCAGAATTTCTGCTGTGTAGCCAGCAAGAGATATCTGAAATCACTTCCATCACTCTTGCTGTTGGTAGACTGCCTCTAGCGGCACTCAGCAACATTGTGAGCAAAAAAAAGTCCTGACTAACCCTAGATCTAAATTAACTTTGAGGTTAGGGTTAGGGTTCCACTTAGGTTACAGATGGGTTAAGGTTAGAATTAGGGTTAGATTTAGGAAAACGGTTAGGCTGATGATTAGGGTTGGGGTCAAAAGGTCACTGCAGCTACTTCTGGTTATAGCCCTAAAACTTGCAAACAATAGAAAAACATGTAAACGTAGGACAAAAATTAGAAACTATTTAGATGGGATCTTTTTTATTGTTTGTAGTTGTGTAAAAAAAAAATTCAGGTCATGTTTTGTCATGTTTTATGATTTTTTTATATAGCAAAATATTTATTATGTTGAAAATAATGAACTAAAGAAAGCCCTTTATGGCAATAGAAACATATATAAAATGTGGGGTATAATATGTGGGGTACATTAAATCAAAAAGACAAAAAATACAGCTAAACACAAACACCACAGAAATGTTTAAACAGCCATTGTCACAACATGTACACAAATTTCAAAACAGTCCTTTCACTAAAGGGTTAGGTGTCACTCTTTGGATATTTGAAATGTTGGAAGGTATGTATGTGAGTATCCTATCTATTTTTTAATGCTATTTTAAAAGGTTGCAAAAGCAAAGAGCAAAAGCAAAAAATTATAGCACTCCATAATGTCTATCTTTACAAATAACCAAGACAAAATGAAAAAGTATGAAATGAACCCATAACTCCCTGATGAAAAACAAGTGGTAAGCTACCAATAATAGAAAACAATGAGTCATCATAAAAAAAACTTACACTGTTCTATGCTCTACTAAGATAATAGTATAGAGGAAATGTTTTAAGGCACTCTAAATAATGTTTAGACTGTGAATGTAGAAATGTAAAAAAGTTATACAAATTGAGTTAGCAGAAATGCAAGCAAATAAATATATAAATTAATGTTTTAACTGGTTGTAGTGTCTCCTGTTTATGACATCCCCTGTCACTTGATATGCAAATTAACTACTTTTCCACAATGGGACATGTGTGATTTGCATATTGGGCCACATGTGATGTCATAGACATATTTAAAACATTCTTTTAATTGATACAACTACTTGCATTTCTGCAAAAAAAAAAAACTACAATTTTTATTCTCTACATTCACAGTGTTTTATGAGACGGTTCCTTCAAGATATATTTTTAAACATTAGTTTTTTGTACTTATAGATGCAAAAAGGGGGTGGCAATTTTTCACTTGTACCATTTCTGAGTCCTCCTTTAGTATATCAGACTGGTCCTATAAACGTAGTCCAGATTTAAAATGCATGGCAAGTCTCCCCTACATAAGGAACACAGAAATCACAGACATACAGTATGTTTCAGGCTTTTTTAGGCCTTGTTAGTGTGTTACAGCTAGCATTCTTCAAGGTGCAGCGAGCCAAGGACGCAAGTCTTGGCATACCTTGAACAGATTACAGTGACACAAAGGGGGCGGGGTGAGCCAAACAACGTACATATGTGGTTTCTGTGTTCATACTGAAGTATCCACACATAGACTTTTATCTATTCTGCAAAGAAAACTGCTGAAGCATCCAGAAGTAGGCTCTTGTCTAGTCTTGAAAGCTTAAAATGATCTGTCTGGAAGCCAGCAGCACTTTACTTTTAGACAAGGTATAATATTTGTAACCTCCTCATTAGATAATAACTACAAGTTTATACACCCTAGAAAATAGAGCATTAGAGTCAAACGCCTTAATAACAGTATAGTGAACTAATATTGACATTCATATTCCTCATTTCTTGTTGATTTAGATGATCAGTTAGGAGGGGAAATCTTAATTAGTGCTTTTATAGGATCGCCAAAATATACGATTGTGGCACCATTTGGTGCTTATGGAGTATGTGCAATACTAACTGGTGGATAATATACATATTGAATATTTATTTACAGATCACACTTTGTTTCTTATGTTTTTTCATGCATATGTGTTTAAAGAAAAAAAAAACTATACGGTTCCTGAGGTCACCGTGAAAGAAAAGTAATGCATGTAAGTATTTTTTTATATTTTATTGGTACAGTGTTTGTTGGTGACACACCATTGTTAATCATAACTGTTATTTACTCACCCACTAATATCACATTTATTCCAATCCTTGTCCTGTGTTTAATTACTGAAAATGGGGAAGTTTTAGCTGGGATGCATGCCAGTTGACTTCCTGGTGACTGTTTTGATGGGAATTGCTCGGAAATTGATTTTTGCTGATGCAGCCAAAAAAATTATGCTTTTAAATTGTAATCCTGAAACCACAGTACTATGGAAAAGAAGTTGGAAACAGAAATGATATTCGTACCTTTTAAAGCAAATGACTATTGCTACCACTAGACTAGCGTGCACCTAACTTTAAATTGGTATCTGAAAGCAATGAGAACACTCTTTTTATGTGGAAGAGCAACATTACACTGTCACTGGGATTCCTCAGTGGTCATAAAGAGGTTAATAAGCACTGAGCAAACATAGAAAATTCTGTACCCAGAATGCTGTGATCAGTTTCTGCTATGTGTAAACTATCTTCCTGTTTTACATAACAGGAAGTTTTGTTTTTGCCAGTGTATTCATGCTTCAGAACATTTACTGCACAGCGTCAATTTCAGCTTAGGTAAATGAATGTCCTGTTCATAGTCTAATATCACCTTACATGACCGTGTACGTCAAAACGTATACCTCATATACCGTATACCTCATATAGCACTATTTTTATGGTTATTATTACTATTATAATTTGTTTGGTTAAGAAGGTATCATGATGCTATAACTCCAACAAAATGACATGGGATCTTCCAGCAGATACAATGAACCAAACTATGTTTATTAGAAGCTATATAAAAACAGGGTCACAGAATATAATTGTAGTCAAAACAAACAATCAATGTACAAATGTTATTCACTCTTATTCGGTTTTAGTCACTTCTCACTTGAGACGCAAGGTCCAGACTACATTATGGAAAAATGAATATTAACCATTTACCTAAGCAACTGTACTAACACTTTAAAACACTAACTAACAATATACCATGCCCTAAGTCAGCCCCCAATTAGCCTGACTGGCTTACACTCTAATATGCAGTCCACCCACTGTGGCAGGCAACCCTTATCCGCAAGAAACAAAGAAAAAATAGGGAAAGGTGGGTGGTAAGTTCAGCAAATATATGGTTCCTACAGCAATGCTTTGTTCTACTGCCAATCACATATAATATAGAGGTGAGTTGCGCCACCACTACCCCCAGCATTGCACAGCCAATCATATCATTTTACCACACCAAGACCATACAACTAACCACTTAGCTTTCTTTCCCCAGCAACTGCACTCAACATTAACCCCTGCACACCTCATGTAACAAATGGGCTAAGTGCTCAATGTTATCATTAAAAGTGTTGGAACAAAACAATAGGTGTTATTGTTAAAACGAGAACTAATTTATGGGATCTTGTATTATTATATGTGTGATCTATTTCAGAAGGACCTGTACATGGCCAAAGATAATATCATATAAGTCCTTTGTTTCAGCCCCACGCAGATTTTTAAAATTAGTTATGAATTAGTGGACCTTTTCTGTTTTGCGTTGTTCATTTATTTAAAAATTCTTATTTTCTGCAATTTTATAGAATAAATCACGTATGGTTTACTTTTTATAATTATCAAATGACACTGGGTATGCTTATCACACAGGTTGCGATAAATTAACAATAGCCCACTGTCTGGTTTAAACTGAAGTCTAGCAAGATCAATATAAAAAAGAGTGAGCTGTAAAAGTGTAAACTTTTAGATAGATAATTGTACTTCTCTAAATGTGCTCTATTATAAGAAAAAAATAACTTAAGTTGAAGCTTTAGGAGCCTTTCAAGGATAACTGTAGTCTTTTTTTTTTATTTTAATAAAAATATATATTTGCATACTTTTCTTATTTGGATTGTTTATGACTGCTATGCTTCTCCCTGTCTGCAGTTCAAATCTTACAAACACAAAACCTTTTTACTAAACTGATTTTACTGAGATGAACAAACGTACGTTGGAGAGAAAACTATGTAAATCCATCTATGCACTTAAAAATAAACATATGACCAGTCATCAGTATTTGTGAGATGGTTGACGTTCACCGTGACAATGTTACTCTCAAAATGAAATGTTTACATTAACATTTTAGTATTATCAAGGCTTTTGAAGAGAATATAAGAAGATGCATTAGACGGGGATAATTTGTATTTTATGTTTTTTGCTGGTTATATTCCACCATTTAGCCCATATGTTAACTATTGCTTAATTTCAATTGGTTATAAAAACAGTTATGCTATTATACACATGATTACATGTTATTGGCTTATTCTGCAAGGATATCATACACCTTTGCAAACAATCCTCTGTCACTGATAGGGTTAATGAACAGTCTTTGAAGCCAGTTTGCCAGTGGGAGGCATCTTTGGTGTATATCCCAGGTGTAGAAGTGCAGGGGGTAGATGCATTGAAGTCAGAATCCAGACAGCAGCTGGAATAAAATTAAAATCTAATTATCCACATTCAAAGAGCATCTATTTTGTGGTTTAGAACAAATGTAAATAATCTGCCCCTTGAGAGCATATACAGTTAGCTGGCTTACCACCTTCATCATCACAACCTTCGGATATCCAGTAAAATGTTAGGCCTCCATTCATTTTACATGGGTTTTCTGGGAGAAGTATGCCATGCATTTTACTACCCACTTTGCCATTCAGTAGGCCAATTTTACACCTGCTTATACCATCACAAACAATTTAATACAGGTGTTGCAAGAATTCCAGCAACAGAAATCAATAATAGCCAATAATGACATATATCATTGACTAGCTTTCAGTCAGTATATCTGAAAAGATTATGGTTACTTTTTATAGGGAAGTTTTTCTCTACCATAGAGTTGCTCTAAAAGCTAAAATACCTAAATAAAGTCATGATGCTATATTCTCTGGCACTAAGAGGACAAAGAAGAAATAAAGAAAAAGGCAAGGAGGGAGGGGTGTAAGGGTGGAGGGTAATGTAAGTAAACATAGACATATTCTATAACTGAAATTACTTATTGTGGATTAATCCCGGTAGACATCAGTTGAATTTATCTGTGACTTTGCTGCAAAGTTCTTCCAGCCTGTAATGATAAATACAGGCCCACAACTGACAAAAGGTCTTAATTAATGTATACGATTTGTTCTGGTAATTAAGAACATGCCCACTTTTCTAACATAAATGGAATTGCGGTAAACTATTCCTGAATACTAGAAAACAAATGCCAACATTGTGATTATTTCTAAGTCTGTCTTGCAGATCGTCTCTATTTCTGCCCATTTCTATGGGCAGAGCTGCTTTGTGATTCACACATACAAATAGGCAAGCATGCCAATTAGAGCTCAGTAAAGTATATAGTGCAGGGGCAATAGGAAGAGTGTGAGGAAGATGAGAGAAGCAAGCAGAGACACAGAGGGAAAATAAAATGAATTATTTAAAAAAAACTTAAAATAAGGTAAGGTAAGGAGAGAGGTGGTTGTTTGAGCCAAAATGTGTCTAGATATGCAGAAACTCAATAAACTTGTTCTAGCAATTACAAATGATAGATTATTTTTTTATAATTAGCCAATTGCTGCTGGATTAGGCATTATATAAGAATTATTAAAAGTCAAAACCAGTATGTAGTCTTGCTTCAGTGTTGCTCCAAAAAAAAATCTCTGTGGAGATCTTAATTATTGAAGAAATATATTTATAGACCTAAAGAGAAATTGACAAGAAAGATGGTGCCACAGCATGGTGGCAGCAAATATTTCTTCAAATGATCTTCAAAAAAGTATTTTTAAATGGTGAGAAAGATAAAAGGGTCTAAACAGTATACATTGAACTTTGGGCCCGTAGTAATTGGGTCAAAGTTCAGAACGATTTGGGGTACGTCATGTCGGAATCCGAATTTTGAGCTATATAATATACCCCAATGTGAAATGGATGTAAACATTCATACATGGCTGTATCTAGTCATTTCAGTATCTTTTTTGCTTTGCTTTCATGTTTATTATTTATGCTCATTCCTGTCTGCTTGTATTCCTACTCTGGTCCTTGCATCCTTATCTGCCCCTAGCCCTACACGCTGTATTCAGTTCAGCATTGGAGTCAGTTGCTTTTCTGCTTTGGCTCTGCTTCGTCTGCCTTTTGGTTTATTCTGCCCTAGCCTGCAACATCCTACTTTCCAGCATATTATTCATGCCTGCTCCAGGATGTCTGCGGGGCTTCTCCCTGTATGTGGAGACACAAACAGGGCCTCAGTATGTGTCTCCACCCCTGTGTCTCCACACCTGGACCCCGTACGTTAAAATGGACATAGCCAACTCCACCACCCACCCCACCCGCACCCCGGAATGATTTTTTATTTTTTTATATTTTTATTTTTACATTTCAAAATTAAAATAAAAGAGAATTAAAAAGAAGAAGCCATGACCCTCCCTCTTCATTAAAAATAACTGCCAGGATGGCTCCCAGCCCACCTGTTACATATATGGGGCATCAGCCCCCAGATCCTAGGGAGGTCAGAATTATATTTATTATCTAGTGCGTTCAGGCAGCCCCAGATCCCAAGTGGAAATTATTTTATTTTATGGGGGCTAAGGCAAGTAGCCCTGGCCCCGATCTATCTTAGGGGGTATGAGAGCCATTTGGGCAGCACTTGCCCAGCTCCTAGCCCCAATTATTATAGAGGCGGTGAAAGGGTAATTTGGCTGTTCCCAGACCCGTTTATTATTAGGTTGGGCCCGTACTACGATCCGGAGGGCTCTAATAATTCAGTTTCCGAACAGTCGATTCGGATCCGAATCACAGCATAATGTGTATATTCGCCGGACCTCTTCAATTTGGCTTTTACGCAGATCTAAATCTATTTTGGAATTGATCGGTGCATAAGGACAGAGGCTGTTTTTAGACTTCTGCAGTTTTTGTGTTTAGCTATCATTTTCATTTTTCTCATTTACCCACACATATTATACACTGGTTTTCTTGTCATAAGTAGGGCTTTTTTAAGATACCATGATATTCATCATAACATATCATATACTATACAAATCATTAAATATGATAAAAGATTTATAAAAACAAACACTTTTTCTAACTTTGAACTGAAAAGTCTTTTACACAATTCCAATCAGCAACCCATCTAAATAGTTTCAATTATTTGCCCTTAGTTTAGAAATATGCCATGTTTACATGTTTTTCTGTTGTTTTTTTTAATGTTATAGGGCAATAACCTAAAGTAGCATGTTTTTCCCTTACAATTTTTCCCTTACAATTTTTCCCTACCATGACCATGTACATCATGTCATTGTTAAGGGGTTAATGAGACTTGAGAGAGAAAAACATTCTCTATTATTATTGTCTTCTTTATAGGTACAAAACATGCTGTTTTAGAATACAGTCAGATATTTCATGTCTCCTAATTAAGCGTATCCATTTGTGTCAGTTTTTCAGATTTTTTTTGTCAGGTAACATAGAGAAGTAATATTTGTATACTTGGCAATCATGAGAGATTTAAGAAATGTTATGTTTGGACTTTAATGTACCATTCCTTTCCTTTACAATGTCATTCTGTAAAAAGTGCTTCCTGCTATACTGCTTTGTGCTAGTCATGACAAACTTTAAACCTATGTATATTTCCCCCCATAATGTAGTCAAAATGCTTATGTATTAAAGAAGTCACAAAAGTGATGTAACAACTGTTTTTAGTAAAATAATCAGGAAAGAAAGATATGGGTTAGCATTTCCTGTTTTCACACCGAAAATGTGTTATAGTACATTCTCTGTGTGGATTTTCTAAACACCCCTAAAAAGAGAATGTAGGTATTTAGAATGGTATAGTGGGGCACAGGCAAACGTTGTGTGGTTTTATTGTCCAGCATCTCCCGCAACACCCTTAAAATATATATAGAGAGAGATCTTTAAATTGTACTCATCGTGTCCTTATATGTACATATATTATGAGGATACCATACTAATGGTTTACTAGCTGCCTGAATCATGCACAGGAAGTTCAGTTAAAAAATTCCAGAACTGTCTAAAGATGAAAACGGTAAATGCATTTGGAAATTCACAGTACTTAATATCAAATTTCAGTATAAAAGATAAAACTTTTTAAAAGTGCATAGTAAAATATTCTTTAAATGCAGAGTGCTTAAAGGATACAAGGTGTTCTTATCAATATCTAAAAAGGAAATGGCCAATCGTTTCATTGTTTCCATTGAGCAGCCCCTGAATGCACAACAAAATGGATTTTACTTTTCATATGGGACTTAGATACCATTAAAGAAGATAGGAAAATGAATCATCATCCTGCAGCCCCTCCTACACATAAGGTGATTCTTTTCCCACAAATCTGAACTGTCTGAAAGACGCCTGTCTGCTTGTTAATCTTTTCTAGCACTGCAGGTTCAGGAGCAAATGGAACAAAGATATTATATTAAAGATTTAAACGTTGCATTTTTTACTAAATAAAAAATAAAACAGAATCAATAAAATTGAAACAGAATCAAGAATAAACAAGTGCACTTGGGAAATTCCACTGCTTCCTACTGAATTCTTACTTTTGATTAATACTAAAATAATATGTTGAACATATTCAAACATACAGATTTTATATTTCTTCGAATTACAACTGGACATGTGAACTACATGTGACTCTTACATGTCTAATATTTTCCAAGTAGGCCGAACTTGTATGAATGGGAGATTCAACAGTTAAAATTTTTTGTCAAAAGACCAAAAGGAACCCCACTTACATTTTTTGCATTAAAACTACTTCCAGAAGGGCCATTGTAACAAGGGGAATGCTGGGAAGGGGCACATGTGGTAATTGACTCAATGGGCTTGGACTTTACCCCTTGCCACTTCAAACTCCCTCAGAAGAAAGCAGCACTTTCTATAATTTTATCCAATTGTCTTGTAGGTATCTGATATGTCAATACATATGTCTTGCCTTTCTTTTGTGTCTATTTCTGATGATAATGGATGCACTGATGAAGTTGCAGCATGGGACCACTAAACAGTTTTTGCCCCCCTGGGCAAGAAGTTGCGATTCCTTCCCTGACTGTAATATTGCCCATTTCATGGCTTGAGTGTCTACCTTTTTCTAAAATCAGGACCAACCTTTGTTACACAGCATGCTTTTATATTAATATATTTTAAGTGATGGATTTAAATAGATTGATGCTTAGCAATGTATACACTATATGGTGCAAGAATCAGGTTTCACCGTGTACTGATAATTCATCTCTCTCCAGCTTGCTCGGCTATTTCTCATATAATCTGTGAGGCAAAATGTAATATTGACAACCTTAGAGTTGGTCTATTGCACTATTCCCAAACCCCACAAAGAAATGTGTCAGGGATGTGGTGTCCTCATACATTCCCATTGAAGCAGTGGACTCATAAGTTGGCCATAAGAAGCCTCACTATGCAAGAAAAAGCTGGTCTACAAAATTACCCCAAAAGGCTCTGGCACCAGCAATAACAAGATCTTAATAATGGGCAAAATAAATCTTAATAATGAGCAAAAAAATAGAGGGGATTGTAAAAATGTGATATGGCAACAGTATTGTGCTTAAAATACCGTATTTATCGGCGTATAACACGCGCCGGCGTATAACACGCACCTACTTTTAAGAATGAAATTTCAGGAAAAAAAACTTAAGAACTTAAATTAAGAACTTTGAAGCCCAATATGCCATTTTAATATGCCAGGATATTGCCCCCAATATGCCATTTAATATGCAGGATATTGCCCCCAATATGCCATTTAATATGCAGGATATTGCCACCAATATGCCATTTAATATGCAGGATATTGCCCCCAATATGCCATTTTAATATGCCAGATATTGCCCCAATATGCCATTTAATATGCAGGATATTGCCCCCAATATGCCATTTATTATGCCAGGATATTGCCCCCAATATGCCATTTAATATGCCATGATATTGCCCCCAATATGCCAGGATATTGCCCCTTAGTATGCTCGTTATGCCACCCTCCTCCCCCAGACATCAGTACTTACCTCGTTCCTGCTCCGTCTCCCGGTGCTCTGAAGCTGCGTGGCTGTGAGGGAAGCATTGTGAGCTTCCCTCCGGTCGCGCGGTCAATAAAGTTTGTTTTAAAAAAAACAGACTTTATAGACCGCGCGGCTGGAGAGAAGCTCACAACGCTTCCCTCACAGCCACCCACCTTCAGAGCACCGGGGGACAGAGCAGGAACGAGGTAAGTTTTAGATTTTATTTTTTTTTTCGGCGTATAACACGCACATACCATTTTCCCCCTATTTTCAGGGAGAAAAAGTGCGTGTTATACGCCAATAAATACGGTACATTCAATCTATAATGTAGAAGCAATAAAAAAAATCAAACAAAATCATTACTAACAATGCTATTAAACAGTAACAAAACTGACTCTTGTAATTATTTTTGGCTTATCGTAATAATTTAAGCATATGGCATGGTTTCACTGTTTTGTCATGTCTTTCTCTAAACATTTACAATCAGAAGAAGATAATGAGACTTTTTGATCAATAAATCCTCCCACAATTGACAGGAAGGGACAGAATAAAATAAACAATTCTGTGTCCTACCTGATAAGATCCCATTATCAGAAATTGTTAAGTCCTTGGTGATTGACTCTTCTCCTTCCTGACCATTCTTCATAAGCATGGAAGAAAAGATGGAAAAATCAGTGAAATTATAAGTGTTTTATACGCTCTGAATGAAGTGGATTAAATAGACAATAAACAATCAAAACCAGATCTTTAGAACCAATGTTCTCATTTAGTGCGGTTATGTTTTAGTTAGTGTTTAGCTGAGTGTATGACTTGTTCACTATTGAGGTAATTGGTTCCGTAATTTTATCAAGTTTTGTGCATATTGTTTAGGCAAATACACTGTATACAAGCACATTTAGTTATGCTTACAAACATATACTGGCAGCTGTATGGTTTATTTATGAGGATTATGTCAGGGTACATAGAGAAAAGACAAAACAAAGAAATGGAAACCGCATCTTACCGAAAATGGAAAGTGCTGAAAATAAAAAAGGTTAGGATGTAACCTACTATGCTCACTTGCACCTTAACACAGTGCAGTATTTACCTTGAGGCATCCTAGGCGGATGCCTAGGAAGGCAAATTTCGGGGGGGGGGGGGGGGGGCAACGCACAAGAGGTTAACAATCTACATCATGGGATGCTTGTTCACAGCATGTGCCAAAGGTTATCCATCACTGAGGAAATAGAGGATGGCAAGAATATATGAGGGCCCAAATATTTCATATGACAGCTGTGGGCATTCCACACCGATGAGTTGCTCGGCTTCTGGTTCATTTAGCATTGCTAACAAAGACTAGACACTGTGCAAATATTATTTTTACATAAATTATGGATGATGAGCATAACCATGCTTTCAGTATTGCTCGCATCATCAAAGCCATTTCAGAAGCGAAAGCAGACTTCTTAGAAGCGCCTTCATATTTTTCTTGATGTTAAAATATAAATGACATTACAGTACCCAATGAACCATGAATAATGTTTTCAGTCTCTATATTACTACATATATCTCTCTTCTCTGTCAGATTACAATGCTTATCAGAAGCATACGATGAATGAACTGATTAAAACACCAGATATGAAAATTAAAATGTTTAGGAAAATTCATAACATAATTTTTAATAATAGCTCAAAACAACGTAATTAATGTTCTTTATGTGTCTATATAAACTTAAAATTCACAGCAAGGTTGATAAAAAAAATACCATACATTGTAGTAATTAATAGTTATAATTAAGCTGTACATTTTACACTGTACAAAGATAATTGTTCGATGAAAATGTAATGCATTCAAAGAAAACCAATGCATTTACCAAAACTTAATAGATAGTAGTGTATATTCAGTTTTGTCTAGATCTTCATTTATAACATGTTATAATTTGTTTCGCCATAGCTGTGCTATGGATGAATGGCAAGATGTGCTATTATATTTTTCTACGCAAGTATTTATTAAACCGTGTATATTTCAGAAAAATATTTAGTTATTTATTATTTTTAATCATGAATGAAACTGAAACAAGATAGCTTGTTTTATTTACAACATAGTAACAGAGAACAAGAAGAACTATTTCAAATTGATACAGCCACACACAAAGGCCTAGGCCAGGGGTCCTCAAACTTTTTAAACAGGGGTCCAGTTCACTGTCCCTCAGACTGTTGGATGGCCGGACTATAGTAAAAACAAAAACTATGGACAAATTCCTATGCACACTGCATATATCTTTTTTTGAAGTGAAGAAACAAAACGGGAACAAATACAATATTTAAAATGAAGTCAAGTTAAATCAACAAACTTACCAGTATTTCAATGGGAATAGTGTGCCAGTCAGAGCCCAGTAATATTATGCCAGTCAGATGCCCAGGAATATTATGCCAGTCAGAGCCCAGGAATATTGTGCCAGTCAGAGCCCAGGAATATTGTGCCAGTCAGATGCCCAGGAATATTATGCCAGTCAGAGCCCAGGAATATTATGCCAGTCAGATGCCCAGGAATATTATGCCAGTCAGAGCCCAGGAATATTGTGCCAGTCAGATGCCCAGGAATATTGTGCCAGTCAGATGCCCAGGAATATTGTGCCAGTCAGGTGCCCAGGAATAGTGTGCCAGTCAGATGCCCAGCAATATTATGCAAGTCAGATGCCCAGGAATATTATGCCAGTCAGAGCCCAGGAATATTATGCCAGTCAGATGCCCAGGAAGAAGGGAAACACAGTCACCGGATCCGGATGTGACGTAACGTCACATCCGGTTGCAGTGATTTTTTTTTTTCCTTCTTCTTCCTGCAGCCGCATCCGCTGCGGCTGCCAGAAAAAAAAAAAGGCAAACAGCGGGGAGCAGCCCCTCCTGTCCTCGGTGGGCCGCATGTGGCCCGCAGCCGTAGTTTGAGGACCCCAGGCCTAGGCTGATAAAGTATAGTGTCCTGATATCCTGGCTAGCATATACACATATTGTTCAATTATGCATCAGTTAATATCTAAATGTACTCTTGCTAAAAACCTAACCAAACTTACTAAGAAAATAAAAAGAAAGTCCTAAGGATAAACAAACAGTTCATTTATAAGAGATTAAAAATGATATAAGATATAAAATTATATTAACATATATTTTTATTGTCTGTATTGGAATGTTGGAAGACATACTTACACCCTTTCCTATCTTTTCTTGCCCCACAATCACAGTGAGGCAAGGGGAGCCAGCGAAATCATCTACGTCAGTTTTAGATGTGGCAATTTAAGACATGATCACTGTTTTCTCAGCACTGACGTGCACAAAGGGGCTTTATTACAGAAGTAAGGCATTTACCAATGCTATTTATCAGACAATTATCAAATGCACAGTGCACGTTTAAGCAGGGAAGTTTATCATGTCAGAACTTTCCTCCAGGGACAAATGTATGCGGTCTTCTTTGCGTTTTGTCTGTAGTCCAGTGAGGTTTCTACCTAGCCTATTTTTCCTGGGAGGGAACTGGTGTCCACAACATTATGAGCCATTATGTGTGCAGAAAAATCACTAAAAAAACCTCAAATATGATTTTTGTTCATCAGAAACAATATGAATGTCATCCTCTTAATCCAATGTCATTAACAACAACCAATTAGCAAAAGGTCAATTTTGAGAAATTAGTTTCATAAAATATTCACAAAACTCATTAGCATATGCAAATATAATTCACAATTTATTCGCGCAACCAGAAAAATGAACGCTAAATAATAAATAAACGGAAGAGCCACAAATCAGGGGGAAAAAGTTAAAATTAGTTGCAAATTGCTCCTTACTGTTTTACCTACTTTTTTCCCACTGCACTTGTTTAGTACATGACCCCCTTAGACTAATATTTATACGGTTGACAGTTTACTTTCTTTAGAAATAGTGAAACCAATAAGCAAAACTTTCAGAGACAGGGAATAAAGTTATACCAATTCTGTTTTCTGTACTGAACACAGTATAAAAAAGCGAGCCATACTCTGTTGAGAAAGATTCAATACTAAGTTCATTTTTTACAATACAATTTATGTAAACAAATGTAAGAAAAGCTAATTTTTCACTTCCCTTACGAACAGTAACCACAGTTTGTTTTATACTATTTGCGTATTTTTATCTTCATTCTCTATTTTTGGTTTAGATAACTACAGTCTGGGAATTGTGTCAGTTCCTTTTCATGTAGTTATATATTCCATGAGTATTTACAGCCATGCTGGCTGAGGTAAGCATTCATTTTATACCAGATCTGGGAAATAAATAGAGAGAGAGTGTGTTTTCACAGCTTTTACTTCAGCATGTGATTCACAATATTTATCGTATGAAAGGTTCACTGACATTCAGGAGACAAGCATTCATCATGAAGACGCACATCTACAAATATGACATTTAGACACTAGCACCTTACATTTTAAATACTGCAAGTTTTTATCTTGTTAGTCCGATGTATTAGTGAATGCCTGAATAGAGTGAAGGTGAACCTTTAGGAAAAGGCTGTAGTGATGGAGCATTAAAGGGCCACTCCACACATTTTGTTCACTGTTTTGTTACTTGTCGCCAATTCTCCTGTGTTTTAAGCATAAATAAAGAACCTGAAAATGAATGTGTCTTTTAAATTCATTTCTTTCCAGCAAGTGACGTGCTTTGAAGTCAGCTAGCGTTACATGCGTAGAAAAGTAGCCAGTTTCAACCTACCCAGCAGAACAGCCAGTTCTTTGGACTCAAGTAGACAGAACATTTTGTCTTATTATCTTACAGAGCTTTAATAAGTTAATGTTAGCATTAAAATGTGCCAGAAATCCTGTGGGTACATCAGAAGGCCATAAGGTGAGTAATTTTCCATACTACTAGTGTATGCGTTTATCAAAATATTGATTTCAATGCAGACCTGTACTATACAGTTTCCATTGGTGTCAATTCTTAAAAGGGACACCTTATTACTTGTTATCCTTTAGTGAAGTGATTACATTATTTCTGAATATCTCACTTGTTTACAAGCTGGGATATGTTTTAGTTTTACAACTGCTATTTATACATTTCTATAGCACAGAAATGGAAAGGGTTTTGTGATGTGTCGTTAGCATGTGTTAATGAGCTGTGCAAGGATTCATATGGGACGCTGAAAAACACTAATTGGTCTAATGTCTAGTCCTAGAATCTCTTAGGAGTACTAGTCACTATAATTGCTAGCTTTTATTGTTTACTGAAATTACTCAAGAATAGCACCCCTGCTACTACACCCTCGCCCTCTGATCAATGTGTGTATTCATTAGCTCAGTGCAAGCAGTTCATCTTATTCTATTGCTTGCTCTACGCGAATGGTGTATCTTGGTTTTATGCTGCCCTAGGCAGACAAATTTTGGGTCACCACCCCCTACCCACGATGCACACCCACAACATGACCCATAACCCACGTTGCACACCAAGGACATGCCCCATCACCCAATTTACATGCCTCCATCACCCTATTACATACACATTGCCAATATTATTTGCCATTAATATTCCCCAGCTAATTTGCCCAATAATATGCCAGTATCATTTTCCATTAATATGCCCCTGCCAATTTCCCCAATAATATGCCAGTATTTGCCATTTAATCAGCCCATGCCAATTTGCCCAATATTATGCCAGTATTATATTTTACATGTATGACTCGCCCACACTATTCACAACCCACCACAATAAAAACAGATAATGAAGTTCTATATTCTTCGGTCGCAATAGTAAATGAATGCAACAACTGTTTTGTAGGATGTGCCACCACTCTGATCACAGAACACATAAACGATTATCACAGCACTGTTGTACTGTTCCTATGGCTGATCAATCCCCCCTCAGTATCACCCCAGACCAAACACCTTGTAAACATTGAATTTGTACCAATATTGGAGATTGAAATAACAGCATATCTCGTCAACCAAAAAAGTTGAGTCACAATGTAGGCCAGTATACTTCCATTAGTGCTACTGAGACTAAGTGTGCCAATTACTGCCCGTGCCATTGCCTACTTAATCAATGCATCTCTTGGTTATGTTACCTAATCCTGGAAAATTGCTATAAATGTTAAACTTGGTGTAATATCATTTTGGACTTGGTCCCTAGGACATGATATCTCAATGTATTATTCCTGGTAAAAACAGTTTATAAATACACAAATGATTCCAGTTTTATATTGTTGTAATTGTTATAAAGTAACATGTTTTTTTTCCTTATAGCTATCTAGTTTATTAAGATCAATGTTCATAAGCACCCATATTTGAAATATCCAAAGTGTACTATGAGCCAGGGCGGTTTTTAATGCGGGGCAAATGGGGCAGTTGACCGGGCCCAATTATTCCTGGGGGCCAAAGCAGCTGCCCCGTGGGCTCCAACATGATCCCACAGAGACAGTCACGCTAGGCAGTGGAGTCCCAAAAGGGGTGCGGGGGTCGTGGACCGCATCGGTTGACACCCCCAGCAGGGGTGACACCCGTGCTGTCAGCATCCTCCACTGGAATCGACTGCTGAATAAAAAAAATAAAGTTCTATAAAAAAAACTATAAATGCCACTAGATATGACAGTACATCATAGACTACTGCTTGTATAGTGCACAGGCTTTTTTTCCCAGTGTGATTTGATGCATAAATCACATTTTTAATATTTGACTCAAGCCCTCCCCCAGTGATTACTCTGCTTGTATACTACAGGTGATGTAGCACTGATTGTGTACACACTGAGGATATAAAGTTTTGTCACTTCATGTGATTCTGGAATACAATGCATTGTGTAGAATCTAAGTGACCTTGTTATTGTACAAAGTAGGATCTCTTAACAGTGCAACACATTGTCTGATAACATCACTAGAGAGACAGAATATTCCATTCATTTTATTTAAATTATTCTTACTGGATCTTGCAGCAAAAAAAAGGAAATTAACTTTTACTCAGCTAGTGCGGGCAGTCTTGATTTCTTGTAAAGCACATTAATATGCATTAACACTTGGAAAATGCACTTTGGGCACCAGACAGTGCCTTTAAGTTTGGCTTCAAGTCATTTTGTTTTACCAGCCTGCTGATAAAAATACATGCTGGGTGGCAGTCCTATTCATGATGAAATCCACATGGAATTGGAAAATCTGTAAAAGCTGAACTCAGTAAAGCACTGGTGTCATTCCCTGATGTTTAATGAGATAAGTAGAACACAGATTCATTGTATAATGTTGTTTTCCTTTGTGACACTATTACCTGCCAAGTTATCAGCTTTAAAACTGGTTTGACCTGTGCAGCAGAAACCGCCAAAATAATGACATGGGAAAGGCACACACACGTATCAAGTGATGAGAAAAATGCGTGTGCAGACACACAAGTAGCTTTTGTTTGTCTTCAATGGTATGATCAAGGGTGTGCGCATGAATGGAAAATGATAAAGTACGGATACTGTGCAATATCTGTTTATTTATTCTACTACTGATTCACACATGTATGGTTCTAAAAAATAATATCTGCCATTCCTTTTCTGCTTTGTATTATTGTTTTAAGAATCAGGATAGGCACTGAATATCTCCTGAAGCATTGGTTCCCAAACCAGTCCTCAAACCCCCAAATAGTTCAGGATTTAAGGATATCCCACTTGTGTTTTAAAAAAAAAAAAATTGTTTTTTTAAATACAAATGAGTATTCCCTTAATCCTGGCCTATGACGGGGGTATTGGGCCCCTTCTCCTATACTTGACATCTCAATAGGTATACTAGTACTATTGGCATGTATCAGTTTAGAAATTATATTAAAAAACCATCCAACCTGCAGAGAACTTTCAACACAAAATTGCATTGTATCTCTTATCTTTTCTGTGCGTGCAACTAGATACCTTGATCGAATGCAAAAGACCCCCACCAATCTCCACATGCATACACAGTATATACAAATGTTGGATTTACTAGCCTCAATGAGTTTCAGCAATTATTTATTTATGAAAAAACATTTTTGAGAAGGTTATACAGTCAATTAAGAACATTTTGGCTTATAAAAAGAATATACAAATTCAGTATGTCTGTTAAAGGGACCTAAATATTGTTTCTACTCTGAATGCAGAGAATAAAAAATTATCAAAAATGTGTTGTGTTACCAGAATTGCATAGATTAAGAGAAAAAAATGTAAAAGTTTAAGCTCCTTTATGGATGTCTGTGGTGTCTGCTCTTTATGACATCCCATGGGAATTACTATGAAAGTGAAGTGCTTTCAGTGGGGAATGGTTAATTTTCATATCAAGCTACAAGATGATGTCATAAACAGGAAATACCACAAACATTCATATTTCATTTTTAAAATATACCTTATTTTTACTTGTATAAAACGCCCCCATGTGTAAGACAAGCACAAAATTAAGAAATTTAGAAGAAATACACTCACACACACTTACACACTCTGCTACTCAAACAATACACACACTGACACTCACACACAATTATTCATTATAACCCTAATTGTAACCCTAACCATAGATCTAAGTTAGCTTTTTCCTTTTTTTCTTTTTTTCTTCTAACTTTCTTCTAACTGTAATGTTGCTGACTGCCTCTAGCCACTTCCATCGCTCTCTGCTGGGCACACTCTATTGGAGGAGCATTCTCCTCTCATACGGCACCTGGGGGGGAAGAGAAGGGTGTTGCATAAGGCCTCAATCGAGGCATCATTGCAACACCTTTAACGCATAGGCATTGACAGTTGATCACTGCCTATGTGAGTTTAAACACATCCGATCACATTTGCGATGATCGTTTGCGTGGGGTGGGGGGTGCCAAAGCAAGAGTAACTGCTGGCATGTAGCCCTGCGCTACATTAAAACACTACAATTAAAACATTCCGTGTATGAGATGACCCCCAATTTTAAACGTAAAAGATTGGGCAGAAAATATTGTCTTATACACGGAAAAATACGGTATGTTACTCGCAATTATACATCTACTTACAATTCTGCTACCGCACTGTATAGATCAATATTTATTCTCTGCATTATTCAGCGCAATTAATGTTTAGGTGACAGAGTGCCTTTAAGCAAACACTGCTCTCTGTTATTTAATTGATGTATTGTATTGTATTGCTGATGAACTGTTACATCTCATATATGTATTTATTGAATAACAGATACATACCTTTAGACTAAGACAATTGGGGGATTTATAAAGCGAGCTGTAGTCACAAGTGTTGGAAGAGCGAACAAAGATGCAATGTCAGCAATGCAATGTTTTATACATAATGATGCATTTTGTGCCTGAAATTGCAACTCCACCACAACCAGAAGTTTGGAACATTTGTGCACACTGAGATTGTACCACTATTATTTGCAATTTCTGTGTGCACCATGGCTATACATCCTCTCTGCAATGTGTTATGCCATGGAAAATATATATATTTGCACAATTTATATTCTCCACTGTGCAGGGGTATGGTGAGATCATTTAGGAAATAGTTCCCACATAAGTGAATTAAATATTCTCTGGGCAGGAAGCACCCATCTCAGTCAGGGCTGCTTTAAGAGGCTGGTGGGCCCTGAGCAGAACCTTCGGTAGACCCCATACCCCTCTTGGCCACCCATATTTACAAAAATATCAAACCATTATAAAAAGTAACTTTCAATAGAATATACACAACATGCTACTCATATTACATCTTCACCCATCCCAATATCAGCTGAACTCTGGATGGTTGCTATATTCATCTTGGCTGGCCAGTAGTAGGCCCAAGTTAAGAAATATTCATACAAACTGACCTCTCCTAAAGTAAATTTTTTCACCAACCTTTCTTGACTTTTGAGTTCTCTGACTGGGTAGAAAATTAACCTGGCTGTGGGGGCCCTTTTAAATGGTGTGCCCTGGGCAAATACTGATGTTGCCCATTGGATAAGACAGCCTTGATCTCAGTGGATCTTAACTTTTAAATAGTTGAACGGAGAACCAGGAGATGAAAATGCTAATTTTAAAAGATCCTTAGTACATTTGCTCAAGTAGATGATAAATTAGGTACATTTAGCAAAAACCTTTTTAGTGCATCATTATTTGTGCTTTCAGGTTTTTGATCCCGCAAGAACGTTATACTTCTAGGAGGAGATCATACACCAAGGGAACACCACAGTTTAGTATCATGGAGAAGCACAAGGAAAAAGCTGAGCTTTTTATTATTATTATAGCATTTGACATTCAAATCAGTCTTTAATAGCTGCTTTGAAGCTTTGATACAAAAACTGATAGTTATGATTTGACAAATTACAATATTTAGCTCAACAGTTGAAAAGCAAATATTTGAAACAACTCTTTGTTAAATTTACAATATAAATATAATATAGATATATCTCCTGCACAGTCAAGGCCACCCCATCATTTTACTTTAATAGTGGAGGCGAAATAACTTGATTACTATTTCTCTGCGTTGGTAAAAACGTGCGTTGGTAAAAACACAATTAAAATAATGGTTGACTATCAAGGCATATGCAGAGCTGTACTCACCATTGGCACAGTGATAATTGTAGGTCGGGGAATGTGAGTTTGGATGAAGACTCTATCAGGCTCCAGGTCAGAAGAACTTAAGAAGGTCTTATCTGTCACCCTGGAATCACCATGTGCATCAGTCCTGAAATTCCTACCTGTTGAGCCATTTCTCTCTGGAAGACAACAGTGCTTATAAGCATCTTGTGCACAGGAGCACATCTTCAGGTTTTTTCCACCAGATACATGGGCACATGGCTGCTTAAAAACAACTTCAGGTTTTTGCACCTCAACTGATACTGTGCTTGGACCAGCTGGATCAAAAGGCACATTCTCCCGGTCATGTCCAAAACAAGTAAGCAGACCAGAACATGGGAATGCGTGCATTTTCTTTGCAAGATGCAATGCTTTTACCTTTACTGTACACTGCAAGAGTTCTTCCTAAACATGCTATTAACAAAGTCAACGATCCATATTTGGTCTTTATACATCCATCGACTTATTTGTTACCATTCAAAGGTGATGTATTTTCACTTCCTAAGTTTGTGAATTTTAGCATTGATGCTGCAGTCTCAGGTTGCCAAAGAGGAGGTGCAGGGGACAAACTGATACAATACAGAACAAGATCTAGCAATTTTCATCCATCCCATGGGATCTTGGAAGACAGCATTACTTTGTTCCCAGTTACAGCTCACGCCAACCTCAAACAGTGAAGTCATTCAGATATCCACAACAGAACAACTTGAATATTCTTTTTATCACATGCCAGGCTTTCAGCAGCTAGTAAAACATCCAGTAAGAAACAGCTTGACAGGTATCTACTATTACAATTGTAGGTCAGGGAAAAAAAACGATTGCATTGCATATGGAGTTACCACGGTAGATGCAAACCGGCACAGTAGCCTGATCATTCTCTCCATATTGGTATCCAAGCGTGTATCAATGACATCATAACAAAAGAATAACCTTCTCTTGTTACCCCATTTAAAAATTAATGAACAAAAATATATTTAAAATGATGTCGCTAATGGAGATCAAGATTACAAGTTTAGGATCTGTCATGGTCCTGAATAATTAACCCCTTAACTGCAAGCCTTGCATCAGGTTGCAGTGTGTTGTAGTTTATCTTTCACTAAACTGATTAATGGTGTGAAATGCTACAAACTTTCACTATGTCAGAGTTTTATTTTGTGTAACCCGATCTTTTCTCCTTTATACTACTATGACAGTTTTTAATTCTATTGCATGGTATACTTTTCTATCTCCAGGTTATGCAGCCACATACCGGGGCCCTGTGTAAGCAGCTGCTGTATCCAGAATACTATGGCAAGGACTGGAGAAACCCTGCAGACATCCTGGAGCAGGCATGGAACATAACTTTGACAGGAAAGCAGTATGTTGCAGGGTAGGACAGGAAGAAAGACCAAGCAGAGGATAGCAGAAAAGCAACTGAGGGAGAACAGAACTGAATACACAGTGCAGGGCTACAGGACAGAGGCTAAACATAAGCAAGGTGCAGATACAAGGTACAGGTTTATAGATAATTACATAGATAAAGACAGGGCACAGACAAAAGGCACTGTTACAGAACTTGAATGGACAGACACAGATATAACTAAGAATACATATAGAGGACAGGGCTAAGCAACACAAGAGAACATACAAAGGAACACACATAAATACAGGACCTAGCCTAACAGTAAAGATGGTAAAATGGTGGGGGTTTGGTTCACCAATTTTCCAATTAGATGTTAGCTTGCCAATCACGTCAAGGTACCCCACAATTAGGCAAGTCCCTAACTAATATTAGCAAATGTATAACATAAGTTCAAAGATTTACATTGCAGTAAGATACAAACAACAAATACCTGTAGACTAAATTGCGCAGCAGAAACTGAAAGAAGCACAAATGGGCAGGGTTGCAAATTTACACAGAGTAGAGAAACTAGGCAAAGAGAAACAATGAAACCCTTGAATGGAACAAAACAATAAACTCAAGGAAACCAGAACTGGACCAGAGCAGAAGAACAAAGGGACAGAAGCAAGAAACATATAACAGGATTCTAAGACATGGCTGAACTATAACAAGGAGTTACTATGACATGACATCCCATTTAAGGGACTATATGGCAGGGCATCCCATTTAAGTGACTCTTGTTCACGGAATCCCATTTAAGGGACTCAGGTCATCCCATTTAAGGGACTCAGGTCATCCCATTTAAGGGACTCAGGTCATCCTATTTAAGGGACCCATTTAAGGCTTGGGCAGGTGCAAGGCAATAGCTAGATTTGGGCAGGTACCGATCTATGGCTAGGCTTAGGCAGGTGCTGGACAATAGCTAGACTTTGCTAGACAGTTTGTGGCCAAACTGGGTAGGTACCACACTGTGCAGGTGACGCTCTGAGGCTAAACTAGGAAATTCCACCATATGGCCAAAACCAGAGGAGTGCCACCATGTGGCCAAAATAGGAAATACAACACAAAAATACACAGATACAAAGAACAGACCGTAACCAGTATAGACATTAAACAAGAGAGTACAGCAAGAAAACCAGAAGGATTCAGAAATGCCTGGATACAGCCTGGATGAGCCTACATGCGGGTTGACTCTTGAAACACTCATTCTATTTTTATCTGGATTTAAGCGTCTCATAGGCCATTAAATATTACTATCCTGGGACTATCTACAAATAATTTTTATTATAGTATAACTGCTCTTTACCATGTGAGTGCATCAGAATTGGGGGACAGAAAATAATTCCTTCCATTTATCAAACACACTGCACCATATTGCTGCCTCTTAATATATTTTTGAATAGAAAAATGGTCATTTAAATATTTAAGTAAATTTTTTTTATATTTTTAGCGCACCTTCACAGTATCATGGTTCACCAATAAATCTGATTTGTTACTAAATAGGTGGGAGGTGCTTGATGGCACTAATCTGGTTTTGTTGTTCGGTTTAATATTCCTCAGATATCCCCCTGTCAAATGTGTCCCTAGTTCCCTCTTTATGTAGGGTATCTTACCTTTATCATGGGGATTCTATATCGGAAGTTTATGGAATAACAAATTTACTATACTGAAGATTACATTTACAGAATGGCAATCTGTGATACTTACTTAGTAGCTGTTGGAAATATTGTACATTATACAGTGTGCTCAGCATGGAGATTTGAGAGTCTTCTCAATAAAGGCATTTCAAACTTTGGGCCCAAGTAGCTGAGTTGGAAAACTTCTCCAATGCAGCTGAATGGGAGAATTTTTCCAACTCAGCTATTTTGGCCTTAAGTTTGAAATTCCCATCTCAATTCCCTGCAATTCTCTCTTTTTTGAGTAGAGCCTTAGCTGTATGTTTGTCTGTTCATTTAGAATGTTTTTAATGTAATCAATAAAGTATGTGGTTTTCGATTAGGTGATTAGGGATTCAATGCCTTTTTCTAGTTTCCTTATTTTGTGATAACTTTTGCACATGGGACATTGAAAGAAATTCAATTTTGAATATTTGTTGAGAGAATGAGAACTGACCTTTCCATGGGACAATGCTTAAAATTACATTATAATACAGTGTTTAGTTTTAAAGCTAGAATTTAGGAAGTACTTGGTACAGAACTTACAGGGACAGTCTAGTCCCCAAACTCACTTTGGTGCAAGTTAAAGACTACTGCTTGTATAGTGCAAAGGCTTTTCTCCAGTGTGATTTGATGAAGACATTCTGGATAAATCACATTTTTAATATTTTACTCAAGCCCTCCCCAGTGATTACTCTGCATGTTTACTGCAGGTGTGGCAGCACTGATTATTTAGACACTGAGCATATAAAGTTTTGTTTCATTTAATCACTTCCTGTGCTGCTGGTATAGAATGTAATGTGAGGAATGTGATAACCTTGCTCTTGTACACAGTAGGATCTCTTAAAGGAACACTAAACATTATATTTCACTTGTGCTTCTAATATAGAAGGACAAATTAAATAAAAGTTGTTCCTAGTGTGAGGATAAACTGGCGTGTAATTTTTACAGCACACGCCAGTTTATCCTCTGACCGACTGCTGCCATGCTAGCATAGCTAGGTCCCCCCTGCTGATCCCATGCAAAAACGAGGGTCTCTTGCTGTGCTAGCAGCAAGAGACCCTCGCATTCAGCAGTCAGAGCGGAGCAAACCCCACTCTAATTGGCTGTGCACACGGCGACGTTGTGAGCACGTGACAACCAGGAATTGCTGTATCTCAGATATGAGACACAGCAGATAGTAAACCCGCATATATCTATTAAGATGCATTTTTGCACCAGACAGTCCCTTTAACCCCTTCCCGTCGGATGGTGCTTTGGTCCTTAACGCCCATAGCACCATCCGGCATCTGTGTGTTCCTGGTTCCCGATCATGTAGTGATCGGAGTCAGGATCACGCAAGCAGGGACCTGATCTGTATAGACCTCCGACATCCCACGATATTTCGTGACGTCACGTGTCAGGATGCAGGCTACATTTCCTATTTCAGACTGAGGCCACTCAGCGGCGAGCCACGATGAGGTGTTTAATATAGGACGTTCCATGCCATCCTACTAGCCTCTAGGCGATAAAAAGTAGGACGGCATTGAACGTCCTGCATGCGGGAAGGGGTTAAAATGGAGTTACAAATGGTGGGGCAGAGACTAATACACAAGTCCTCACTTTAAGCTTACAACCTAGATCGGTAGTGACAAACCTTGGCACAGTTTCGTGTTCAGCAAGTGAAAAGCAACAGAGCATCAATGAATATGTAGTTTCCAATATGTAATATCTGAGGTGCAAAGTCCTTGTTTTAGAGAGAGTGGGAGACAGGATAAACATAAGATATTACTGAAGGCAATGCTGAAGGATGCACTGGGAGACTTGTTGTTTGGTATCAAAAACTCAGTGCATTCAAATATTAATTGTAGGTGTTTTAGAATTTTAATTATGTAATTACTTTTGTTTTTTGTTGTTGTTTTTTTTTTTTACAATGTTGGCAAGAATGTACAATAATGTAAACATGTATATGAAAGAAACCTGCTGAACTATTGACCCAGCTGTAGCAAATGACACCTTTGCCTACCGTTTCCTTCACACCACTTAAACAAAAATGCAACCTAAGATGCTTGGCACAAACCTATACAGTCTTCTTTAACAACTGCCGTCACAATGACAGGCAACTGAATCAAAATAGATATCTATTAATAAGTCCTTACTACAGTCTGTCAGAGTCTGATTTGGGGTTGTTTTTACTTAAAGTGAACTGACAAGTGAACTGAAAACATCAGCCTTTAACCCCTTCATGACTGGACTATTTTTGGAATGTGGTACATTAATGGCTGTTTTAATATTTCTGCTTTGTTTGCGTTTAGCTGTAATTTTCTTCTTTGTCATTTGCTGCACCCACACAAAATTATATATTGGGTATTTTTCAGGACAAGAAGGTCTTTCTTTTAATGCCATTATTTTGATCTGATAATTTAATGTATTATATAAAAAATAGTAAAATATGGTGAAAAATGAAAAAAAAACAATACTTTTCCTGACTTTTATCTACAAAAGCTAATGAAAAAACTGCTAAATAGATTCTAATATTGGTCTTGAGTTTAGAAATACCCAATATTTATATGTTTTTTTTTTGCATGTTGTAGGGCAATGATTACAAGTAACAAATAACTGTTTCAAAACCATTTCCCCCCATAAAATGTGCATTAGTAACATTGTAACACATATATCTGTCATGAATACCTGAAAAACCACAAACTCAAGATATAGCAGGATATTGTTTTTCGCACTAAAAACTTTTATTGTGATATACTGCGCAATTGGTCTTCTTTATATATTTTTTAGATTGTGGAATAAACCTGAAGATTTTATATGATGAGCCCGATTATATCCTGAGTTTGTGAGTGTGATACCTATTGAATCCATTTTTGGTATATTGCTCCTACAATATTACACTATATGTGGTTTTATTCTTTTCCCCTGTACATGCGCCTCTACTTTGGTGTACTCTCATTGGCTGTCACAGTGCCCAGATGTTTCTGGGGGGCCTCAACAGACATGGCTGCAGGGCCTCGGCACCGAGACACTTAGCCATATCATTTTTATTGCTGGCAAAGGGTGATTTTCCCCATGACGTTCCAGGAAAGTCATCATTCATGAAGGGTTAATAGTGGACTTGGAATAATTCGCCAACTGGTTTATTCTTCCAACCAGTGCTGTATTTACCGCGAGGCATCCTAGGCGGATGCCTAGGGCGGCAAATTTTGGGGGGCGGCAGCGCCCCCCAGCACTGAAAAAAAAAAAAAAATGTAAAAATAAAAACTTTTTTTTTTAAAAACCGCGGCCCTTTAAAAAAAAAAAAGACCGCGCTTGCAGGCAGAGACGGAGGTGAGAGGGGATTGGAAGATCCCCCCTCACCATCGCTCTGCCTGCCGGGCTGCACGGGGAGCCGAACAGGCAGCACAGAGAAACCTCCGTGCTGCCTGTTCGGCTCCCCGTGCAGTGTGCCGACACGGAAGTGCCGACAGTCACGTGACTGGCGCGCTGACGTCATACGCGCGCCCGGTCACGTGATCTGTCGGCACAATCGCCGGGAAGCCGAACAGGCAGCATGGAGGGACCATGCTGCCTGCCTGCCAGGGAAAGGTATGTGCTGATGGGAGACTGTGTGTGTGTGTGTGTGTGTGTGACTGAGTGTGATGGGAGTCAGAGTGTGTGTGATGAGAGACAGTGTGTGTGACTGAGTGTGATGGGAGTCAGAGTGTGTGTGATGGGAGACAGTGTGTGTGACTGAGTGTGATGGGAGTCAGAGTGTGTGTGATGGGAGACAGTGTGCGTGACTGAGTGTGGTGGGAGTCAGAGTGTGTGTGATGGGAGACAGTGTGTGTGATGGGAGTCAGTGTGTGTGACTGAGTGTGATGGGAGTCAGAGTGTGTGTGATGGGAGACAGTGTGTGTGACTGGGTGTGATGGGAGTCAGAGTGTGTGTGATGGGAGACAGTGTGTGTGACTGAGTGTGATGGGAGTCAGAGTGTTTGTGATGGGAGACAGTGTGTGTGACTGAGTGTGATGGGAGTCAGAGTGTGTGTGATGGGAGACAGTGTGTGTGACTGAGTGTAATGGGAGTCAGAGTGTGTGTGATGGGAGACAGTGTGTGTGACTGAGTGTGATGGGAGTCGGAGTGTGTGTGATGGTAGTAGGAGTGTGTGACTGAGTGTGATGGGAGTGTGTGTGTGATGGGAGTATGAGCTTGATGTGAGTCTGAATGATGGGGCTTGTCTTAGGTGTGTAACGTGGGTGTGCAGCTTGGGTAGGGGGGTGCCCGGATTTTGTCTGCCTAGGGCAGCACAAAATCAAGATACACCACTGCTTCCAACCCGGCTATAAATGTCCGATTTCTGCAGTTCCCTTGCAGATCTTTTAGTGAAAGTCTTCCATTGTCCTCCAACTCGAGCATTTGCTATTATTTTCTATAATACTTTTGTACTATTTTCTATAATAAAGCATATCTTATTGAACATTTCAAAAAAATAAATAGAATTAATATGTTGTGTGTTTTTTTTGCTGTGGAAGTTAAAGTCGGAAACCAGCACACATGACCCACTAAAATCCTCTAGTAAAACATAAAGAAATAAACAACAGGGACTGGATTGTGGAGAGCATAATGACTACTCGAGCCACCATTGGAAAATCCACCAGTTTCACTTTTGTCCTTGTTTTTATTTATCTGCTGCTTTGGGAAAGTACTGGACGAGGAAATTATGTGCTTCACTGGTTTCAAAATGGGTGTTGGTCAGTTTACCAATCTACTTTCAGATTATTATTGTCCATCCAGTATCCTGTGGACCACTTAAACAGTTTTTTTTTATCACCCCATTCTGTCTGCAGAGCTCACAAGTTGTTTTATATTATATTTTTGTTTATAGTCTTTATTATGAAAATATCAAAGTTACGAAATAAAAAAAAAAAATAGTTTTTTTCAGAGATGATAATTGTACTGAATTATTTGAAATATGCTAGAGAAGTAACATAGTAACATAGTAATTTAGGTTGAAAAAAGACACAAGTCCATCAAGTTCAACCCTTCTACCTATCATTACAGCTTTTGAGCCAAAAGAAGGCAAAAAAAGTAATATGCACTTGCCAATTTCTACTTATTGACCACAATCGTAGACTTAGATGCCATGTAAATTGAAAGCTTTTCACATAAATATAGAAATATACACAGATGACTGCTAAGACACTTTAAAAAAAAAAAAGATAAATATAAATGTAAAATTAACCATGAGTAAATCAAAATAGATGTACCATGCTAGGTTAGCATGGAAGCTGATAAGGCCACTACCAGTTGCCTGGTAATTAATATCAAGATAAGGCATATTTTTCAACCTCTGTCTGCATCACAGTCAGGGTAGGCACCAAGCAAGTAGTTGAGGAGCCAACTCAAAAGGAGGCTATCACTAATGGAGATTTGGTATCAGATATTACTGTAGGTGAAAGTTTAGGATCTAGTGATCACCAGTCGGTGTGGTTTAATATAAGAACAGTGACGCAGACACACCACACAAAGACAACAGTTTTAGATTTAAGAAATAATGACTTTTCTAAAATTAGATTATGTGTAAAGGAGACATTATCAGACTGGAGTAATTTTAATGGAGTCAGGATAAATTGGATTATTTAAAAGTTGCACTACTGAAAGGAACAAAAAATTGCATTAGGCTTGTACTGTGTATTCTGTAGAGGTGGCCAAAATGGTAAAAAGAAAAAAGTAAGCATTTAGTAATTTAAAAAAAAACATATCTGAGTGAGAAAGATATAAAATATCTATAAGAGTGGGCAACCAAGAGGCAAACCAAGCTACAAGAGCTTCCAAAGTACACACAGAAGAGTACATAGCCCAGTCTTCATTAAATAGTGTTGGTGAGACTTCTGCATCACATGTTAAACTGTTTGTTGCAACCATTTTAAATTTTTTAGGAGGGTGGCTGCTGGAATGACCAAGTGTCACCCATATGGCATATATAGATGCTGTCAGTTCCATGAGTGTCATATTACCATATGTTTTCCACAATTTGATAGTAGAACTAAACTGGGTGTAAGGTCTTTTTCTTAGGTATATGTTATGTTGGTCACAATGCATATTATCATGTAAACATCTATCTGGTAGATGTTATTGTCTATAACTCATGCTTAATTAGGATGTAAAGGAACCTCTAGCACCTTAAGGGGACTGTCTGGTGCCCAAAATGCATTGTCCAAATATTAATGCATTTTAATGTGCTTTCGAAGTACTTTAAAATACATGTTTTACATTTTGCATTGCTTAAAATATAAAATACTTAGAGATAGATGAAATTGTGAAATTACAGCAGTTTGCAAGAAACCAGGACTGCCCACACTAGCTGAGCAAAAGTCAATTTGATTACAATCCACACAATGTATTCTATTTCAGCAGCACAGGAAGTGACTAAATGAAACAAAACTTTAAATCCTCAGTGTCTATATAATCAGTGCTGCTGCACCTGCTGTAAAAATGCAGAGTGATCACTCGGGGAGGGCTGGAGTAAAAAATAAAATTTGTGATTTATGAAGAATGCCTGCATCAAATCACACTGGAAAAAAAAGCCTGCGCACTATACAAGGAGTAGTATTCAACATGCACCAAAGTGAGTTTGGGGACCAGACTGTCCTTTCAACATTCTTTATTACAAAAGAAAATCTATAGATTAAGTGAAATATGTTTTAAATGTGCCGGCTGTCTCCTGCCTAACAGGAAATTATAGTTCTACAGATATTTTTCTAAATCATGTAAATCACTTATGTTGCATTGTGCTCTAAAAATGGTTGACCTCGAAAAATTTTATTTTCAAAGTGACAGATTGCTGAATTATGTTCCTTGTTTGCAAATTTGCACAGGTGTTCCAGATAAGCATTTAGATGCAGAAATGTTAATGTCAGATAGCTAGAGGAAACCCATTGTCATATTCCTTCATAATGACTTCCTTCCATGCCAGTTAGATTTCCTGTGTTGGCTGTGCATGCTGACGTATTTCACTACCCATTTTTTTCTTTTAAATTGACCTAGCGTGTCACGGCAGGAAGGTCATAATGTCCTGCTTTAGATTAAAATGTTAATGTTTAAAAGTCAAAAAACAAATTTTTTAACAGTGACTGCAGTTTTTAATCAGAAGGAAAATTCTTCCTTGCCTAAGCTACTATCTACATATGGGAGTTGCAGACTTTCTTTTCCAGTATGGGCTCTCTAACGCTTATTGATTTGTTTGTTTTTAACCATATGCTCACTGGCAGCATATTTTACTGCGACATTCCTGAAATTCTGTGGCACTTTGGTGACTTATTTGTTCTGCCATGTGAGGGGTGTAAATCTAGCTGAGTAATCATTTGAGGTTAAAATGTTGGGCGTGGGGCTAGAAAAACGTTTGCACCCAGACCCCCTTAATGTTGTTCTGTTTCTGGTTCCACTAATTAGTCCTGTTTGAACTTTGTTTTACAATAGGAAATGTATGCTAATGACCGTGGCTGCTTTAACACTTCTGTGGTGTTTGTGTTTAACTGTACTTTTCCCCACTCTCTTTTATTGCACCGATACAAATTATATGTTGTTTTCTTAAGCATAAGAAGGGCTTTCTTTAGATGCCATTATTTCAATCATGTCATGTAATTTATTAGAAAAATAATAATAAAATATGATGAAAATGTAAGAAAAAAAAAGTTTCTGACTTTTTGTTCAAAAATCTTTTACTCATCTACACAAAAACTAATGTAAAATCTGCTAAATATTTTCTAATGTTTGTCTTGAGTTTAGAAATTCTTTATGTTTACATGTTTTTGTGTTGTTTTTTGCCAGTTACAGGGCAATAGGCACACATAGGTCATAGCAATGTAAAAAATAATTTCAGAAATTGTGACATTGTATCATTGATATCTGTCATAAATCCCTGCAGAGCCAGGACAAGACATTGTCAAATTTTCCGGTAGCATTTTTTGTGGGGTTTTTACCACACAATTTATACTTCAGGTATGAATTTGCAGGGGTTGTTATGATTTATTACCAAACAACACCACACTATATGTTCAGCAACTTCTCCTGATTATATTGAGACCCCAAATGCATAGTTTTGCTAGGGTTATGTGGCAGGTACTAGGCCAGATCTGGGATACGGTCATTGCAGCTTTGAAACATATTATTGGGCAAATTGGCTGTGGCTTATTAATGGCAAAATAATACTGGCATATTATTGGGCAAATTAGCTGTGGCTTATTAACGGCAAAATAACACTGGCATATTAATGGCAAAAGTAATACTGGAATATTAATGTTAAAGGTAATACTGGCAAATTTTTTCTAACTTTTACCTAAAATATAATTTGCACAAATACAATAATTAAAAAGACCCCATCTAAATAGTTTCTAAATGCTGTCCCGAGTTCAGAAATACCGTATTTGCTCGAATATAAGACTTTTTTTTCAGAGAAAATGCTCTTACATGCCCTTACATTCGAGGTCGTTTTATAATCTGACCTCAAATCGAGGTCAGATTATAAGACTGGGATCCAGGTCCCCCGCAGAGCTGCAGGGGACCTGGATCCCCCTCTCAAGCAGCCAGGGGATGGCCGGAACTTCTATGATGAGGTCGGGTCCTTCCGGCTTCATCATAAAAGTCCCGGCGGAAGTGCCGGGCAGCAGCGGGGGATGTCTGCACGTATCATGCAGACATCCTCCGGCTGCCCCCGCTAGCCACCAGGGACATTCGGGCAGCATGGAGGATGTCTGCACCTATCGTGGGAGGGGGGAAAGACACAAAGACAAGGGGAGGGAGGGGGGAAGAGACAGAGCCAAGGGGAGGGAGGGGGAAGAGACAGAGACAAGGGGAGGGAGACAAAGAGAGACACAAAGGGAGGGGGAGAGAGAGACACACAAAGGGAGGGAGAGAGACACAAAGGGAGGGGAGAGAGAGAAAGGGAGGGTGGGGAAGAGGGATAACGCTGGGGGGAGAGACAGACAACACTGGGGGGGAGACAGCATTGGCACATAAAAGGAAATAAAAAGAAGAAATGCATTTTTTGATATCATAATTTTTATTAAAAAGCACTTTACAGGGAGTGCAGAATTATTAGGCAAATGAGTATTTTGACCACATCATCCTCTTTATGCATGTTGTCTTACTCCAAGCTGTATAGGCTCGAAAGCCTACTACCAATTAAGCATATTAGGTGATGTGCATCTCTGTAATGAGAAGGGGTGTGGTCTAATGACATCAACACCCTATATCAGGTGTGCATAATTATTAGGCAACTTCCTTTCCTGGCAAAATGGGTCAAAAGAAGGACTTGACAGGCTCAGAAAAGTCAAAAATAGTGAGATATCTTGCAGAGGGATGCAGCACTCTTAAAATTGCAAAGCTTCTGAAGCGTGGTCATCGAACAATCAAGCGTTTCATTCAAAATAGTCAACAGGGTCGCAAGAAGCGTGTGGAAAAACCAAGGCGCAAAATAACTGCCCATGAACTGAGAAAAGTCAAGCGTGCAGCTGCCACGATGCCACTTGCCACCAGTTTGGCCATATTTCAGAGCTGCAACATCACTGGAGTGCCCAAAAGCACAAGGTGTGCAATACTCAGAGACATGGCCAAGGTAAGAAAGGCTGAAAGACGACCACCACTGAACAAGACACACAAGCTGAAACGTCAAGACTGGGCCAAGAAATATCTCAAGACTGATTTTCTAAGGTTTTATGGACTGATGTAATAAGAGTGAGTCTTGATGGGCCAGATGGATGGGCCCGTGGCTGGATTGGTAAAGGGCAGAGAGCTCCAGTCCGACTCAGACGCCAGCAAGGTGGAGGTGGAGTACTGGTTTGGGCTGGTATCATCAAAGATGAGCTTGTGGGGCCTTTTCGGGTTGAGGATGGAGTCAAGCTCAACTCCCAGTCCTACTGCCAGTTCCTGGAAGACACCTTCTTCAAGCAGTGGTACAGGAAGAAGTCTGCATCCTTCAAGAAAAACATGATTTTCATGCAGGACAATGCTCCATCACACGCGTCCAAGTACTCCACAGCGTGGCTGGCAAGAAAGGGTATAAAAGAAGAAAATCTAATGACATGGCCTCCTTGTTCACCTGATCTGAACCCCATTGAGAACCTGTGGTCCATCATCAAATGTGAGATTTACAAGGAGGGAAAACAGTACACCTCTCTGAACAGTGTCTGGGAGGCTGTGGTTGCTGCTGCACGCAATGTTGATGGTGAACAGATCAAAACACTGACAGAATCCATGGATGGCAGGCTTTTGAGTGTCCTTGCAAAGAAATGTGGCTATATTGGTCACTGATTTGTTTTTGTTTTGTTTTTGAATGTCAGAAATGTATATTTGTGAATGTTGAGATGTTATATTGGTTTCACTGGTAAAAATAAATAATTGAAATGGGTATATATTTGTTTTTTGTTAAGTTGCCTAATAATTATGCACAGTAATAGTCACCTGCACACACAGATATCCCCCTAAAATAGCTAAAACTAAAAACAAACTAAAAAATACTTCTTCAAAAATATTCAGCTTTGATATTAATGAGTTTTTTGGGTTCATTGAGAACATGGTTGTTGTTGAATAATAAAATTAATCCTCAAAAATACAACTTGCCTAATAATTCTGCACTCCCTGTACCTTTTTCCTATAGGGTAGTCTTACATTCAGGCTTTTAGTTTTTTTTCCGAAAGGAATATCCAAAGTTTGGGTATTGGGATCCAAAGGGATCAAGATCTCTGCCGGGTACTTATAGGCCAGTGAGCTTGACATCTGTAGTGAAATTATTTGAAGGATTGCTAAAGGTATACACTCAAGAATACATCTTGAATCAGAATATAATTAGTAAAAGTCAACATGGTTTTGTGAATGACAGGTCTTGTCAAACAAATTTAATAGCATTCTATGAAGAAGCAAGTAGTAATATAGATCTAGGTGTGGTAGTTGATGTGATCTATTTTGACTTTGCATTTGATCCAGTTCCACACAGAAGGTTTCTCTACAAATTGAGATAAATATGTTTGGGGCAAATGTATATCTTTTGATTTAAAATTGGCTAAAAGATAGAATGCCGAGGGTTGTTGTAATTGGAAAACCCTCAGATTGGACCAGGGTATTGAGCGGAGTACCTCAGGGGTCTGTTTTAGGCCCTCTTCTTTTTAATTTGTTTATTAATGATCTCCCATGCTGTGCGGAGAGCCATGTTTTATTGTTTGCTGATGAAACTAAATTAGGTAAGGTAATACAGACTTATCTTGATGTTTGTTCTATACAGGAATATTTGGACAGAGTGGGGGACTGGGCAATTAAGTGGCAAATGAAGTTCAATATAGATAAATAAGATAAATATAGATAAAAAAAAAGTGGTGCATTATGGGAAAAATAACTACAAAGCAACATATACTTTAAATGATTTGGCAACAGTGCTCAATGTCAGTCAGCAGCTGCATGGGCTAATAAGATATTGGTATGCATAAAACGAGGTATAGATTAACAGGAGGAGGATATTTTCTTGCTTCTTTACAAATCAATGGTAAGACCTCACCTTGAATATGCAGTACAATTCTGGGCACCAGTCCTTAAAAACGATATTATGGAACTAGAAAAAGTGCAAATGAGAGCTACAAAATTAATAAGGGGATTGGAGGATCTTAGTTAAGAAGGGAGACTTCAAAATTGCATTTATATACGTTCGAAAAAAAGCGTCACAGAGGGGATATGATAACATTGTATACATATGTACAGGGCCAATATAGAGAGCTCTCAAGTGACCTGATTATTAACAGAAATGTACAAAGAACAAGAGATCACCCCCTGAGACTGGAAGAGCTAAGATTTCATAGACAGCAAAGGAAGTGATTATTTATGGTAAGGACAATAAAGTTATGGAACTCCCTGCCAAGAGAGGTAGTGCTATCAACTACAATAGATGCATTTAAAAATGGTCTGGATGGGTTTTTTTTTTTTTTTTTTTTAGAAAAGCAGAACATACAGGGCTATTAATAATAGAATAAGCATTGATAATAGAGTGTATTGATCCAAGGAGAAATCTGATTTGGTTTGTCTATTTGTGATTTGTAATGCACTTGTCTTGGTTTGTCTGTTTGTCATTGGTAATGCACTGGTTTGGTTTGTCTATTTATGATTTGTAACGCACTTGTCTTGGTTTGTGCATTCGTTATTTTAATGCACACTTGTTTGGTTTTGAAGGTAAATACAGGCATCTAGTTCTTATGTTCTGTGTATGCACTTGACTATATAAGTTCATTTTTATATATTTTTGTTTGTGGTGTGCCACAGAATTCTGGGAAGAGCTTTGGTCTGCTCTGGGTGAGAAAAGGTTGAGGAGCACTGCTCTATGGAATAACTTTTTATTTTTATATAATTTATTCGTATTTAAAAAAAATAAATTGTATATTCAATATGCGTGATACACAAAGCGGTGGGATGCTCTCCCATTGGTCGGATGCGACATAAGAGGTGGATAAAATGAATTCTCCCTTCCCATGCAGCTAGTGCTTTCAAAACCACACTAGACAATTTAGTGTAATAACCGCTTTTATTTCTGTAGTGCACAAAAAAGACTACAGTTATCCTTTATGTATGTTTTATTTTATACTTTATGAGAGATGTACAACTGATAAATTGTCAAATGAATTGTGGTCTGGAAACATACACCCCAACTTTAATGTTTATGCATTTTTTTAAAAGGTAAACAATATTTGCTTATTTAAATGTTAATTCAAGACACTCCACAACTAGTATTCAGACAAGGCAGCCAAGGACTGAGTTTTAATCTATGTCTGCTGCTTACACTACAAAAGCTTCCATGTAATGTCTAGAGACAAAAATGCAGTGTCTGTACATTTTAATGACACAGGTCCTTTATAATTGATTTTAGAAATTTGGCAAGATTGGTTTCCAAATCCAGATTATATTTGTTCATGACTGTGCAATGCAAGAAGTCGTTGCATCAAATGCGTTCCATAATTATTCCAAATGTTCACAGTAATCTATTATTGTTTATCATTTATAAAAAACCAACACAATATCCCCTAAGTTGGACCTCACGTAATTGTTTAAAAATGTATTTTTTTATAGTATCATTTTTGCAGCATTTCCAGTGCCACAGGGGAGAACAGTATGTTGCCAGACAGTGTCACAGAATGGCAGATAATCCATCACTCAAGGTGAAATTTGGTTATATGCGGTCCACCATCCAATAAAAATGAATCGAATATAATATGAGCTGGCAGCATCAGAGGATAGGCTCATCAGTTTATTCATTGCTAGAAACACATTAAGATATTTTGGGGGCTGAAACCACTGACTGATATACTTACTTATTTATCCATTTATTTGGCATTCCATTAATGTATATATTTGATAGATGTTTATTTTTATTATTTTATTTTTAGCAAGGCTTGTTTATTTATTATTTCTTTATCAAATCAATTATTGTAGTGGGATTTCTATTTTATTAAGTTAATGTCTTAATTGCAGTTCTGGTAAGATCTTGATATTCTATCTATGTTATATGCTTAACATTTTCTACTCTATTTTTTTTTTTTTTTTTTTAATTGGATCACATTTTAAATATAAATTTATGTTTATTTCTAGGATTGCCATTCTAGGATTGCAATTCCCTTAACAGAAACAGGGAGCTATATTTAATCACATAATTTAATGTATCTCTGGTCATTGAATTCCATAGACAGCAGCAGAAAATGTAGAGATCAAAACCTGTGATAAGTGATAATGCATATAATTGAGTAGAGCCCAGGGTTATAAAAACATCAATCAATGCAAGATAACTAGTTGATACAGGGCAGAGGCTTACAGTTGGGAAATCTTTAAGAATTTTCACATTATAGGTTAATTGTTTTTTTTTTTTTTTCAGTGATACAACAAACATTACACAATTCAAGCTAAAGACATTTTGGATTAAAGTTATTAAAGTGTCTACAATATTCATGCACTTGTTTTCACATATTAGTAAGTTATGTGCATCTCAGTATGGAAGAACTACCCTGGAAGTTGGTAGCATAAGTTACATTACACAATTAATAATCAAAATTACACAATCTAATAGCTGAGGAAATAGCTAAAATCACATTGAAAGGTGGAAGTTATCAACATGGCGGATTTGAAAAACTATGTGATGTGAACTGGAAAACTAAAATAGCTGGTTATGCCAGCAGTGTAGATATTATAATCTCCCCACTGGGATTATCTGTAACACATGTAGTTTTACAGAGGCCATAGTAGATTTAGTATTTACAAGTGCAGATTTGGTGTATGATATTACTGTAGGTTAAAGTTTTGGCTCTAGTGATCACCAGTCGTGAATAAGTCGATTTACAGCACCTGATTTTTAAACAAAGGCTGTGCCAGCACAAGGAGTGCCGGGAGAACCAAAATGTACATATTTGGCAGAGTACACTCACAAAATTTGTCACTAGTCTGCTTTATACATTGGAGCACATGTCGATTGCACCAGTATTTGGCACAATCTACATGTTCCCTAAATAGTCTGAAGGCAGCATGGTGTCCTTCCATGCTGCCTCTCTCGCTCTACCCATGTCTGATTTCTGATGGCAACCCTGATAACAGCAAAAGCTTCCTAACAGTTCTCCTCTGCAGCTCCTCTGTGTGCAAAGCAGACTCATGGGATATGTAGTTCCCAAGAGTTTGCTGTGAAAAGCAGTCTTCTGTAGCACAGGTTGTCTGTGAACAGAGGCATAAAGTTGATTGTCGTGCACACACTAGAGCACATGCTCATACACACACATTTACAGTGGTGGCCATTTAGATTTCTAGACTTGCCGACTTTTCAATAGGGGAAAAGGAACCACAGCGGCAGCCGACCAGTTGGAGACCAGAATGTTTCCCAAATTGTGTTGCATTCTAATGTAGGTAAAGTGGGAGGGCAAGGGGGACCTTCCCAGCAATTTGGAACACCAGACAAACGTCACTGGGTGACAAATCTGACTCAGTGTATATAGATGAGTCAGAAATAAAGTTTAGTGGTCATTTAACTGCATAGCTATGTATAAATGCATTTCAAGTTTTCAATATTTTCAAAAGCATTCTATTCTTTGCTAGGGATATATAGTAATGCATTTTTCCATTTGCCATGTTAAATAAGCATTAGCTGTAACAAATAGATTTTGTGTGCATTTCTTGTGAAGATAATGTGTACATTCCATCATTTTTCAGTTTTATTTGGCATTGTGCATGTTTACATTAAGTCATTTCATTTTCTGAGAATATCCACATTTCTTCAGGTTCTGGAAGCACAATTCCTAATGACAATACACTCTGTTGTAGGCTGGTAGTGTTTTAAAGATCTGTCTTTTGGCTTCTTGCGGCATATTTTGGAGCCAACTCTTTTATGAGCTCCACAAAATCTGTTTTTTCAATGCAGGCTCGACATGCCTCTCCCCAGCCATCCAGTATCTTCCTGAGGTCTGCCACTTTCATCTTGGCCAAGTCCATAGAATCTACGTCTAATCCTTTCTCTGTGTAAACAAAAGGTAAAAAACAGAGGAAATCAAGTGTCTGCATTGTAATAGCTATGGTACTGTTATGGCTAAGGCCCCATAAAAAGTGAAATTACTATTCCCCACATTCTTTTTAAATCACCCTATACTAGTCCGTTCCTGTCCTTTGCCACCTCATCATTTTTCATGTGTACTATCTGCCACTTATGCTTTTCTTTCCCAGTCTGTCCACTTCATGCTTTTCTGTTCACCTTTTGTTCTTTTTTGTGCTTTAATGCTACATCATTAAACTTTTGTCCCATTTCTATTTCTCCTTTTATTTGTGTTGTTTACTCATCTATTTATCAACTTTGTTGTAGGCAGTTTGCCATTGGTGGCACATTCTGTGTTAAAGAGAATGCAGTTTGAATGAGACTGGATTTTGTTTTGACATATTTCAAGGTTTGAGTGACTTTTAAGGCTTAGAAAACATTTAAAAAAAACACATTAGATTGAACTACAGTGAACGACAGGGCTGTCTTTAATGTTAATGGGATCCAGGGCAAACATCTATTTGTGATCCAATGTAGATGAGTTGGAAAAATTCTCCAATGCAGGTTATTGGGATAATATTTCCAAGTTACTTTGGCCTTAAGTTCTTGTCTGTGTTCCCTATAATTCTCTCTTTATTGAATAGACCAGAATTTCCATAGATCAGAATAGACAAATACATAAAAAGTGGACATTTGTAATAATACTAAAATAACCAATGAAAAGAAAATCAGTTATGGTCCACAAAATATATATGTAATACGTAATAATAAAACTTTATGTATTGTCTTCATGCAGTAAATAAGTGTATCCCATTATTTATCATATCTATGTCTGCAATTTTTGTAACAAATATTCTTTTTTATTTATATACTTGATATTGTTTTGGTGTTTTATTATTAATAAGTTATTAAATATATATTCTTTGGACCTGGATTGGTTTTCTTTTTATTGGTTATTTTAGCATCATTACAATTTAAGTACTGTTCACTTTTTAATGTATTTGTTCATGTATTTTTTTGTTTGTTTTCATAACCAGATTTAGATTTTTTGATAAAAGTGTTTACTCTCAAGGCTAATTTATCTATTCATGGTCTGGGAGCCCCTGAAGGATATGACACTGAGTTAACATTTATATACACCTGTCTGTTTGGGTTGGTAAGGTTTTTTTCTTTTTAATGAGTTTATAACATTATTTTCACATTTTGTTTTGTGCTGTACATCGAATTTGTTATTTTCTCTTTTGTGAGTGAACAAATGCTTCATTAAAATATATCATCGATGGTATAAGCATCATTTAAAAATATACCAACTCAAGTGTACAATATAAGTTGATATTAGGTACTTTTTGATATGGAAAGGATTCCTTAACGCGGTGTAACAGGCACTATTAAGCATATGCTTGCATGGCAAGTGTGTTTTTCTTACTAAACCTCATTTAACAGGTGCATTATTATTTCCATACATACCATATTTAAGTTCACAGATCTGAAGGTCTATCTTCCGTAGTCTTTCACAGATTTTACCAACTGGCACGTGTGCGCTCATTGGACGAGTAACTTCACTCAGAATCTTTGTAGCTGCATTATGCGTGGCTCCTAAATAATAACACTTAAAAACATGTGAATTAATGGATAACCCTTAACAGCACCTGCCATTTCCATTGAGTCCTAGCCTCGCTCAATGTGCATTCACATTTACTAGAATTTTGTGCAAGATTAATGTCATCTACATATTTAACTTTAATATTTAACACACACTTTGCGCAGGACACCTCTACCATGGGACAGAACTAAATCTCAGTGGTACAGCAGGATATAAGATCGCAATTCTGCAGTACAAATGGAACATTTGAAAACTGGGACATGGAACACTGGTTACTGTGCAGCATTAAAAAAAAAAGTTTGAAAATAACCTTTCAAGATCCCTTTTTGGCACTGTTTATCTTAGAGACTGGTGGTGTAATTTATACCTTAATTATTAATAATTACCCCACACCTTCATATAATAAGAATAATGAAATTTGGACTGATTTGCTGGAATTAGCTCTGTGTCTGTCCCATCTAGGTGAGTAGCCAACAGTGACATATTTGTTATGGGGTTATTTTTTGTTTGTTTTTTAAAGTATCAGACTTTAATGCTGTTAATCCAAAAGAACTCTGCATTTAAACTGTGTTCAATTTTGTTTTAAAAGTTAAAAAAATAGATTGAACCAAATTTGCCTGTTTTCTCCCTGGATGATTAAGCTACTAATTCTAACAGAGCATTACTCTAGCTGTGTAAATCCTATCTAAGATAGCATCTAGGTATATTTTAAAGGCACTGGTTATGTCTCCTAGGAAGTTGCAAAAGTATACTGTTATTACTATAAAAAATCATTCTGCTGCAGCATGGGCGTCCACCAGATTTTTTCCAGGGGTGGCAACATATCAAAGCAGTAAAGGACTCACAGCATATGGAAATCAGCAATTTATTGAAGAAATTGGTAAGAGAAATCCATGTAATCAATAACAATCAAAGTAATGTTGTGAGGAGGCAGAACTCAACTACTAACAGCTCAAAGCATTTCACGCTATTAGCGCAAAATATCCTCTCCAGTACCCCATTGCCCCCTGCCAATGCCCAATGACCCTTAGGTGCCACCTCTGCCCATACAGGATGCTGGAGACATCAGATGAGCATCTCCGCTTGCTAATGGCATTTCGAGCGTGCATGCATCCTACGTATTTTCCATGGGATGGATATTATTTGCAGTATGGATGTGTCTAGCATCATGTAGGAGAGCATGAGAGCTAGAAAAAAGGTATGTCCTCTATTTTGTCATTTAGCATTTCCTGCACTGTTGTTATTAGCACTGCTAAACATATTTAAATAAACATTTTTTTTTTTGCCACTACAGTTGTCCTTTAATAGGAAAATGATATAACCCTGGAAGTAGTAACTGACAGACCAGCATCTACCTCAGCATCATGCTCTCAATAATGCTCTTACCAGCTCACAACTCCTATACAGGCAGATGAAACACAAATAAAGAGGAGGGAGTAAACAGAAACCAGCCAATTCCAAGGTAAAGGAAGTCTAAGTGACTGGGAGAGAGACCAATAGGTTGAAAGGAGGGATCTAAAGGTAGCTGGCCAATAGGGTGAAAGACAGACGGCTAGTGGCCAATGGGGTGAATTAAATCAATGGTAGATGGAAGAAGCTATCGGAACTTGGGCAATACCATGATAAAAGGGGTTTACTGGTGAGTAGGGTTGCCACCTTTTTCTTAAGAAAAATACCGGCCTTGGTACTGTCTCCATAAACTTAACATTGGCCTGATTCCAATTTTTTACCAGCCTGCCAGTAAAATACCGGCCAGGTGGTAACCTTACTGGTGAGTGAAGGAAAGAATAAAATGAATAATAATTTAAACCAGTATAATGTCATCCACCCTGGCAAGTAAGAATATAAAAAAAGGATTCATAAACTATAGGGATCAAGTACTAGAATCAGAGGACACTGAAGTGTGTCTAATCAGTGCAGCTACCCCTATTGCTCAGTGGTAAAAATGGCCCTGACAGGGCAGACCAAACCATTCTGACATGGGGGAGTAAAGAATTAAAAAAAAATTTTTGCAGCGTCCCCATTCCATACTGCAGGTCCAATTTCCAGGGGCGGGCAAGTGCCCCCAAAATCCCCCTGGACACCCATGTTCTGCAGTAGTGTAACATAGAATTACATGTAATTCTATGTATTCTATAAACCGAAAGTCTATAAACCGATTGACCTTCGGTTTATAGACTTTCGGCTTATAGAAAACGAACAGTAGTAGTGCCTTTCTATGAACCCATTCATAAGAATTATGAATGGGTTCATAGAAAGGCACTACTACTCTTCGTTTTCTATAAGCTGAAAGTCTATAAACCGAAGGTCGTTCGGTTTATAGATTTTCGGTTTATAGAATACATAGAATTACATGTAATTCTATGTATTCTATAAACCGAAAGTCTATAAACCGATTGACCTTCTTATAAATGGGTTCATAGAAAGGCACTACTACTGTTCGTTTTCTATAAGCCGAAAGTCTATAAACCGAAGGTCGTTCGGTTTATAGACTTTCAGCTTATGGAATACATGTAATCCTATTGCTATTCTATAAACCGAACGTTCGGTTTATAGAATAACAATAGGATTATATGTATTCCATAAGCCGAAAGTCTATAAACCGAACGTTCGGTTTATAGACTTTCGGCTTATGGATTACATGTAATACTATGGGCTTTCTATAAACCGAACTAGAGTTCCCATTCATACAAATTTATGAATGGGGACTCTGTTTGTTTTGGTTTATAGAAAGCTAAGAAGTTGAACGAATGGTTTAATATAAACGAAAATCATTCGTCCATTCATGCTATAGTATTGGCATTACTATAAACCGAAATAGAGTCGGTTTATAGAATGCCAATAGACTTACATGCATTCCATAATCCGAAAGTCGTTCATTATGTCGGTTTATGGAATGTAGTGTACTATGCTATTGTATTCTATAAACCGACTCTATTTCGGCTTATAGAATGCCAATAGTACTACGAATGGACGAATGAACGAATGATTTTCGTTTATTAACCATTCGTTTATTCGGCTTTCGTTAGCTTAGCATTTTCGTTATTCGTTTTTCGCACCAATGAACGAAAATGCTATTTTCGGACGAAAATGCATTCGTCCGAAAACGAATGCACATGTCTAGTCCATTTAATAAACAGATTCCTAAAGAACCTTGTATATATTTTGAAGTCTTACATTTTCTTTAAGTTCTTCTGCCACTAGCACTCACAAGTATTTTTCATGATATGGATTTAGAGCCCCAGGTCTGGTTCTGTACTTAAAAAGTAAAAAAAATGCTAGGAGAAACCAATATAGTATTGTACATTAGTTCATACCAGACGATTTTCTTTTCCAGTAGAGTCTGTGCAGGTATCAATTAATTCTTGTTCTAGGGAAGATGGTGTGAAGTGAATATTTCGTTCTAGCAGTGAGTTGTAAAATCTTGCCAAATATTCTTTACAAACTGAAAAAACAATAAATAAAAAATATTTTTATTGTTACTAAAAACATATTATTGGAAGTATAACTTTCATTATATTAGATAGAAATAAAGAGAACATAATATTAAAAAAAGGTAGAACATAAGGTGGAACACTGGGATTTTGAGAAGCCTTCACTACAAATTATTTTTTTCCCCGAAAATCAAATTTTTATTAGAAGTTTCCATCAAACAAGAAAATATATCATTAACAGGAGGTACAGTGGGATGGGGACAGGGATAAAGAAAAAAAAGGGGGGGGGGGGTATAGGTCCCAGGGGAGGGGAAGTATTCGAATATGCAGCCATATCCCTAAATATTTGAGTTTATGATCTTGCCATTGAAATGGAAATACCTCTTTCAGAGCTTCAACTTGTAAATGGGAAATAGACACTGCCAGCCTATCCGATTTCTGCGTATTAAATTTTAAATTAGAGATACTGCCAAATATGTCTAGTTCCCTTTTTAAATTTGGTAAAGTCATCTCTGGGGATTTAATAAAAAAACAACATGTCATCTGCACAGGGCCGGACTGGCCCACCGGGATACCGGGAAAAATCCCGGTGGGCAGCCTGCCCCGGGGCCGCCTTGGCCACTTGTGAGTCTTCACAAGGGAATAGTTCGGCTGCTGCAGCATCCGGCGGCAGCAGGCGAATTTCTTAAAGCGGCGACGGCCGCCGAATTGCTTAAAGTGGCACCGCCACTTTAAGCAATTCGGCGGCCGTCGCCACTTTAAGAAGTTCGCCTGCTGCCGCCGGATGATGCAGCAGCAGTTCCGGCGGCGGGATGGCGAGCAGAGAAACCAAGGTGAGTGAGACATACAGGGGAAAGGGGAGGGGGTGAAAGACACTACGGGGGGTGGTGGTGAAAGACACTAGGGGGGGGGTGAAAGACACTACGGGGGGGGGTGAAAGACACTAGGGGGGGGTGAAAGACACTAGGGGGGGGTGAAAGACACTACAGGGGGAAGGGGGGTGAAAGACACTACAGGGGGAAGGGGGGGTGAAAGACACTACAGGGGGAAGGGGGGTGAAGACACTACAGGGGGAAGGGGGGTGAAAGACACTACAGGGGGAATGGGGGGGTGAAAGACTCTACAGGGGGAGAGGAGGGTGTGAAAGACTACAGGGAGAAGGGGTGAAAGACTACAGGGGGAAAGGGGTGAAAGACACTACAGGGGGAGGGGAGGGGGTGAAAGACACTAAGGGGGAAGGGGGGAAGAGAGATGCCACAGAAAGGACACAGAGAGAGAGAGAGAGAGACGCCACAGAGAGAGAGAGAGAGACGCCACAGAAAGGACACAGAGAGAGAGAGAGATGCCACAGAAAGGACACAGAGAGACGCCACAGAGAGAGACGCCACAGAAAGGACACAGAGAGACGCCACAGAGAGAGACGCCACAGAAAGGACACAGAGAGACGCCACAGAGAGAGACGCCACAGAAAGGACAGAGAGAGAGACGCCACAGAAAGGACAGAGAGAGACGCCACAGAAAGGACAGAGAGAGAGACGCCACAGAAAGGACAGGGAGAGAGACGCCACAGAAAGGACAGAGAGAGAGAGAGACGCCACAGAAAGGACAGAGAGAGAGAGAGACGCCACAGAAAGGACAGAGAGAGAGACGCCACAGAAAGGACACAGAGAGAGACACCCCAGAAAGGACACAGAGAGAGACGCCACAGAAAGGACAGAGAGAGAGACGCCACAGAAAGGACACAGAGAGAGACGCCACAGAAAGGACAGAGAGAGAGAGAGACGCCACAGAAAGGACAGAGAGAGAGACGCCACAGAAAGGACAGAGAGAGAGACGCCACAGAAAGGACAGAGAGAGAGAGAGACGCCACAGAAAGGACACAGAGAGAGAGAGACGCTACAGAAAGGACAGAGAGAGAGAGACGCTACAGAAAGGACAGAGAGAGAGACGCCACAGAAAGGACAGAGAGAGAGAGAGAGACGCCACAGAAAGGACAGAGAGAGAGAGAGACGCCACAGAAAGGACAGAGAGAGAGAGAGACGCCACAGAAAGGACAGAGAGAGAGAGACGCTACAGAAAGGACAGAGAGAGAGAGAGACGCCACAGAAAGGACAGAGAGAGAGAGAGACGCCACAGAAAGGACAGAGAGAGAGAGAGACGCCACAGAAAGGACAGAGAGAGAGAGAGACGCCACAGAAAGGACAGAGAGAGAGAGAGACGCCACAGAAAGGACAGAGAGAGACGCCACAGAAAAGACAGAGAGAGAGAGACGCCACAGAAAGGACAGAGAGAGAGACGCCACAGAAAGGACAGAGAGAGAGACGCCACAGAAAGGACAGAGAGAGAGAGACGCCACAGAAAGGACAGAGAGAGAGAGATGCCACAGAAAGGACAGAGAGAGAGACACCACAGAAAGGACAGAGAGAGAGAGGCCACAGAAAAGACAGAGAGAGAGACGCCACAGAAAGGACAGAGAGAGAGACGCCACAGAAAGGACAGAGAGAGAGACGCCACAGAAAGGACAGAGAGAGAGACGCCACAGAAAGGACAGAGAGAGAGACGCCACAGAAAGGACAGAGAGAGAGAGACGCCACAGAAAGGACAGAGAGAGACAGGCTACAGATATGCGAGAGACAGGCTACAGGATATGTTTCACACACTGCCCTGATATATACCTCTGCACAGGGCAATTCATATAACTCTGTGTACATACTGGAGGTATATATATTGCCCTAGACAGGCTTATATATCAGTCTTATCTATAAATAATACACTGTTCAGATGTGCTTTTTAAAATGCATGATTTTCCCTTCTATGAACAAAAAAATTATATTATGCTATGGGCTGGTTTAAAAATCCTATGCGATGGGGCTGGTATATAGATTTTTCCAGGGCTGGTTTTTGTTCCCAGTCCGGCCCTGCATCTGCATAAGCAGCGACTTTATGATGACTACTCTTGGTGACAATGCCCGTAATATTAACATTATTTATAATTGTCTCAAGGAAGGGCTCCAGATAAAGGGCAAATAAAATGGGAGAGAGAGGGCAGCCTTGCCTAGTTCCATTATTTATGTGGATCTTTTTGGACATAGTACCATTAACCCTCACCCGCGCCGTAGGCTCCGCGTATAAAGCCTCTATCCATGTTTGCATGTCATGTCCTAGTCCCATCTGCGCAATGGTGCCCCACAAGAAGGGCCACGCCACCCTAACAAAAGGCGTCCGTTGAAAGGAGCAGCATTTTGTGGCCCTTCCTTTGTGCCACGTTTATCGCATGAAGTGCCCGAACAGTATTCTCTTTGGCCTCTCTGCCCGGAACAAAACCCACTTGGTCAGGGTGGACCAGGAAAGGGATTACCGGTTGTAACCTCATTGCAAGTATTTTCGCCAATAATTTAATATTGGTGTTGAGCAGGGAGATCGGTCTGTAGTTCTGTGGGTTTGTAGGGTTTTTTCCCTCTTTGGGGATAACCGTAATAGTGGCTGATATTGTGTGCGGGTCAAAACCTGTGTCTTTGAGTATGGAATTAAACATGTCTGTCATGTGAGGAATCAGTACTTTTTGAAATGTTTTATAATATAATAAGGGGTAGCCATCTGGGCCAGGGCACTTCCCTGCGGCAGAGCTTTTAATAGCAAAACTCAGTTCCTCAGGAGTGATCGGCCCCTCTAAAGAATCTGTCTGTTCCTTTGAGAGTTTACGAGTGATAGCTTCTTCAAGATAACTATTTACATTGGGTGTGTCTTGGAGGCCCAGGTGGGAAACCCCGTCAGGTGGCGCTATATTATATAAATCTGTATAGTATTTGTGAAAGACGTCCACCATCTCGTCAGGCAAATAATGTATGTGCCCTTTGTTATCATGTATTTTATGTATGTGCGCCCTTTGTTTCCTTTTCCTGATAGTCCGGGCAAGAAGTCTACTACATTTGCTTCATTTTTCTTGGAAAAGGTGTTTGCTGGCTGCAAATGCCCTTTGGATATTGGAATTCAATATTTTTTAAAAATCTCGTCGGGCTGTAAGTAAATCTGTCAGAATCTGTGGGACCAGGGTGCATTTGTGTTGTATTTCTAGGTTAGCTACCCACTCTGCTAGATTCTTAACTGCCTGATTATGTTCCTTTTTTCTCCTGGGTGCTATTGCGATAAGATTCAGGAGCGAGTCGTTAAGGAGCCAAGAGCGCTCTGTTCGTACGTGTATGGGTGATTCCAATGTCATCAGTAAGGGAGCGTGGTCACTCCAAGTGATTTGACCGTACTTTATGTCTTTAATCAATTTGAGCTGGCCGTATGTCAGGAAAAAATAGTGCAGTCTGGAGTAGATGTCATGGACTTGCAAATAAGATGAGAAATCCCGCCCCTCGGGGTGTACTGCCCTCCAGGCATCAGAGATCAACATAATAGCCATTTGTTTATGCATCGTACATAAATGTCTGTAAGGGATACGGCTTTTGCCAGTTGACATCCGGCTAGCGGTGTCCGATTTTGGCATTACAACCGCTCGTGGCCTGTTTCTTGGCAGCGGACTAGTAGTCAACAGCCAATTTTGGTTTTCCACCGCTTCGAGGCCTAGATCCATAAGAAATTGTGGGACATCTTCAGGAGTATTTACTGTATGAGTAGTCGTTCAAACTCTAACCGATAAGTTGAATGGGTGTCCCCATCTGTTTGCGATGTTAGATTCTCGCAATTGTGCAGTAATTGGTGTGAGGGCTCTCCTTGCCTGCAGCGTCATGATATAATTCAACTTGTTGCCCCTCAAGTAGCCATTGTCGGGAGCTTCTCACTTTCATCATAATGTTTTCCTTCACAGAATAACTATGAATATGGCAGATGACATCACTGGGTGGGCCGTTGTCAGGTCCCCGGGCCCGTAAGGCGCGGTGTGCCCGGTCGATTTCTATAGAGGTGTCCTCAGGTAAGTGCAGGATAAAATTGAACAGCTTTGTTAAAATATTTTTTAAGTCGCCAGGGTTTTCTGTCTCTGTCGCAGGTCTCATCAGGCAGTGTGGCCATCAAGGTTCGGAGTAGCGAAATAGTCGCGGAATGATGGGTTGGGGGTCCTAGTTTTGGGCCAGGAGTATCCCTGTCATCAGTACCCCTTCTGGATCTACCCATATTGAAGAATCGGTCATCAAATGCTATGTTATGTGCGTTTGCAGCGTGTGTTTGGCGGGAGCTCTAGGATTAAGTTGCAATTCTTGATCAAGGCTAGGCCACGCCCCTGCCTTCACTACAATTGACAAATATTTCTACATATATATTTTGACTTAATTGTTCTTCACATCTACTTATCTATATAATAAGGTGGGAAAAGGAGAAATAATTAAAATCATGGAGCAGAGGGAGTTCTCTAGGAATATTTAATTGGTAAAGAGGTACCAAAAAAGTAAAAGGTGATAAAATTTTACTTTTCACATGTAGAATACAAATGAAAGATTTTATTTAAGATTCCAATAAACATAAATAGTCCTCTTGTTTCTGGCACATTTAATCTTCAGGTTTTATAGAACATCTCACAGACACCTGGAGTTTGATTTTAAACATGTTTTTAATCATTAAACACTAATATTGAAAAGAATCGTGCTACATAACCCCTTAGTAATGCCTCAGCAATTTGGTATTAAACACTTGTAATTAAACATTCAGATAGTCAATAAAGGGTAGCATTTTAACTCTACGTGCTTCCTTCATTTCTACAGTTAATATGGTGCAATAAATTTAATAGGGTTACCATACCCTGGTAACTAGAAAAGACGACACACACCACATCCCTTGCCATTGCACACACAGCACCTGATTGAACCCATATAACTTACCACAGCACCCACTCCACTCACAGGATCTGTGCCAGCACCCATTAGACTCACAGGACTTGCTCCAATAAAAAGTTGCACTGAATAGACGCGTATCAATTGTTCCTAAATATCAGTTTATGGAGCTTGCTTTGCTAAGGATTTCAAATGGCAAAGATGTATAAGGCTACCTAAACAGTACTTAGAAGGAGAAGTTACCAAGGTTTTGATTTGGATCAAAGCAAACAGTTTGTCCCATAAATATACACTGAGCCAGACACTGATGGCAATATAGCGTTACTCCCATTATTATACTGAGCCAGATTCTGACAGTGGTACAGCTTAATTTGCATTATTATATACTGAGCCAGATACTGATTGTGGCATAGCATATCTCCCATCATTATCTAGTGAGCCAGACACTGACGGTGGAATAGCATAACTCCCATCATAATATACTGAGCCAGAGACTGGGTTTTGGCATAGTATAACTCCAATTAATATATTGGGCACTATTCAATTCTAGCAGGAGCTAACCAGGTTTGTCCTGTTCTACAATGAATTTTTGACCCCGACCCGAACCCTAAATTTAACCTGAACCCTAAATTTAACCCCAAGTCTAACCCTTATGCTAACCCTTAATTTATTCTAATTTTAAAACCATTCTTCTAACCCTAACCTTAGATTTTAGCTAATTAAGTCTTTTTTTTTTTAAATGTTGCTGACTGCCTCTAGAGGCAGTCTATCAACAGCATCAGAATGACGGAAGTTAATATCTTTTCACTTTTGACACTCTACCCACAAGAGGGCAGCAGCCATATTGGAGTGCAGCCCACAATCTGCCCCAGAATACATCCATGTCACTAGGTGCCCGCTGCTCCTCCCCCTGCCTTCCCCTGTGCTCCCCTCCTCCTCACTGTACTGTGCTACTTGCCTCTCACCAGAACCAGCCCCTAGTGTTTTTTTTTTTTTTACTGCGATGAGAGTTGGGTGTCACGTGACAACCCGGCACTCAAAGTGAAAACGTCACTGGACAGACAATGTCTGAAATAAAACCATAGATCTGTGTTTTCCTAAATGACACTTCTCTAGTACATGTAGGCAGTGGTGTATCTTGATTTTGTGCTGCCCTAGGCAGATAAAATCCGGGCACCCCCCTACCCAAGCTGCACACCCCCGTTACACACCTAAGACATGCCCCATCATTCAGACTCACATCAAGCTCATACTCCCATCACACACACACTCCCATCACACTCAGTCACACACACTGTCTCCCATCACACACACTCTGACTCCCATCACACTCAGTCACACACACTGTCTCCCATCACACACACTCTGACTCCCATCACACTCAGTCACACACACTGTCTCCCATCACACACACTCTGACTCCCATCACACTCAGTCACACACACACACACACACACACACACACACACACACACACACACAGTCTCCCATCAGCACTTACCTTTCCTTGGTGGCTAGTGGCAGGCAGCATGGTCCCTCCATGCTGCCTGTTCGGCTTCCCGGCGATTGTGCCGACAGGTCACGTGACCGGGCGCGCGTATGACGTCAGCGCGCCTGTCACGTGACTGTCGGCACTTCCGTGTCGGCACACTGCACGGGGAGCCGAACAGGCAGCACGGAGGTTTCTCTGTGCTGCCTGTTCGGCTCCCCGTGCAGCCTGGCAGGCAGAGCGATGGTGAGGGGGGATCTTCCGATCCCCTTTCACCTCCGTCTCTGGCTGCAAGCGCGGTCTTTTTTTTTTTTAAAGGGCCGCGTTTTTTTTAGTTTTTTTTCAGTGCTGGGGGGCACTGCCGCCCCCCAAAATTTGCTGCCCTAGGCATCCGCCTAGGATGCCTCGCGGTAAATACAGCACTGCATGTAGGTAGTGTATATTATGTGAATGTGTGTGTGTTTGTGAGTGTCTGTGTCTGTCAGTGTGTGAATATAAGTGTGTGTCTGTGAGTGTGTATATGACTGACTGTATTTGAGTGTGTGTGTCTGTGTATATGAGTGTGTCATATATACACACACACACACACACATAACAATCACTAATACACACTCACATAACATGCAATTAACACATGCTGACACTAATATACACAAACTCACGCTAATACACGCTCCCTAAAACCCATGCACAAACACATATTATGCTCACTAAAACTTACTCATATAACACTCACTAATGCACACACACATACAGTGCCGTCATTTCTGGCTCTTTGCATGTATGGCACGTGCTGGTTTCACTTGCTTGCCTGATAGGTCCCATGGAAACTTTTGCACCGCCGCCCAATGGTTTCTACTTAAGCCTCTGATTTGAACCTGTTTGCCTAACATAATGTAAAGATGAAATTGTATTTCTAGTAATGTAAAACAATGTACTTTATCCATGAAAGGTGAACTTTAAACAAGTGGATGGTCAAACACTGACTTGTATATATTTCAGAGTTACTGTCCTTTATTACACATGGCAAGTTATCATGCCGGTGTTCTGACAAATTTCTGGAGCAAATTCTCCTGCGCAATCGCAGGAGAATTTGCTCACTGCGCATGCGCATAAAGTTACAGCTGATCACTCAGCTGTAACTTTGTGACCACCGTGCATGCGCCAGCCGCGCAACCCACATCCCGCCCCCCGCACACCCCTTCTTACCAGATGATCGGACAACGGCGGTACACAGCGCATGCGCGCGGCTATCAAGCCGTGTGGGAATGCGCGCGTCCGTTGAATTAAAAACGCTGGTAAGTAACACGGGGCGGGGGGGACATAAGGAGCCAACAGAGAGGTAAGCACCTTGGTGAGGGCTGCCTCATCTTCATGGGAGTTGTGATCCTCCTGCTGTATTATTGATGCAGCAGGGGGATCACAACTCCTATCAAGATGAGGCAGGATGTGGGTTGCGCAGCTGGCGCATGCGCGGTGGTCACAAAGTTACAGCTGAGTGATCAGCTGTAACTTTATGCGCATGCGCAGTGAGCAAATTCTCCTGCGATTGCGCAGGAGAATTTGCTCCAGAAATTTGTCAGAACACCGGCATGATAACTTGCCATGTGTAATAAAGGACAGTATTGTAGTGCCTCTTTTCAAAGAACCAGAACATTGTTCTGTGGTCAGCTCAATTGTATGCTGTCAAAAAGAAGAACCTTTACAAGATTTGATAAATACACATTTGTTTGCAAAACATGCCAAAGAAGATTAAGCTGTGTTGTTTGTGTATATGGAAATTAGCTAAGAGTGTGTGACTTCCTTTAACAATATGCCTGGATTCCCAGAAGGCATTTAAAATTCTCAAGACAGATTTTCACACACAGTAGCACATTACTAATAATGGGGTAAGTAACTCTGAAATAAATTATAGTTTTCTGTAAATTAGACTATAGCTGGAATCAGGCTTACATGCAGATACACAAAATACATTTTTCAGCAATAATAAAATGAAAAAATATCAAGGCTGTTAGCATACTCATTAATTTATATGAATTGCTAAAACCCATGTGATAAGTTAGACAAAATACAAGAATATGATTGTAAGGGATGTGTGGGTCCTATCAAAGGAAGGTAAGGTTTCTTTTGGTAAATCCCAGTTTGTGCTAGCCTAGATTTAATATCTCATCATTTGTAAATTGATCCATAATGTACTCACATGTGAATCAATACAGATTGAGCTTTGCGTGGGACAGTCCCCATTTGGGAGGTCTGTCTTGCTGTCCTTCCGACCTCTACCTCTGTCCTGCTTTTTGGGACAATTTAACATTCTTATCAAGGGAAAATTGAACTTGACTGGCCTCCTTTGGATAATGCGTTTTACACCAATGGTAGTATTTAAAAAAATAATATTGATGACAGGTTCACTCAAATCAAATATTAAGTGTGGATACATTAAATGAGAAAAATTACAGCTAAACACAAATAACGCAGCCATTGACACAAATGGTACAACAATTTTAAAACAGTTCTGTTACTAAGGGAACAAAATGGAACTACATACTAGGATAAACGGGACTAATTAATACATGAAGTATGCTCACAAAATTACAATTTAGAGGGACTGGGGGACAGGAGACACATAAGGTGAGGAGAAGGTGGTGGTAGTAACCCTATTTAGTCCTAACAGTATTTGAGATCAGTGAGAGCTAGGTCGGTTTGGCTAAAGGTTAATTAATGCGTGTTCTACAAGATAGATGAGAGCCTTAGTCCATTTGAGGAACATAGCGGTCACGGAGGTTTTTATTGCTTAATGAGGAAAGCAATGTAGGGAGGGGCTGGCTGCTTTCAGGTTAAAGATAGAATTTTACATTTAATTCTTGAGCAGACAGGAAGTTATTGAAGGGCTTTGCAGAGCTGAGCAGCCAACGCCGAACGATAATTGAGAAAACCGCATTTTGAATAGATTGCAGGAGTGAAAGATAAACAAGAGGTAGGCCAGTCAGAAGAGTGGTCATGACAAGATATCATAAGTGAGTGGGCTGGGATTTTGGCAGCCTCTTTGCTGAGGAATGGACAGAGGCACACAATGTTCCTTAGGTGGAAATGATAGGATTCGGTCAGGCATTGAACATAGGGGACAAAGGAGAGAGCCGAGGCAAAGACAATCCCAAGACATCGGGCTCAGTCACCTGGTACATTCGTAGTATTTTCAAAGCTAGAGGTGAAGTAAATACAGGGATGAAGCTGAACAGAGGGAAGATGATCAGCTCCATTTTAGAGAGGTGATGTTTTAGGAATCGATCAGACATCCAAGTAAATATGGCTGACAGACAGTCCTTGAAAAGCGACTTGACAGAGGGAGTGAGGTCAGTGGAATAGAGGTAGATCTGATTGGCATCCACATACAGGTGGTATTGGAAGGCAAAAAAGTTGATATTCTTTTTCTAGAGAGGTGTTCAGGGAACACAGTAGAGGGCCAAGTACCAACCCTTGCAGAACTCCAAATGAGAGCAGAACAGGTGATGATGTTGCACCAGCAAATGATACTGTAAAGGAGTACTCAGATAGATATGACTAAATCCAAATGCGAGCCAAACCACCTATGCCCTACAGCAATCGAGTAGGGTTGCCACCTGGCCGGTACTTTACCGGCACAGCCAGTATTTAGGGTCTTGGGGCCGGTATATCTAATATGCTGTCTCCCGGTCCTCCGCTCTGCAGGTCCGCGGCTGTGAGGAAAACGTTGTGCGCTCCCCTCCAGCCGTGCGGCTTCAATAAAGTTTGTAATATAAATAAAGTGGCAATATCCTGGCATATTCAGGGGCAATATCCTGGCATATTGAGGGGCAAAATCCTGGCATATTAAAATGGAAACAGAATGGCATATTTAGGGGCAAAATACTGTAATATTAAATGGCAAAATAATGGCGTATTGATACTGGCCTGCTCCGTGCAAGGTCATCTTGATATAGTGAAACAGCAGCATTTATGGAACTTTAAACACACAGGAACAGTGAATAGCTCAATAAGAAAGGACTGAATCGTATTGCCCCTCTAATTTAACTTTATTGTGTCCAACAGATTTACACTATTGTGTCATTCCTTGTGTCTTTTTACTGTTTTACATGTACTTTTTGTGGAATCCAACCAGGATCATCTTGATTGCATAATTAAAGGTGAAGTATCCATCGTTTTACCTGTGTGCACCCCACTGAGTTTTGATTACGACTATTTCACATCTTGTTTTTTGCACAATGTGGGCTATATCTTCAGTAGTGAGTTTAAGGTGTTATCTCCAACTCACAAACTGGTATATGCACTTTGATCACCTTTTTTTCTTCTAAACTATTCTTCTTTCTGATTTGTGCATGTCCAGTGCACACATGATGGGCACAACGGATATTCCTTCGTTTGTAGTTGAAGTTGATAGAGCTGACTTTTAGGCTAAATTTGTACAGGACATACTGAGTGTCACTCACTGCCGGAATTCTGAGTGACTGTCAGTGACTGGACTATCCAGACTGAAGCATACACATTCTTGGGGGGCACACACCATTTACTCCTATAATATGCATTATCTTAAATAAATAATTTCTACTAAATAAGAAAAAAATATTTCTAACATTTAGTAGCATTTTGACATTTCCAATGCTGATAAAGCAGGAGTCAATACAAGAAAATTAAAGTTCGGGAGTTGGTGTTACTCCATGTTTTAACAAGAGACAACATCGCCACCTGTGGATAATTTATTTAAAAGGAATCCAAAACATTAGGAACAGCTTACTAAATTATACTACGCAAAAGGTCTATACATACAATAAAGAGGAGTGTATTCAATGTATCAATCTAAAAGATGATTTATTTGGACTCACATAACAGTACTACAAGAAAGACCAGCTCTCTTGCAAGACAGGCTCAGGTGTTATCCCACAAAATGCAATAAAGTGCTCTATAAAATGCTGGATAAAGCAACTTCAAACCTTGTCTGGAGATGGTATTAGCAGCAGATGTTGTGAAAATCTCCCAGAACCTCCACAATCACCGCAACAGGCAATCGATATTAAAATCAGGTAAAAAAACAAGCAGTAAATGACGAGCCCTGTGTCCCTATGCATTTAGTCAAAGGTACTTAAGTTTCTCAGGGGACCAGTCATGGGCCACTCCTAGAGAAACGCGTAGAACCACGGGCTTCTCACCATTTACTGCTTGTTTTTTTTTACCTCATTTTATTATTGAATGTCTTCTTTCTTTTTTTGCAGGATATTATTGTTCTATACTATATGCCGATGTCACTTTTGCTACTATATTTGGGAGGACAAAGAGGGGTCCTTGGGTAGTCCAGATTTTTGGTGTCCATACCATATATTTTTTTGCGCTACTAAATTACACTGACTTTTCTCTTAATACAGCCTCAAAGTGTGAGTTGTTTGATTGGTAGTGGATATCTACTGCATTTCATCCAACAGATGCATACAATAGCAACTTGTCAACCCAACAGGATCTTTATCGAGCTCGATAAAGATCCTCTTGGCATGAAACGTTGCTATAGCTTAGAATAAATCCTATCACTGTAAATGCTGGCTCCTGTGTATCATTGCTGCTTATTTGGGGATAAAGGTGGAGATCTCTGGCCTGGCACCCCCCCCCCAATAGAGTGCACACCCTCATGTGAAGAATTGTGGATTACAACCTCTTTTGTGACTTCTTTTGTCCAGCCTCAGAGTGCTCAAGAGCCTTGGATTGAATGTTAAATTAATCCCGTTATATCCCAACTGTGTTTCCCACTTTATGCAAAACTAATCAGTTTACTGTTCTATTGCCTAATCTCTGTTATCAGATGCCTGACTGTATACATTCCCCATGTCCCCATGTTATGCTTTAATAAATGTTCTTAGTTTTCTGCTGTACCTCAGACCTGTGTCAGTGGTATTTTGGGGACAAGGAGCAGAGGGAACAGTGCCTTTTTTGAGGACTTGCTGGCTTTCAATACGGGCTAAAGGAGGTGACTAACCATCCTAGGATACTTCTTCTTACACCTCATTATTGTTTTCTTTCTGATAATTGAGCAGGCCACTGCAGTAACATAAATCCATCATTATTTTCAGAGTACTAATACTAGACAGTCTTAGCTTTAGGGTATTATCTTGGTGAAAACATCTATCAATGGATGAATACACTGCTGACATTAAAAGCTATATCCTCTAGCATTCAACTGTCGCTCCACTTGAATCAAGTGCCAAGATTGTCATCATGCTTTATTGTTGGCTAGGGTGACCAGAATAATGATTTATTCAGGGACACATATACAAATGCATTCTTCAGGCCTGTAATCAGCAAACCATAGCAGTCCTGTAGTCTTCATTTATCACATGCAGCCCTGAAGAATACATTTTTACATGCCTCAGAATATAACAGCTATGTAGTCACCTTAATGTTGATCCAAAGCATGATAGCTACATGTACTCAGAGCTGCCTTCAGGGGAGAACAGGCAATAAGTACTCCAGTAAGTCTTGGTCGGTCCGCAGCTGTAGTATGTCAGTGCACTGCACCCAAGAAAATGTGATGTATTTTGGGGGGTTTGCATTATGAGGTGCTGCCACCACTATCCCATGAGGAGGCCCAGCGGCTGGCACACGTCGAAAAGAGAGGAACGTGATCGGATGTGCTCATAGACTTCCACACAGTACACCAGCCGGAAGAGAGATCTTCATATAAGTGCGAGCCTCCTAGAAATTAGTAGCACCCTAGACAACCAGCAAGTGGTATATTTATGGGAGGGACCCAGCCCATTTCTTCTGCAACGGGCGCTAACATTTCTGGTAGCCCTCTGCTCGAGTTATGTTTGATCAACAACTGCCATTTTCAAGTTATGTAATCCTATAATAAGTTGTGCATTCTTTTAACATCAATGTTAGTTTACTATAACCTGTCTGTTGTTGTACACAATTCGTATCAGCCATTTTCAGCCTCTTTTAACCCTTTAAGGACCAGGGATTTTCCTGGGCCAAGGACCAGAGCGTTTTTCAATTTTTAATACGCGGTTTTTGAAACATAATTTTCCTCTCTCTCATTTAACGTACACATACAAGTTATATGTTGTTTTTTAAAGGACAGTTAGAGCTTTCTTTTGATACCCTATACATAAAAATGATTTACATTTTAGTATTAAAAAATTAATATAAAAGAGGAAATTTTTTAGGAAAAAAAAGTTTTTCCCCATTATTTTCCCAGTAATAACCTACATAACTAGTGCAACACTAACCCACTTATCCCCCCTAATTAACTAACTAATAAAAAAGAAAAATATTGGTTCCCAAACCCCCCATAACAAAAAAGACAGAAAAAAACTCTGAAGAGTGCAATGTCAGATCAGTAAAAATCATGCAACAGGCATGCAGGGGTTACATTTTATTAAATAAATATATTAAAATTACCTTTATTTATTAAAAAAAACGTTATAAATTGTAAAAATAAAAAAATCTGTTAAAAAAAAACTAAATGAGGTCCATAAAGTGGAAGGAAACTGATCACAGTTAAAAACTGTGATCAGCAATGAAAGGGTTAATTTTTTAAAAAAATATTTTTTTTACCTTTGTATTTAATTAATTTATTTTTACTTACAGGTCACTCTCTGTGCTTCACTATAAGAATGTGAAGCACAGGGAGTGAATTAGAGGCAAAGTCAGTGTGTGAACGCCATCTAATTTGCATGTTATCGTGGTGATGACTCAATCACCGCGATCACATGCCCGGAAATCGACCGATCGGGTCCAGGAGCTTTGCCTCGGGTGCGAGGCTTAGTCCTGGACCCGTTGCAGACTAGCTGGCGGTGCCCACGGAGCGCACCGCCAGCTAGACTGCATGACGAGTTAACTCGTCATAAGGTCGCTAACGCGGCGGCTCTTATGACGAGTTAACTCGTCATAAGGACGGGAAGGGGTTAATAATGAGGGGATGTTTACTCATTGGCTTGTTTTGCACATACTAGAATTCTCTGAAAAAAGGTATATTAAATGTATTGATTTACTAATTTGCCTTCAAAGTGGGCCTGTTATTCCAGAAACTGTAGATCACAAGGTCCCCCTTTCAGATACAATTGAATCAAACCCTGGTGTATACATTATTTTTTTAAGTCATGCTCTGTAACTGATGACACATCACTTAGACAGTTTTACTCTTAGGAGATCAAATCTCAAATAAACCATTGGACCTATCTATTACATTCTAAAACAGATAAAGAACACTGACATAAAAGTAACAAAATATGATTTATTTCATGCAACAAAAGTAATTACAATGCAAAAACATTTGCATGCAGACAGATGCACATACATATTCTGTGTTTTTAATCAAATATGTAGTGTCATAAGCTTAAATCAATTACATATTTGAAGAGAGTTGTGTAAGGCAATGCTATAACTTACTCATTAGGCTCTACTCAATAAAGCGAGAATTGCAGAGAATTTCAAACTTATGGCCAAAGTAGCGGAGTTGGAAAAATGTTCCCATTCAGCTGCATGGGTGTAATCTCATTCCAATGGGTTGGTGCATGGTTATTCTGTAATAAAATAAAGACCTGGAGTATGGACAGCCATCGTTGCTAATATAACTAAATGTTAAATGCATTAGCCATTTGACTCCTTCAAAGGTTTTTTTATATGCGATATTATGTGTAATGAAGGCATGCTTGTATATGGTTTCCTGCCCCTCATATCTTCACAATATGGCCAAGTTCCTGGGAATTAGGTAACACCTGTTGGAGTGTCAGAAGGGACTAGTTTGTTGGTTGGTGGTATTTAAGACCATGGAAAAGTGGAATATGTATGGTATTGGAGGTGAGATAGTTCAGACTCTGGCAGGGGTTTACCTAGAGCAGCGGTGGCGAACCTATGGCACTCGTGCCACTACTGGCACGCCGAGCCCTCAGCTGTGGCACACGGCCAGGTTCAGCTCTCACCGCTTATCTGCTCAGTTGCCCTGGAGGTGCAGACATCAGTGAAATAGACGGACGCCGCCGGTCATCTGCTTCTTCTCCAGATAATTGGCGCATGTGCGTTCTGTGAAGAAGCGTTCAAGTCCGAAAGCAATTAACTGTTTGCTTTCCGACTTGAACGCTTCTTCACATAACGCACATGCGCCAATCATCTGGAGAAGAAGCAGGTGACCGGCAGCGCCCGTCTATTACACTGATGCCTGCACCTCCAGGAAAACAGAGCAGATAAGCGGTGAGAGCTGAACCTGTCTGTGTGTGCGTTTGTGAGTATAAGTGTGTGTGTGTGTATAAGTATAAGTGTGTGTATGAGTATAAGTGTGTGTGTGTGTGTGTGTGTGTATGAGTGTCTGTAGGAGTATGAGTATAAGTGTGTGCGAGTAGGAGTATAAGTGTGTGTGTGTGTGTGTGTGTGTACAAGTATAAGTGTGTGTGTGTGTATATGAGTATGATTGTGTGTGTGTACAAGTATAAGTGTGTGTGTATGAGTGTGTGTGTGTTTGGGTATATGTGTGTGTGAGTATAAGTATGAGTGTGTGTAAGTATGAGTGTGTGTGTGAGTATAAGTATGTGTGTGTGAGTATAAATGTGTGCGCATGAGTATAAGCGTGTGTGTGTATGAGTATAAGTGTGTATGTGTATGAACGTGTGTGTGTATGAGTATAAGCGTGTGTGAGTATGCGGTGTTGGCACTTTGTGGTCTGCAAATTTGTGTCGGTCAAAAATTGGGCACTCGGGACCAAAAACGTTCGCCACCACTGACCTAGAGTATTCCAATACCCATTTTAAATGTAAAAACAGTGCGATCTCTGTCAAGACTTGTGAGCCCAGGGGTGTAGGCTCAGAAGAAAGTGTCTGGCAACATCAGAGGATGTCTGTGTGCAAAAGAATATTCCACCAGCCCTAGACACCAGGGGAACTAGCTGGCACCTGAAATTACGAAGCCACTTTCCTGTTGGTTTTTGATGCAGCACTGAGAGGTGATTTTTTTAATACTGGCAGAAATCCTTTAATAAATTATACGAGCCTAAAGAATCTTCATGACAAGTTTCTATAAAATATGGTTAGCGTCCTGGAAATTGTGAGACACCATTTTATTTAGAAACAATATATATAAAAGCACCCTTCAACAAAGTGGAAATGTGGACACCCCACCAAAAAATGGTTTAACCGCTACAGCTTTACTTAGGAGGGCATGCAAGTACATGCACCATTAGGCAAACTGGATCCTGTGCACTTCACGATACATTACAGTCCACCACTAAAACACTGCATGCAGGCAGAGAGCCATACTGCCCTCACCTTCACACTCAGCGTGAGAAGCTGCCCTGATAGGGAATTCCCAGCATAATCCAAACACCAGAAAGTTCACCACGTTCCTCATATTTCGTCCTTAAAATTAAAAGAGGATTACGTAAACGTAAGTCTTCACACTGACTACAGACGTTTAAACACTTCCCCGGTAGTAGAACCAGATATAGAGCTCTAAACACAAAAGATCTTTTACATCTACGTTTTCTCAAATAGCCATTTTAATGGAGCCAGTTTTATTTCACCATACTGTATTTTGGGCTCCAGGCCACTCATAGGTGCTCTTTTCACTCTCTCTTTTGTGTTTAGAGCTCTGTGTGGGGACATTTGCGCAATAGGGAACCGCATGACAATTTATGAAAGATCTAGTGGCTAAATGAAGAGCAGGCTGGGCGGAGCTAAGATTAATTTTTCGTTCAGTGAATGGCTGTACGATCTAACCATTCGCGTTTTTTATTGGCTAAGTGACGTTATTCCCATCTGCCAGACACCAGCATGGCGGCGATCGGTGTGCACTTAGGTTACACGTGTGCGTGTTCAGCCGTATATAAGGTAACTGGAGCTGTATCGATGCATTGTATATTAAGTCGTTTATTTGTGGTCGTTCGAAGTACATGGCCGTATATAGAGATGTGTTCATGCTGCGGAAATGCGTAAACCGTCACTTGTAGTCATCCATGGATTCATAAAACATCCTCGCCCTTTCATTGATTGTGCCGAATTCGAAGCAATTCATTTGTCTTAGTTGTTTTATATATGTATGTATGTATGTATATCTATACTAAGCATACTATAAGATGTTATTTGTATTCTATAATTAAAGCATTTATATTTAAAATGCCTACACATGATGCATTTTTTCAATTAAACATAACTTCATTGTTTGCTGAAAGTTGTCCTTTAACTTTATAAAATGGCAAACGTTTTTTCTTTACTTTGCATCTATTTTAAAACTTCTATGAGGATAGTATGTTTTTTTTTTTTTTGGAAGCACTACACTTTAATTGAATAATAATTAGGCACAATTAATAATAAACCAAAGGTGCGTTTGGCATACAGATCATTGGTAATAGGAAACCTGTTTAGTAACACATGAGCCGAATACGAGGAGGTCCACTCAAACGCTTTTTTAATTTGGGACTGAATCACTGGACTTAATGTCAATATATAAGGCCTCCAAACTTGGAATAGTGATTTTGTCTTTTTCTTCCTATCCATTGGATGCCTCCAACCAATCCATCTTGAACAAGAAATCCATTTTGGTTTTAAAAAGTGGAAGGTCAGGAGGGGTTGGATGGATCCACTGATGTAGGATTGTCTTGCGGGCAGCCGCCAGAAGGATATAAGACAATTTCTTATGTCTGCTAAATTTATCATAGTCAGTTTCAGGGGGCAAATTTTCCATTAAACATCCCAGAGACATCCCAAAACTTAAAATCTCCTTCCAGAAGGCCTGGAAAATTGTACAGTCCCACATATAATGGTATAAAACTGCCTCAGGGGTATCACATTTAGAGCAATTTGCTGTATCACGAATACCGGTACCCATTTTAAATTATTGTAACAGAGAGTGGCTCAAGCTTAAGTTGCATATCTTTATATGTAGCACTAGGCATAGATTTTGCCTGATATTGATAGGCTTTAGCTATATCCTCCAAATCTACTATAGGCTATATTTTCTTTGTCGGAACATATCGGTGCATAAATTCTTTTGGTAGAGTGTTTGTTGTTTTTTTGAGGCATGCCTGATGATGTTATCTAGCCCATTTGCCCAACCCAGGTCCGTAAAGAACAGAGTAATTTTAGAGATATAACTATGGGCTTGTATATATTGGACCAATTGGGCATAGCAGTCTGGCACTCATGAAATGAAAGTGTCGACTTAGTGGATGAATTTAAGAGCACGTCTATGGTGGGAAAACCTCCATCATGCCAAGCTTTGAAGGAATGATGTGCCCTACCCCCCTGAAACTCAGGATTTTGCATCCAAGAAACAAATGGTGACTATTGCCATTGTAGACCTCAACTCAGTCTCGCTATTTTCCACACCTTAATGGTTGTATAAATAACTGGATTCTCAAGCAGTTATTTTGGAATGTAATAATATGGGAGATGTAGGAGTGAAGTTAACAACAGAGTAGAAGCAAAAGCCTGATCACTAATACATGTAAACGTAGAATTATATGAGGCCCAGATAAAGGTGGCGACTGATTTATTCAACAATTTGATATCTGCCTGTGTTATAAGTAACGGCAGTGATTGTAACTGATACAATAGTCTAGGAAAGCTGATCATCTTTATCAATGCCATCCTATCCGTGAATGTTAAGTGTAAATTATCCCATGACCGTAATTTGGCTGAAATTTTCTCTGATAGGGGTGATATTCAAGGAATACAGGTGTGTAATTTGTTTAGGAATTTTTATGCCTAAGTAATCGATAGATGTCACTTCCCAATGGATACCCAGATGATGGATCCCTGGAGGCTGAACAGAAGGGTGTAGGTACAAACCTTTGGTCTTAGACAGATTTATTTTACCCATTAAAACTGTGTCCGAATCCAGGCCATTAACACAAATTTTTGTACTAGCTGTGTCATAGAGTTTGCAACCAAATTCAAAAAGTTAGGGCCAACATTGACACTTCTATGTTCTAATCATACAAGGCCAGGCTACCCTATCAGAAGCACCCTCTGCATCCAGGCTAATCAAAGCCGAGCCAGCTGGGCTTCTAGGGGCACATACCGCTGCTATCACTGAACGAATGTTTAGTACCGAGTGTCTACCTCTCTCACAAATCCCCTCTGACAAGGATGAAGTAAGGGGTGAATAAAGACCTGTAGCCTATTTGCCATGATGTTGGTAATGATTTTTATATCTTGGTTTTAGAAGAGTAATTGGCCTGTAAGAGGTTATTGAGGTGGGATCCTTATTTGGTTTATGTATCAAAATTGTTTTAGCATGGGTAAGTGAGCCCAAGGGAGCATCTCCGGACAGGATTTCATTATAAAGGGCAGTAAGATATTGAGTAATATGGGGTAGGAGGATTTTTAAAAATTCAGCGGTGTACCAGTCAAGGCCAGAGGATTTATAATTCTTTAGTTTTCTAATTGCCAAAAGTACTTCCTGGTCTAATATTGGGGAATTCACTACAAGGTTATGCATAATGTCAGGAAAGGGGGAAGGCCTAAACAGTATTCAAAATATGGTTTTGTACTCCAGTATTACCAGAGTACATGTATATCCCAAAATTAAACTTTAATGTACCAAAGAAAAATGAAGGAAATATTTTATATTGAAGAACTATAAGAAGAATCCAGTAATTTGCAGAAATAAAAATGGCAAGGTCTGTGTAACGGGATGCCAAGAGCTGTGATGTCTTTTGCCCATTGTAGGTTCCACAAGATTCCTCCTCAGGTCCCGGTCAGCACAAAGTCTCCCAAATGGGCTATAAGCACTCTCAGCTTGGCTCAGTAGTCCCACAACATAACCGATGAGACCGGTCTTGTTAGGTTAATCAAAATGAGCACACTTTAGTAACACACATACAGTATTTACACATTACACGATCTAGATAAAAATAGATTGAACAATGACCATTAAATAGTTTAACTCAAACACAATAGAAAACATAACTGAATTTGATGCCAGAATATCTGGCAACCAATCAGATTCACTGTAGAATCAGTAGCGATCAATTCCCAGCAGGGGGAGTGGTCACAGCCCAAGTTAGTGCCTTTAATCCCTTTAAAACCTCTAGGAGCTTCTTGCTTCTGACACAGACAAAGTGTGTACTCTCTAGGAAAGAGGCTGGGCCCCTGTGGCGGCCAGGGGTAAGAGGCATGGTGGGTACCTTAACAGTCTGTTTATGCATTTTATAGGAATCAGTTGGGTTCTGTGTGTGGAGAAATCTATAACATCTAAATTATGAGGTAACCATGCCCAGTTCATTAAATAATACACAATTCCACTGATATAATACTCCTGTTTCCTTCTAGGATGGCCGTGCTGATGTGGTGGCCAATGATGCTGGTGACAGAGTCACGCCTGCAGTTGTTGGATTTTTGGAAAAAGAAGTGGTGCGTTGTTATTTTATCATCTAAGTAGGCCATGGCAACTGGAAAATTACACCTGGAGCCCGGGAAGGATCATCTCCATATGACGCCCCTTGCCCTGCGATCAGTTTTTTATTTTAGCGTGAGGGAGCAGAGTGTGTGCTACAGATACTCCGCACTGTTTTGCCGGGGTGGCGGGTGTCACGTCTCATTCTGCTGCTCACCAGTAGCGTGAAGATGGCTGGTTTTGTGTGTATGTTACTGGCTGTGTGTATGTGTGTGTGTGACTGACCTGATTGCGTGAATGTGCCGTTGTCTGGTTCCTAAATATTTGTAATGGCTCCTAAAACTAAATTTAATTTGTCAAGCCCTGAAGTAGACTTGTTTTGATATTTTAGAATTTGTCTTTCAGGTGTGACTAATCCCTGTTTGTTTTTCTATTTATGTTTTCTATTTTTTTTTGCAGCTTGTTGGCTTGGCAGCGAAACAAAGCAGAGTTAGAAATGCAACAAACACAATTGTGAAAGTGAAGCAAATACTGGGAAGAAGGTAAACACACTCACAGTACTATTTGAAAATAATGTTAAGTAAGCCATTATATATCACCATGGTAAAACACTAAAATGTCCACAATCAAATATAAACCCCCGAACTACATAATAATACTCCCCAAACAAAATGTATACCTAACTCTCCAGAGAGCAGAAAATGGAATATAGAAAGAGACTAATATAACCGTTGACGAACACTGGTTGGTGTAACGGTCTAAATTGATCAAACTTGTTTGTTTATATTGGCTTCCATGTTTATAATTGCATTTTCTGATCTGATAATAAGAAAGATTTCCAATGGTAAGTGACAGGAGGTGACTAGATTACCCTGTATGCGACACATGTGTTTTTGGTATAATGAACTAATTGCATTTATCCCCCATTTTGGTTTATGGGGGATTCTTTTTTCTTTACCCACTTTTTTTTGTGCGACATAATAATTGATCTATTTCAATCCTTTTGGTCAACACAACGTGGTTTTGCGATTTAGAATAGACTGTTGTTTTTAACCCTAAATGTTAATATATATTTTTAGAATATAAATTTTACACATTTTTGACATACCTTATTGTTTTCTGTGATAAATAATATAACTCAATTATGAAATTGCATAAATGTGTTTTTTGTTGTTGTTTGTTTTGTCTTTAAAGCCCCGAGGATCCACAGGCAAAGAAACACATACTTGAAAGCAAGTGTACAGTAAGTGATTTATTTTGGATAGTTTATTTAAATGAAACATTTTGGTATAAAGGGACTATGTCATTATTGGAGCATTGCAAAAGCAACTATCTATCTGTTGTAATACAGGTAAATATACATAGGTAGTAAAGTTCAAGGATTAAAAGCAGAGCCATCCATTGTGCAGAAATTAGCATGTGAGCAGCCATATTTCTGGGAGGATACATGCAGGGTGGAGTTAGGATGTTGGTTTTCGAGCAATGCTACCAGGTTGAGGAAATAGTTATTTGCTCTGCAGAGACCCAACTTTGCTTCATGCATCATTTGTTTTGTGTGGAGGTGGGTAATAGAGGCAAGACAGTATAGCCCATGGAATGCACTATAATTGACATAAGATGTAGAACTTGGCAGCATCACAGGTGTACCCTGCAGTATGAGTAAATTTAATAGCTTGTCAAACCTAGTAATACTTGCACAAGGTGCAAATGCCACTTTGCACACAACCAGCACATTCAGCTTCCCATTAAAAATAGGTGGGTAACTTACAGTTCATGACACTTTGAGGAGCTTGGCCTCCACATTCAGGAGGTCTGCTTAGTCCACAATGCACAATCCCAGAACAATATAATTGACAAAGCAGGCCATGAATTAGTAAGTAATAACATATCATAAAACACAGGTAAAAACAGCCCTACTGACGCATAACTGGGGTTGCCACCTTCTCAAACAAATTCTGGCCTTGCAATTGCCACCATAGATGTAACATTGGCATCAAGCCATTTTTTACTGGTCTGCCGGTAAAATACCGGCTTGGTGGCAACCCTACTAATAACTAACTTATAATAGCCAAATAAATTGTGAATTAAAATCTATTGTGATAAAGCAGTATATAACCTCCAATATATAACTGTTAAAAAAACAAAAACAAAAAAAAACTGATTTGAAATATGTCCCTTTCACACAAGCTGCTAGGAGGAACTGCTTGCAGCCATTTACCAGTTTGGTAAACACATTGGGAGGGGTTGTGTTTAAAATTAGCATATCATGCCACACTTTCCTATAGGTGGCCCCAATTAAACAAATTTATGACATAATCTCATTAATATTTTTGCCTGAAAAGAGCTTACTTACAGTAGTTTGGATCAGTGTTAAAAGCACAGATACCTTCAATTCAGTATTTTTTTCTTTGCATGCACATTTGTTATGTTAAATTCTGTAAATAATATAAACTGAAATAAAAGATCATTTTAACAATTTGACATTTGTATTTGAAGAGCCAACTTGGTTTCAGGCAAGTGTTTCATTCTATCACTACGTTGTGTCTTCCAGGTTGTTGAGAAAGGTGGAAAGCTCAGATATGAGATTGATACAGGGGAAACTCTCAAGCTTGTAAGCCCTGAAGATATTGCTAAGCTGATTTTCAGTAAAATGAAAGGTAGTTAACATGCCTGACTTCAAGTTGCAATGCCAGTACTATTTTTATGCATCACTGAAATTGTTTTCTTATTGTCCAGAAACTGCACAGTCGGCTCTGGGGTCAGACATCAATGATGTGGTTATCACTGTCCCTTTTGACTTTGAGGCAAATCAGAAGAAGGCTCTTGGGTAAGAAAATCTTCTTGCTTCTTATTAGATCACAACATTGCAGGCTCCAAATTTATAAAAATGTGTTCTATGCTTCATGACCACTGAGCCTTTTATAGACTAGTAATTCAAAGACTCATTGGCATACACTACAGGATAAGGCACTTTTATTATACCATACTGCATCATCTTCTGTAAATCATCCTTGGATTTTTTTTATTGTCACACCAAGTGCTTTGCACATTGGCACTTCTTGTGTCCAGATAACATTGCTGAATCTATAGAAACTGTTACCTGTTGAGCCGCAGATCATTTGAGTTCTCATTTATACATTTAGCCTAATTGTGCATTTTTATATGCCAATTAAACTTATTTCTTACTCATCATTTCCAGAGAAGCAGCAGCGGCTGCAGGATTTAACATATTGCGTATGGTTCATGAACCGTCTGCTGCTCTCTTGGCATATGGGATTGGTCAAGATTCACCTACAGGCAAGAGGTATGTATTTTTATTTCAAACTTTTTTTTTCTTTCTTTTTAATAAAGTTATTAATGTTGTATATTTTCTACTAAGTGTAGTCTATTGGAAATTACATAAACCGCCTATTTTCACAGAAATAAACACATTTCATTAAGACAAAACTGTGTTCCTAGGTGGAAGAGCGAATCTGAGCTAAGGACAACTGTCAACAAAGAAATGTTATGTTTAACCCCTTGACGACAAAGGACGTGCCAGGCACGTCCTGGGAGAAACTCCCTTAAGGACAAAGGACGTGCCTGGCACGTCCTGCAGTAAATGAAGCGGTTTTCGCGATCAACGATCGCGAAAACCGCTTTAACAGTGCTGGTCTATTGCCTCGACATCGAGGCAATAGCCAGCACCGAAATCTCTATTTTGGGACCCCCACGATCGCCCCACGGAGCACGGCATGCTGCTCCGTCAATATGGCTAAGCCCTCTGCCGGTCTGAGCTTCGGAAGTGAAAGTGAATATGCTACTTGCCCCTAGTGGTAGTTTAGTAGCATTGCAATGGAAAATATTTAAAATACATATTTAATTAATTAAAAACAGGTTATTTAGCTATATTAGCCTATAGGGTTAAAATTAAATATTTTTTAGCATAAGGGATAGGGTTAAAATTAAATTAAAGTTAAAAAAATATTAAGGTATATAATAAGGATTAGAGTTGGGGTTAAATTTAGTCTTAGGGTTACATTTTGGGTTCGGGTTGGCGTCAAAAGATCAATATAGGAAAAAGGACAAAAAACACTATTTTTGGTTTTTGCCCCATAACTCGCAAAAAAATACCGAAAAATATGGAAACATGCATATTTTTGAACTCGGGAGAACATTTAGAAACTATTTAGACGGGGTCTTTTTTAATGATTTTTTGTGTAAATTATATTTTAGGTCAAAGTTAGAAAAAGTTTTTTTTTTTTAAATTTTCATCATATTTTATGATTTTTTTTTGTAGTAAATTATAAGATATGATGAACATATTGGTATCTAATGAAAGCCCTTCTTATGACGATAAAAACAACATATAATTTGTGTGGGTACTGTATGTGAGAAAGAAAAAAATGACAGCTAAACACAAACACCCTAGAAATGTCAAAACAGCCATTGTCACCAAGGGAAAGTCAAGGTGAAAATGTCTTGTCACTAAGGGCTTAAATGAAAGATTGCATCAATTTGTAGACATTTTTAAATACAAATTATTTAATTAATAATATAAATAAAGTACCTTTTATTGAGCCTCCTTTGCTCCGTATTTGTATTTTTTTTCAGACCATTTGTACTTCTGATGCCTACACTTATTGCAATCTTTCAGTTAAACCTAGTTTGATTTTTGCCAACAGTTATCTTTTATTAAAACATTGAGATAAGAACATAAATGTACAAACATTGTGCCTCTTATGATATATCAAAACGGCTGTGTTGTAATCAGCCTGCTCCCTTACACATCAAGTTTAAAACATTGATTGCAAGGATAAGAGCCACCATAGGTATATAAATAGTGTGTGTGTCTTTATATACAAAATGGTTGCTCACTAATCAACCAGAGCTGCTTTAGAACATAGCCTTAAAGTGGTAAAGGTACTTGGGTAGTACTGTTATTGAAGGGCAGCAACTCTGTGGCCTGAGTATACTCTGACTAAAGCACTTTTGTTTGGTTGCAGCAATGTATTGGTGTACAAGCTGGGAGGAATATCATTGTCTGTCACGATGATAGAAGTTAACAGCGGGATGTATCGCGTTCTTGCCACAAATACATACGATGATATTGGAGGCGTTTCTTTCACAGAAGCTTTAGCACAACATTTAGCATCAGAATTTCAGAGGTAAGCTGTGTGATACTTCTAATTCATATGAGGTGTAGATAAGGCATGTCATATTATGAAAGTGGAGTTTTTATTTACACTAATAAAATGTTTGTCTGGCTGTTAAAGGGATTCATACTTGTAAAATATAATCTTTGTTTTGCTGATAGTTCCCTGTACATAATATAATCCATAATGTTTAAATGCACACTTATACTGCAGGTTTTTCACTTTTACCAATATAACAATGTAGTTGTAGTGCTGGAAATATAAGTTTGATCAGTATTCAGTTGCTCAGAATCCCCACCATAAAGATTTTATCAGCCAGTAATCAATCATAACTTCTCTCTCTCTCTTCCCCATCTTTCAGATCATACAAACAAGACATTCGAGGAAATGCACGAGCCATGATGAAGCTAATGATCAGTGCTGATGCAGCCAAACACTCCTTGTCCACCTTGGGAAGCTCTAACTGCTTTGTTGATTCTTTGTATGATGGAATAGACTTTGACTGCACTGTTTCTAGGTGAGCTTGTATTTGTTCACCATACGAGTATAGAAGCAAACAAAGAATCAGAAGTTCCACGTGTCTTCAGTATCCACTGAAGTATGTTTAGTTATAGATACACATGATGCACAAAATCATGAAGCAGTAAGGCAATACAAATCAATAAATCATTACTATAAGCAAAAACACCTGGAAACCTCACACTGTAGAATTGCATTTATTCTTATTTGATATGTAATTTTAGGTTCCTGCACACACTTCACCTTTTGATATATTTTCTTGCCATCAATTCTTTGTATTTGCTCTATAGGAAGATGGCATCTTTCTACAAATATATCCAGTTAACTGGCGCCTGTTCTGTAGTACAGCTACGCAACATGCATTCCAAGAAATGCATGAACATAAATGTGTGTTAGATGGTGGTGATGTTTATATGGTATTATGGTTCTGTAAAATATTGCTAATAAAATGTTTGTTTTTTTGTTGTTGTTTTTTTTTTTAACCAGGGCTCGGTTTGAACTCATCTGCTCTTCACTATTTACCCAGTGTGTTGACCGAATCAAAAAGCTGATGGATCAGGTTGGATTCAAATCTACTGATGTGAATCAGGTGAGACGCTAATGTGCTTTTCCAGAACTTTACTTTCCTGATATATTTAGAACTCTATAAGTGTGTGTGCCTGTTGGGTTCTTCATATCTGAACATGAATATGTTGTACAAAATTAAGAAAAAGGATTTTCCATTTTAGTTGAAATATTTGTTTGTAGAATTGACAAATAAGCAGAGAATTTTTAATAAATGAAAGGGGGAAAAACATGCATTGATCGTTTTCACCAACTTACTTTGTTCTCTTAGATCATATTCTAATCTCTGTTTCAGGTGGTGCTCTGTGGAGGATCTGCTCGAATTCCAAAGTTACAGCAGCTAATCAAAGATCTGTTCCCAGAGGTAGAACTGCTGAACAGCATTCCACCTGATGAAGTCATTCCTATTGGAGCTGCTATAGAAGCTGGAATATTACTCGGCAAAGACACCCTCTCGACGGACTTGGACACCATAACAATTGAGTGCTCTGCCACGGACATATTTGTTAAGGTTTGTTTTATATATTATTAAATGGGAAGTTTCACAAGTAGAATTGTGACTATGTATAGATTCCTTTATTTATATTTGGAATGTTGAAATGAGAAAGTAAATAAATGCTAAATATGTAGTTACTGTAAAAGGAATATAATTCCAGTATTATAGTCACAGAAAAACTAAACATGAAACCTTGTTGTGACATCACTTGTCCACTTACAGTGTTATTTATTTACTTACAAAATTTGAAATGATTGTAGACCTAGTTTGGTTGTATATTTGTATTATTAGATGCAGTAATTGTACATACTAATAAAATACTTGGAATAGCTACATCTGAAGACATTTTCTCTTGTCTCAGCTGTCTCGCATTATATACTAGCTATTTATGCAGTGACACATTAGAAGGAGAGCAGTGATGGATTCCGTACCTTCACAATTGAATAGTGATTTTGACTTGATATTTACTTTTTCATAGGAAACTGATGAGTCTGGGGCAGAGAAATTCACTGTTTTGTTACCATCTGGTACCCCTCTACCTGCTCGTAGACAACACTCCCTGCAGGCTCCTGGTAATATATCTTCTGTGTGTCTGGAACTGTACGAGTCTGCTACTAGCAAATCCACTGTTTCAGAGCAATGTAAATTTGCACAGGTAAATTACTTTCTGTATAGACATTGTAAAAATGTAAATGAGTTGGACAAAAGTTGATACTTTTTAGTAATAGGTGAATGTATTTGGTGCTTGATCCCCTAAAAATGTTAAAGGACAATGAAACGTGTAATTTTTTTTTTTTTTTTACTTTTTTGTCTCATTGCAGGATGCAAGGGTTGAAAGTATCCCCTTCCCCCAAGTAAACCTGACATGTATCTTTATGGGTACACTTCTAGTTTACTCACTGCTCTGCCTGAGAGCTGAGGCTGTCAGCTTGTGCACAGCCAATCAGAGAGGGGGCTTGCCTCGCTCGTTTGATCAGGGTCTTTATCTGCTTTTGCAGAGCGACACCCTCATATTCAGTGGACATCAACAGAGGGGAACTAAAAAGGTTTATGTGCAAATTGAGCTGAAATACATGTAGCTGCTGCTGTAACCACTTCAGTGATGTGCCACTTTTATACCCCATCAAAACCCTCAAAAATCCATGCAAAATATATTGAATACAAAACAAGGTGACAATGCGCTAAAGTGCTGGTGGAGTGGAAAACTTAGGATCTTATAGATCCAGGGTATATTCTCTCCCTTCTATAGTGCATGGCATAGATTATTAAAAAATAAATAAATAAATAGGATTACTTGGCATAATGCCCCCCACTGAAATTCCACTCATGTGTGACACAGACTTAAAAATCAGCTTGCGGGTTGTAGCATGTGTCCTGCTTGTGCTGAGTACCTGCCTTGACCCTATGTTTTGGGGGTTCTGCAATCTCTCAGGTGCCATATTAACCCCACACATGCTACAACCCATGAGTCTAGATTTTGTCATTTGGTGAAATTTCAGTGAATAGCAACACATACAAGCTTGGTTTATTATTACAAGATGTTTTTCTTTCACCTATTGTTTGTACACAGTCACTGTATATAGGGCACTAGCAGAGAGAGATGGTCGCCTGGCTGATTGCTTCCTAGGGAAGCATGGCATCTGCCAGTCAGGGGATCAACTGGCATGGACAATTTAAAGTACATGAAAGTGTATTCTCTTTCTAGGGATACTGACTTTTTCACTTGTGCTTCTAAGATAGAAGCATAAGTATTAAAGAAAGGTGTAGTTGTCCTTTTTTAAAGGTTTGTGTTTTTTCTTTTTTTCATGCCTGGCAAACTTGCCACTTATGTGTAACAAATCTTTACAATCATTTTAAAATGTTCAAAACTAGACACTTTCCCTTAATTTATTATCTTAATGGTTTCTCTGCATCAGATTTAATGTTGGAAGTGTAACTTTTTGTGTTTGGATACTTATGAAATGTATGGAAATTTCTGATTTTGGTTCCAGATATGGTATACCACTGATCTGCGAGGTTAAAATCTATTTGTAACCACACAAAAAGCTAATTGTTTGGAAAGATAATTAGCTAGGCTTTACCTTGTTTGTAGAGGTTTGCTGGTCCAGGGCACCTACAGTGATCTCTCTGTTTGAAAGTAAAACGTGTAAATTGTACAGTACCAGCAATAAAACAAGTCTTAGGTCATATAAACTGCTGCAAAGTCCTTTTTATTATAACAAAAATGGACAGTGATTCAAAAGACATTTTCACAGAATATAGTTTTTAATTGTCTTTCATATATATTTCCACAGGACATACAGATTTTGTTGATTTTTTTTCTTTTCTTCTCCCATAACTGGTGGAATAAATGTTTCCTGCATATGTATCTCTCTCAACATTGTTTTGACATCACTGTTTATTCCTTGTGTGTCTCCTCTATTGCAGATTGTTCTTAAAGATTTGCAAAAGAAAAGTAGTGGCGTTCATGACATAGTCACAGTGCTCACAATGAAGAGGTAATATATCACAGATTTTTAACAATTATATGTGAGTTGCCGGAGTGTGGTTACGCTTTATTAAAATTAGAATATCCAAGTTTTATGTGGCAAACATTTTATAGACTTTAGAAGATGTGGTTTTTTTTTTTGGGAGCCAGGGAAATTATACATCCAAAGAGTTTTACATGATGCAATTACATACATTAGGATCCAGCGATATGACCTGTAACATATACTATAGTAGTGTTAAAATAAGTTAAATCGCTAACAGAAATGTTTAAAACCTTTCATTCTCTGTGTATGTTTGTGTATGATCAAGAACCCTGAAAAGAGACACCTGTAGAATTTTCTCAAAAAAATAATACACTAATTAGACAACCAAATCTCATGGATTTACAGTTAAAACATTTGGAAAAAGGGCTCTGCAGCCAGGATTTTATTTTGTTTTTTTTTTTTTCTCCAAAGGGTACACATACATAAAAGAGAGTACATTTTTTTCAATAACCTATAATATCCAACTATATTAAATATGTGCAAATAGATATGAAATATGCTGACCAGTTTTCTTTTTCAGGGATGGATCATTACATATAACTTGCACTGATAAGGACTCTGGAAAGTCGGAAATGATAACGGTTGAAGAGACTTCTTAAGGATTGGGTTTTGGGAACAGCGTGCCATGTTTTAGATAAGGGCAGTAGCAAGTTCATCTGTCAGAATCCTCTTGACAATTCATGTTATCAATATTTACACGACCATACACACTTGTTTGGCTAGTATGCCTGGTGAGACATTACTTAAACCCATCACTGAAAGAGGACAAACCACGGGTGCCGTTCCACCATTTTCTAAGGATGCAGAAAACTGAAAAGTAACAAGACACACAACATATTACATTTCTGTTGTTAAACGTACTCATCAACCATACAGAGCCAGCTGCTATGTGGTGTTTTTATTTCTTTTCTATGAAATAAGTTAACTTCTGGATTGTTAAAAATAATAAAATAGAAGACCTTGTATTATTTAACACTTTCTTGTATGGGCATCTTATTTATTTATTTTTACTTTTAGTGATATAGCATGCGTGATGCATATTCATTACATTAACATTTATTTATATAGTGCCAACAATTTACATAGCGCTAGGTACAGAGCATAGAAGGGAACTGCATACTAAGTTACACAAACTAGAAAAGACTGGTACGTGAGGTAGAGAGCCCTGATCACAAGCTTACTATCTAGAGGGAATGGGGTACATGAAACACAGGGGAGGTCAGAGGGCAGGTAGTTGTAGTAACAGTAATGTGGATGGTTAGAGCTAGGTGGGTTTGGCCAAATACTGAAAGTGTTCTAGCTGGATGAGTTGTAAGCAGTGGTGTATCTTCGTTTTGTGCTGCCCTAGGCAGACAAAATCTGGGCACCCAGGACATGACCCATACCCCACGTTGCACACCCAGGACATGATCCATCACTAGTGTTGAGCGAACCCGAACCGCAAAGTTCGAGTTCGTACCAAACACTACAATTTTTGGACCCCGGACCCGAACACAGACATTCCAATGTATGTCCGGGTTGGAGTTCGGCGATTTAATAGCGCCTTAAATTTAAAATTACTAGTGACTAGTCACTAGTAAAATACCCCCCCGCCCTGGTCCTAGTGTCCCTCCCCCGATCCCCACCCATTGCCGGCGGGTGGGGACCCTAAAAAGAATGAGGGGGGGACCTAGTGTCCCCACCCATGAGCGGCGGGTGGCGACCACAAATAAAGTGACTAGGGGTGCCCAGCCCCATGTCACTCCCCCCCCCCCCCCCCACAATAAAATAAAAAATACCCACCCCCCCCCCCCCCCTAATAATAGTGAGGGGTGTGGGCAATAAGCTAACCTGTAAGCTTTCTTCATTCTTTTTCCTTTCTTCAGCCCCAAAAAAGGCCAAATAAAAATCCATAATACGCGCCACAACTGTTAAAAAAAAAAAAAAAGTTATTTTGAATTTTCCCACTCTGTTTAAAATGGCTAACACTCTGGTTGGATTTCAATCCAACCAAGAGTGCTCTGTGTCATTTTACACAGCGTGGGAAAGTTTTTTTTTTTGTTTTTTTTGTCCATCACCCCATTACATTCCCCATCACCACCTCCATTACATGCACATGACATGTGCCCATCACATGCTACATCACCCCTATTACATGCCCCATCTCCCCCAATACATGACCCTATCGCCCCCAGTACATGTCCCCATCACCCTCAATACATGCCCCCAGGACTTAGCCATGTCCCTTGTGGTTGGTGGCAGGCAGCATGGTGGCAGAGCGCTGGTCACGTGACCTGTCAAGCACTTTCTCATCACACTGCACAGGGAGCCGAACAGGCAGCACGGAGGTTTCTCTGTGCTGCCTGTTCAGTTCCCCATGCAGTCTGCTTGCAGGCAGAGTGGTGGTGAGGGGAGATCTTCCGATCTCCCCGGCCACCGTCTGTGGGCAAGCAAGGTTTTTTTTTCTCGTTTTGTGCCGCCCCTTAAAGGCTTTCAAGGCAAGTGCAAGCTGCCTCGCCCTAAATACAGCGCTGGTTGTAAGCTACTAATACTGATGGAAGGAGAGGACCGCGAGAGCTATTCTATTTACATGGCCACAGGGTGGTAAAACCTAGAATCTCTCATGTGAAACTCTGAAAGTTTCCAAGTAGTAGTAATGGCATGCAAGTTACAGATGTATGTGCATCTTAAAGTATATTTTGCTGATACAGTTTGGGATAAATGTATCAATAAGCAGAAGGTAAGAAATTAATGGCAAAAATAAATGTAAATAAACACAGCTGTTGAGCAACTCTGAATTAACCATATGAAAAGAGATGGTTCCAGGAGTGAATTAACTTAATTTGTATTCTAGAACAGGCAACATTTTCTTAGAGGGGAAGAATGTGAGGATCAGGCAGTTTATGATCTCTTAATCCTATTGTAGCAATATTGTAGAATTTGTTTCTTTTGACTTCAAACATTGGGGGTCATGTAAAAATACAGCACGCATGCAGATAACGCCAGATAGTTGCACTTTCAGGGTGTGCATCAATTTATAAAGCCGACCACCGTTGTCATTTTTTGTTTTTCTATATATGTTGCTTATTACAAAAATTTTACACCTAGAGATGCATGTATGACAACCACTTCACCTGTTTGTGCATTATAAGCCACTACATGCACCACACACATGGCACATCACCATCATGCATGTGGCTGCTTCATCTGTTATTTCCAATGGGAGGATTTCTGAGCATAGAACTGTAAACTCAATACACTTGGTTCCATGTGGGGAGCATACGTAATAGAGATAAGTAAATATGCTTCATGAAGCAAGGATTAAACTGTGGTTAGTAAAAGTTTGTACATTTTACTTTTTTTTTTTTTAGCAATTATAGCTTAAAGTAACACTAAACGTTAGTTTTCACTTGTGCTTCTAATATAGCTTGTGTCTCGCATATGAGACGCATCAGATTGTAAACCTGTGTGTATCTATTAAGATACACGTCAGGTTTACTTTGAATTATCGGGACATGTTTGGTTTGATTAAACAAGGTGCAATGTTCCTTAAAGAGTTTGCCGCAGGCTTTAAACCTTGTTCCTAAGTGGCAATATAAAAATGTGTGTTATTGCGGGTTCAGTTCAGGACCAACGCAATAAGTCAAATTCCGCAATACACATAAGCCAAAATGATTACGTACAAAACATGTACTTTATATACCTTCTGTTGAACTTTAGAGGCCATTGTAAGTGATTGATTGGTCTAATCGAAAAATAGTAAAAAGTCCAATTTATTACAAAACATTAAAATAAACACATTTACATTACCTATGTATTTTTTCTCCACGTTGGATCGGGATGTGCTTATTTTAATATTTTGTAATAAATTGGACGTTTTATTATTTTTCACATTGTGGACGTATCGTCAATGTTCCCTCACTTGTTCCTGCAATATTTTTATGGTCCATATAATTAGAACATGGGGCAGATAAAGCAACTTCTAAATGTATTATTCATCTTAGAGTTTGTTCATTTACAAATTTACTGTGCAGAAAACGTGTCTCTGCCCCATAACATATCTAAATAAGTTTATTTAGTTTTAAACTAGTTTTAGCTAGGGTTGCCACATTTTCCATAAAAAAAATACCGGCCTTGCTATTGGCTCCATAGACTTAACATTGGTAGCAAACCATTTTTTTACCGGCCTGCTGGTAAAATACTGGCTGGGTGGCAACCCTAGTTTTAGCTTTAGGAAGGGACCAAAAAGCTGGATGTTAAAGCATCCTCAGCTTATGTATATTACTTTAACTGTTTCCTGAATCTCCATGGAAAACACATTTTTTTTAAATCTAGTGCTGAAGAAATCAATAGATAACACTTTCTAATAGATGTTTAGTAAATGAATAGAAATCTCAGTGGTTTTAACATTATGAGGCTAAGGCACATACATTATGTTTTTCTTTTGAAGCAATTCTAATGTGGATATTATTTAATAAAATGTGAATAGACACAACAGCGTAAACAAATAATCAAAGTTTAGACAAATGACTTTCTGTAAATGTCAGCTATTCAGAAAAAGTAAACTGACACATTCACTTAAAAAAAAAATCAGGCATTAATAAGCTCCAGTTTTCTTTCTAACTCTGCTACTAATGTCTGATGTTTGAAGTTCGCAGGACGCTGAGAAAACACATCCATAGCAAAATAATCTTATTGGCGATAAATGAGAAAACTAATTTAAGCAAAAAAGTCTGATAATCATGTTTCGACTGCCACAATTTGTTTCGCGATTGCAATCGCAAAACTGCCCAACAAAAAACTAATTTGGCGGCAACCCGTTTTTACAGCACTGTAAATGAAAGACCAATAGTAATCAACGTATTAGGCGCGTAATGGCTATCATGTTTCATGTGTTTAGAACACTGGGCCAAAGTGCTAATGATAGATAGGCGTGGCTCTGGTGAGCTTGGCGCCCGTGTGACGTCACGAAATGGCGAGTTGATTGGCATGGGACAAGATGGCTGCTGCGCGTGGAGGTAAGACTCGCGCTGTATATGCATGTAGGCGAGGGGGTTCAGGTTGAAGACAACTATGCACGCGGGATATGAATAGTCTCCCCCAGATAATAGTGGCGGTGTAAAGCGCATCATGTTTTCTGTCCATATATGAGCATACTGTACGCTGCATACATCGTGTTACAACATGCTGAATTATACCAGAACTTTTGCAAATTTGCGTAGTTCGGTTTCTGCTGCCAGCTGTTGATTGTGGATCATGATAAGTCTCTTGTTCCTGCTGCTGTGGTTCGCCACATCTGACGTGCCACACGGTAGCCGTTACTACCATAAGGGAACTGTAACCAGTTCCTGCCCTGAACTCCTCACGCTTGGATATATAGCGAGGAACTTGTAATAACTGCTACAACCGCTTTAATGACCGATATCTGCAGTAATGTAGTCCCTGTGTATCTGTCTGTAAGTGCTGTGTTCTCTGGGTATATTGTTACGCCTGCAGGGTCCGGAGCATGCTGCTTTACATCTAAGTACTTCAACAACTTTTTAAATTGAGCGCCCCTAACTGTATCTTCAATACTCTGACTCATCTGTTGTAATGTTCCGCATAGCAATGAAGCCACAAGCGTAGTATGATGTCTCATTATCTTTTGTTATGTGGTTTTGTTGCATTTTTTTGAATTGAACCAATGTGTTTTATAGGTGTAGTTTTTGAAATGCCAGGGTTCTGAACGTTAATCACCACTAACACAAACTGAATACAGCTGATCAACATTCTTACTACATGCATTGTACACATTTTCTCGCTTCCTTATGGTTCTTGTAAAATCCTATGCATATCCTCACATTCATTTTGCGTGTTGTAACCAGCATCTAGTTATAAAAGTTTTGATTCTTCACATGTTAAATAAAATAAATGTGTAGACCAAACATCCATTTTTGCAATGCGATTTCATTTGCTGTTAATTTCCTCAAGGAATTAATAGGCTTGTAATAAGTTGTGAGTGAGAAATGTTGTAAAATCAGTATTTAAGGCCTGTAG